>QEPC01014130.1:381109-407613 GCA_003113815.1 Sphenodon punctatus | reverse complement strand
CTAACATTACCTGAACAGCTGAGAAATGACACAGAAAAGGTTTGTGTAAAACCAAATAGGAAAACTCCATTGACACCTTGTATGCGTTTGCACCCTGGCACTTTTTTGGTCGTTGGAGACAAACAATAAGAGATATCTGACTGAAATTTTAGTATGTTATGACCAGAGGTACTAATGACAATGTGCTGCAAGCTCAAAGTTGTAGACCCAATACTTTGCATATTTTCATACTTTGTATACTTTGCATACTTTGCATATTTTTTTCAGGCACGATACAAAGGCACAAAATAATAGCAGTGAAAGGGTTAATGTTCATTGCTGCTGCCAGTCTGAAGTGGCCTTGAGTTCCATGTCCCCTTGCTATCTGAATGGTTCTTGAAAACTGTTTATTTTGGTTTATTTTAAGCTGGGGTCCATTTGACCCCTTGAAATACATTGGCTTGGGGTCAATTTGACCCCAATAGGCAAACTCAATGGAAACCTGGGGTCCGTTTGAAAAATGCCACATTTTTGTTTATAGGAGACAAACTGTAAGAGGTATTAGGCTGAAATTTTAGTATGTTATGCCCAGAGGTGCCGGTGACAATGTCCTAAAAGCTCACACTTGAAGAGGTACTAATTAACATATTTTAATGTTTTTTGTACTCGCTGGGGTCAGTTTGACCCCAAGATGGAAGGTAAAGGTTTTAAACAGACCCGACTTAAATAGTGTTGGGCAGTGTGTGCTGCCTGAAGGGATGCAACTGGTGCTCGTTTTACACATAAAGTGTTTAAAATAAATATCAGGAGTAGCTGAGGGGGGCTCCTTGTAGAGTCCAGAGGCTCCAGGCGGTGGGGAGTGGTTCCTACTCATGGAGAGGGGGGCTCTGGGTGGTGGGAACAGCAGGAGGTGCAGGTGTGTGTCTGTGGGGTGGGGCATTGAAGGTCAGCTTGTCTTTCTCTGGCTAGGTGCCCTGTTGTCTGCCCAGGCTCCAGACTTGGGCCTGCCTAGGAGATTCTGGGAACTGTAGTTCCAATCACCTCTGTCTGCCATTTCCTAAAGCTTAAGAAGATTTGCAGAATTACACTTCCCAGAAGGCCCCAGCAAGACATAGTCTCTGCAGGTTGATGGGGACTTCTGGGCGGGGTAGTTTAAAAAGCTCTTTCGACAGTAGGAAATAGCAGGCAGAGGTGACTGGAAGGAACTACAGCTCCCAGAAACTCCCAACCAGGCCCTATTCTGCAGCCTGGGTGTGCAACATAGCTTCTAGACAGAGAGAGGTCAGACCTGCCCCGTCCCCATCCCTGACTCACACCTCCTGCTGTTTCCATCAGCTGCAGCCCCCCACGCCCATGCCTTCTTGTTGTGAGTAAGAACCCGCCCCCTGCTTCCAGTAGTCTCCAGATGGTTAAAAGAGCCCCTCAACCACCCCATGTATTTATTTTTATCCATTGCACAATTTCAGGCAGCCCATTGAGCAGCGACAAACATGTACGGGTGCCTGTTGGGCATTCGACAGGCTGTCCAAAATTGTGATTATTACTCATAAGAAGGAAGCTACCTTCTCACAATTCACCCTTACTAATCTCACCCATACTCCCACATGCCCAAAATAATCCCTCCATTGCTGTAACCCCTTCTTCCCTGACTCCCAAGGGGGTCATAGTTTTTCCACATGCTACCCACCTAATCCCACTCTTCCTGCCCCCCATATTTTTTTTCCTAATCCATCGTATTAAAAAAAAATACAAAATATCAACTGTCGATTTAAACAGCTCTGAATACAAACAATGAAATCAATCTTATAAAAATACCGATATACAACTACCTCTCCTCATCCCATCCCATTCACTTCCTCATTCGCACTCCCCTAGCTCTCTCCTAAGGAAGCACCCCACCCTACCCACACCCATTCACCCATTTCCCCATGCTCATACCACCCCTTGCAGAGGAGGGTGTCTGTGTGTGGATTTCCTACCCACCCCCAATCATACCCTCCCATTCACACAATGGAGAAACAAAAGTACAAAGCAACATTAAAACAGGAGAACAACAGAAACTGGATCCAGTTCAACTCAGTCATAACAATGATAACCTTGAAGCTGCCTGAGTCACATTCAAGTTCTCAACCCTTTTGAAGATTAAACATATGCCCCTCTCCCTAACAGTTTCAGCTTTTGGGTTGGACAGGTTCATCTGTCCCCAACTGGGGATCCAATGTGTAAGGAGGAGGTAGGGGACTCAGGGCCACATTAGCCCTCAGGCTCACTGATGACCCTAACTGCTGGGATGTGCCCCTTTATGCTGACTGCACCAGGACCTTGCACAGGGTTACCTTTCCCCATCTCTTAAGGAGATGTCTTCTCAACAAACTAATCCTAAATTAATTAACTTGAATACTAACTGGACCACCAAAGAATGTGACAAATAAATATCCCAACAAAGACAACTTGGGGAAGGCCCCAACTCAAGCAAATAGTTTAAAACACAGCATGGGTAAGGTGAAAAGCAGGGGTCTCTAAGCCAATCAGATCCCCATGTAAAAATTCCTTTCCGGCCTGAGATGACAACCAGCTAATCACCCACAGTGTACCTCAGAAGAATGTGGGTCTGGGTGGGAGATTGCTGCTTCTTCCCTTCTTGCCAAGCTGGACTGCAGCAGGGACACAGGCTCAGAACAGCCAGATCTCATCTCGCGAGATCACTTTTCACACATCTGCCCCAGGGCTGTCTTTGCAACTCCCAGGTTTCAGCAAGGTGTTCCTGCAGATTTTTTGGAGAGTGCATCCCTGATCCCCTTGCTCCTTCCTAGCACTGGAGTGGGACAAGTGGCCCTTCACCCATAATTTTATTTATTTATTTTTATTTATTTATAGTTTTATACCCCGCCCCTCCTGCAAAAGCAGCCCGGGGTGGCTTCCAACAATAAAACATCATAATAAAATACACTTTAAAATCATCATAACAATATAAATATAAATTATTAAAACAGGGCTTAAAACATTATAAATACTGCATCAGGTGGAGGCGCTAAAACCCCTCACCCTCCCCTCCCACCCTCCCCGAAGGCCTGGGCCAACAGCCAGGTTTTGCAATTTCGCCAAAATGTCAATAGACTGGGGGTCAGGCAAGCTTCCTCCGGAAGGAAGTTCCAAAGGCACGGAGCGGTCACCGAAAACATCCTCTCCATTGTGGCCCCCCGCTTAACACGGCTCTTTGGGTGTGGGGAAATTAGCACAAATGCAAACCAAGCATTTGTGGACTTACAGTAGGACTTAGAGTGCCCACAAAAAGTAAACAAAATACCAAAATGAACATAGGACGTTCATACAAGTGCGGGTGGGGGAGGGATGGGTGTGCGCCACAGAAAAGGGGTGGCGTGTGGGGGTTGGTTACAGGGGTGCAAACATCTCCACCCGCCTCCACTGATCTCCATGCACCGAACAACCACCATTTTCGCTGGTTGCTTTGTGTGGGGGGATGAGTGGAGAAGATGGGTGTTGTGCAGAAGGATTGTGCAGCCCCACCCACTGGTCATTGTGTTTACACCGGACTCCCCCATGCTTATTCATGCAGGCACCCATGTGTGCATTGCTTGGGGGTGTTTCATTTTAAAAGGGCATTAATAACTGTATGAGTGGCTATGTACATGTGATTTTGGTACCAAATCATTATTTGGATATTCAGAGAGCTATTTGAAAATGTGAGTAATAGTTCTGAATATTATTCATTTCAGCTATATTTTAATGTATTAGTGGGTTTTGTGTGCACAGTTTGACAATATAATATGTGACCACTTGGCTCCTCCTGGATGCGTTACTTGGATCACATTCACACCTTTGGCAGGGGCCAGTCCCATGCAGATTTTGGCTCCGGGAGAGAACCCAGAAGCCAAAATATGTGCAGGGTTTGGCTGGTGTAAAAGCCCCCCTGCACAGCTTTGCCAGCAAACACCCTCAAAAGTACAGAGCTGAATTTTCCCCTGCCCTGTACCTTTGCGGGTGTTTGCCAGCAAAGCTGGGTGTGTGTGTGTGTTTACACTGACCAAACCCCACACATATTTTGATTCCTGGATTCTCTCCCAGAGCCAAAATCTGCACGGGACTGGCCCCTGCCAAAGGTTTGAATGTGGTCACAATCCCAGAGGATGGAAGCTCACTGTTTGAGAAACTCCTCTGAATAATCAAAGAAACTAAACAAAACAAAACAAACAAACAAAAAAAGATTAATTTTCCTTCATGGTGGCTTGAACTCAGGTGTGATTTCTCTGGAAGTTGGTAGTACATGTCAAAAGTGTTTTAAGCTTCACTGATAAGGTTTGAAAAGTGCAGTTCTATACAATAGTTAACTGTACCTGAGATTAAGAAAATATACTCAGCAACTCCTCACAATGAGATGTCAAGTAATTAGTTCTATGCCTTTAGCGTAATTAGTCTGATAGACACTACAGACATGTTACATTGTGATAGATGAACTCCCGCTTACCCCAACAGGAAAAAAGAACATTGTACTACTATGGCCCTTAAAGAAAGAAACATAATTGAGAAAGACCAAAACACAGAGCCTCCAGGAAGATGTGCATCTTTGCATTTGACTTTTGAATTCTCTCAATATGTTAAATCAATTCTCTCTGGATTTCAAAAGCCTAGTGCTTGCCACTGTCTTCTTAGATCTCTGGAGAAATGACTAGGTAAAGGTCTCATCAGGTGAACATAAAACTGATTCTTAGTTTGGGCAGAAAGGGCGAGTGATATGATAAAGGAAGACAATGTGTCAAATAAACTGGGTCACCAACAGAGCATAGTCAGAATTGTGCCTGAAGACGGCCAGTGGGATGTTTCACAATTAAAAAGACCCTCCTTATATTATCAACATATCTGTACAAATCAACACTGCCACACAAGCAACTTTTCCCAGTCCTCAACATATCTTAATTCTAAACCTCATAAATGAATCAAACACTAGCATCTGGGGGGGGGAGGAGTTGGGAAGTTTTGTTGAATTTTATTTTGAGTTGTAGTCTGTTGAGCTGGCGAAAGATCAGAAATATAAGGCAATTTCCTAAGACTCAGTCAGGAACTTTTTATCATTCTGTTTCCATGTCGCTTAGCTGGCAGCACTCGTGCATATGTCACTGCTTCATTATACTGTTTTAATGATGCTATCAGACAGGAAATGCTAACGAACAATCAGAGAACATTTTTTCCCCTCGTGAACATAATGCACGCCACATCTTGGACAACAGGGAATAAAATACAAACACCCTCCTTTCCCCCCTCTTCTTAGCTCCTGTGTACTAATCATGTTAATTTTTACTTTACACATTTACATTACCATAAAAAACTCTTCGGAAGCTGACCAATACCCTTGCAAGAAATAAACGATGCTTGAAAATTTGTTTAGCTTTTCAAAATATCATTTATAATTTTCAGCCTCTCCCCAAATATGTAAGGAAATATCAATAGAATGCTAAGTGTGGGTATTTGCAGACGTGATGGGTCCGTGTGCCCACCATGCTGGATTCCAGACCAGGATCATTCCCCAACCCTGGTCTGTGATGAGTGACATCACTAGTAGTGCTGTCTAGGTGTTTCCAAGTAGTGACATCATTACTAGGAAACAGGGAGGGGACGGAGCCAGGGTGGGACTGAGCAGAGTAATGTGCTGCTGAATGGCCCCACCCCCCACACGCCCACAGCCACCCGCCCTTAGGGAAGACGGGCAGGCGCAGTGACCAATGAGGCCATTGCATCCGACCGCTAATAGTGGCCAGAACCACAATCAGGAATGGACCAAGGTAACAGATGTTACTTTTGGCCCTTTGCTGATCGTGGTCAATCTAACCATGATTCTGGCTCTGCGGCCAGCCACAGGGCTGCAACCATGGTTAGAACTGATCCCTGCTGGGTGTTCACTGTAGGGAACATCTGGCAGGGATCAATCAGACGTTACGGGGATCACAGCCCCCCCGCAGTATTCACTGTGGTTCAGTAGGGTTCACTGTGATCCTGTAATGTCTGAAAATTCCCTGTATTGAGTAGTTCCAAATTTGTCCATAAAGGTTGCAACAAGAGCTTCTGGATTTTGTATATTTATTTATTTATTTATTTTGCATAACCTGGCCCTTATTTAGTTGCCTACAAGCAAGATAAGTGTTTTTTAAAATATTATTTCAATTGGGGGTGCTGATTCTCAAACTCTCATATGGACTATATTCCTTTCCTTTGGATTTATCTCCAGCATTTCTAAACATACATCTTACAAAAAAAGCCTGCAACATGCATAGATTTGAAATTACCATAGCAGGGTGATAAGATCAATATAATAATCACAAAAGATCTACTTTGGTTCATTTATATTTTTAAAAATTACTTTCACCTTTCCCTTTTCTCAAGTTTGTGATAGATGTTTAATCTACATTCTTGATTTGCTTTTTAACAGGATGAATTTCTCCTACGAATGGGAAAAGACCTTTTAGTAAATCAAAAATGCTGTACTCATGACAAAATATTCTAACATACCTTTGAAATAAAAAATGTTTTAAATTTTTTGCAGAAACTTCAAAAAAATTGTTTTTGCATTACTGCCACCAAATGGTGAGTTTAAAAGAATCTCTTTCACTTGAAAATTTGTACCAACCAGCTCTAGTTTTTTATTTTATTTTATTTTATATTGTACTTTGAAGGCTGACTATATTTTTGTCTAAACTCTGAATACTAACCTACTATTCAAAATACGAATGCACTGCCAAAGTACCATCCCGACGGGTGAGTCCCCACAGAGTTACGATAAGAAAAGACTGAAATTACAGCTGTCATTAAAAACAGCAATCAATGCTTCTGTTGCAGCTGGCTCCGCTAGACACAAAACTGACTGTGACAAGGGAACTAATGGATATTTGTTGAATTTAGAATGAAATATGTTCAGCTGTAGCAAACTAATCCTTAATATAAAGTCGCTCGGTCTACCTTGGTTGTTGTTTACATGCACAGAGGGATTGAAGTGAGGTGGTGTGGTGGAGGCTTACCTCTGTAAGGGAACAGGGTAAATACAAAAGAAAGTGTAAGGACTGTGCAGTGGACTGTGGGTGTTCTTTCTAAGATCAGGATTAGGGCCATACTGAATAGCAAAACAAATATTCTCGAGTATTCCCAAGTTTCCAAGGATTGGGTCCAAGTGTTTGGTGGCTCCTTGGAAACTTGGTGAATACTCAGAGCTTGAGGCTGGACTATTCCAACGCACTTTATTTGCATTTATATTTATATTATGATTCTTGTTTCATTTTTTGAATTTGCAAGCCTCCCCAAGTCATTTTGCGAGAGGGGCAGGGTAAAAATAGAAATAGAAATAAATAAATAAGCACAACAACTTAGGGGGGGGCGAAGGGGGGGGGAAGAAGGCAGCAAGCAGGGAAGAGAATGCAGGAGGCAGAAAAGACCAGCGAGCTTGCTGTCCCCTGGGTAGGGGGGCAGGTAACTGGGTGCAATGATCAGGAAGGGGGGCAGAGAGCAGCAGGGAGCAGAGAAGAGTGGGCAATAACTCACCTGAAAGCCGTGGGAACCAGAGCACTGCTGTAGAGTGGGGCTGCTGTTCAAATGAAGTCTCTGTGAGCATGCTCTGTAATGCTCTCTGGGCATATGCTGGGAAATGTACTCCGGCATGCTCCCACAGAGCCATCCATGGATGCTGTTCTTATGCTTTCTGGGAACATGCTGGACTACATTTCCCACAAAATACACAATATACCTGCTTCAACTCTGATCCAAATTTTATACAAAATAAATATATACTCCAAACAGAAAGGTCCAAGGGACTACATTTCCAAGCATGCTCCCAGAGAGCATTAGAGAGCATACTCACAAAGGCTGCATTCGAATAGCAGCCCCACTCTACAGTGGCATGACAACTCCCATGGCTTTCAGGTGAGTTTGCTGCTCCTCTTTCCATGCCCCCTGTTGCCCTCTGCCCCCTGCTGCCCTCGATCGAGGATTGCCTTTGATCCCAGTACAAGATTGCCAAGTGCCGAGGCCAATTCCTCAGTCACTTGGAACTCGGTAAACAAGTTTAAATGCCAGGATACGAGGTAAAAAACAAGGAAAAACCAAGGCCAAGTTTCAGCCCTAATCATGATTCTTGGTCAGTGAAGCAGAATCAGGACAGGACACAACCAGAGAAGTGGGGAGCGGGGGGAGAAGACTAGCAAGCTAGGGTCTGATCTATTGTACTGTCAAGGTCATGCAGAAGACCTGGAAGTTAAAGAGCTTCACCCAAGTGACTGGAATCATTAACTCATCACCACCACCACTAGATAGATCTACACAAGCCCAAAGCACCACAGACCAGATCATCCTATGGGGAGAAGGAGGCATGGCCACACTGGCCCTGCTCTTTGCACAACTCTCAAGGCAAGACTCCAGCCTGAAGCACTCTTCAGTGGGCCAGGGCTACACAGGGAACACAGTCCCACCACAAAGTGCTCCCTAGCACCCAGAGAATTCCCAATTCTTTTTCTGTCTGCAGTCCATCAGGAAATGGATGGTGGCAGGCTGCAGTGGATGTAAGGTCAAAGGAGACTCTAAAGACCAAGTGAGGAGGTGCAAAAAACTGGTATGTGTGTGTGTATGTGTTAAATATATATATATATGGTCATTGCTGAAAGCATTTCACATATGGTCATTGCTGTACCCATTTCCCAGGTGGAGAAGTAGCAACTTTTACAAGGACACAACTAAAGCCATTTTAAAATGGACCATGGTGGGTGGGTGTGCTGCCACGGTGGGTGTGCACCCATTCCCACAGGCACACACCCACCTTCACCCATGGAGCATCAGGCATTGGGGCTTATTTCTGCATGCATGGGTGATGATGGGTTTAGCGCAGTAGAGTGCACGCACTCTACCGACAGACTGTGGCATTCACACGGGTACCTCCACCCATCTGCATGCAGAAAAACTGCATGGAGATGGGTGGGTGCGTCTCATGTGAAAAGGGTCTAAGACAGGATTTGAACTCTGGACTTCCAGGTTCTAACCCAACACCTTAGCCACTAGCCTACACAAAGAATAAAAATCTCACCATGAATCTCACCAAAATTGATTTGGGAACTCTATAAGCACATAGAGTATCATTGATTCACTCTCCTATTCATTCAGATGGAAGCTAAAAGCTCTGTGAAGGTTAAATATTTTGTTCAATAATCACAAAATATTTATACCGGGAACTAATCTGCAAATATAGTCATGCCCACTACTATAGCTAATTTAGGTGCATACGCAATTTAACTTGGTGATCTTCTTCCCTCCTTAGATTCTATTAGGTTTTGTCTCATGGAAGCATGAAATTTTTGCTGTGGCAGATTATTTAAAAAATGCTCTTCCTGTCTCCTTTTATCTCTAGCCAGTCATTTTCTAGAGAAATGCAGCAGTAAAAGAATTCCCTAAAAATAATTTCTTTTAAAAATAAAATTAGAATCAAATCAACTTCTGGTAGATGCTGTGTCCTCAAAAGGGAAATTCTTGTTTGAAAATTAATGGGAGGCTACTTCTGCATTAGATGATAATTGAAAAATGAAAAACAACATGGAATGGATTCTCAGATACTCAAAGAGAGAAGCTCTATCCTTTCATGAACTAAAATGTGTTTTAGCTGTCTCAGGCTAAACTAAATTTGCCCCCAAAGTCTGAAAATTTATTCACTAGTCGTTACTGGAAACCTCTATGGAAAACACTGTGGACAAATGCTAAATACAGGAAGCAGTTCATATAAGAAAAGGGTGCATCTCTCCCCTTCCTCCACCAGTCCAGTGGTAAAAAACATTGGGTGAAAACAGACATATTGGGTGATTTCAGACGTAACGGGGCCCATTGGCCCCGTACCGAAATCAACCTAGTCATTCCCCGCCGGGGTCACCCCATCACGCTGCAACAGATGTGCCGGGGGGATCCCGGCGGGGAATCTGGGAGGGGGCGGGGCTGTGCGGCGCAACGTGCAGCTGCACGGCCTCACCCCGGCATGGGATTGCATTCGACACGCGGCGGTCTCCGGTCCCCCCGCTTCGGCCGCTCACGTGTCGAATGCAATCCCATGCTGTGGTAACATCTGGGGGGAAACATCCGTTTCCCCCAACAGACGTGACGCTATCACAGCCACCACGTGGAATTGAGCGTGGTTCACTGTGATATCGTCACATCTGAAATCACAAGATGCTAACCACCCTTTAACCACTGTTGGTGGTTATTTATGCATGTTGCAGGGCTGTATTGGTGCCCTATGCAGCCCTGAAACATGCATAAATGACCACCAAGGGTGGTTAAAGGGTGGTTAACGTCATGTCTGTTTTCACCCATTGTTACTAGGGATGGGCAAATGCGGTTCGGATGTTCAGAGTTCAGACCGAACTCGACCAGTTCGGTCGACCGTACCAAACTTCCAAACCAACTCGATTTTCGAACCGAACTGAATTTCTGAACTTGGTTCTATTCGCCCATCCCTAATTGTTACCCCAATGAAAATAAAATGATACAGAAGTAAGTAAGCTTCTTATCAGGGTACTTAGGCTGTTTTTACATGGACCTGGGTGGGTGGGGGCTGGGTGTGTCAGCACAGAGGGTGTTGGTGGGGGTGTGCCTGCTTACGCGGACACCCCCCCACCTACACCTACTGACACCCATCTCCACCCATGGAGCTTTGTCCGTTTTGTGGGAGAGCTCCACGGGTGGAGATTGGTGTGGGTCGGTGTGCAGTGGGTGTTGGTGGGTGCGTGGCAGGAGCACACACGCATGAACACCGACTATCTGTGGTGTTTACATGGGCGCACAGCCACTGCACATCCATCCCCCCACCTACCAGCAGATGTTTACATGGACTGCCCCCCCTGCCGCTGCACACCCGCCCGAACACCAATCGGCGGGGGGGTGAGGCAGTCCATGTAAAAACAGCCTTAGAAGCACCCAGAAAAAATCCAGATGAGCAGATATCTGGGTAATCAGGTCTTCACTGAGACCAAAGCAAATAACAGGGGAAGAATGCTGATACCTAGCATAATAACAAACATGCAGGTGGCAAAGCAGTTCACTGGCTCAAGGTGGAAAACCACAGCTGCTACTCTCTGGGTCAGCAAGTGGCACAGAACAAATGTAGGTGAGACTTTTACTCACTTTGCTAAGCAAGGGTACACACACACACACACACGAAAGGAGTGTAACAAGTAGTGAATAACTGGGAAGCAAGATAAAAATGGGGGAAATGTTTCATCTTTGCTTCACAAAACTAAATGTTAATATGTCAAATTTGCCATCTTTGTTATTGACACTAACATCGCTTTTAGTCGAGGGCACTGAAAAGCGCCTCCAAGAGCTAAGAGAGAAGCCGCATCGCGCTGCCGGAAGTGACGTGCTCCCCATTGCTGGCAATGGCAGTGGCTGACGACGCGGCGCTTTTCAGAGGCGCGTTCTAGAGACCTCAATTTTCAGGTCTCCAGAACGCACCTCTGCAAAGCGCCGCGTCTCCAGATGCCGCCATTGCCGGCAACGGGGAGCATGTCACTTCTGGCAGTGTGGCTTGACTTCTCTCTTAACGCACGGCTCCGGAGGCGCTTTCAGCGCCCTCATCTAAAAGCGGTGTGAAAATTCATTTTAGCCCCAGTCAGAATCTGCTGTGCATGGCCCAATTACAGAAACTAATGAGTGTTTTACATAGAGGACAGGATTAAACAACTAGGAAGCTATCCTCCTGGTGCACCTGGAGTGAGGTTACCCTTAAGTGATTGAAAAATGCACTGTATTAATCTGGTATTGGGGTAATATAAACCCCCATTAAGTCACAATTGAAAAATAAATAAATACATGTGATTGATTTAAAAATGACTCCAGTTTAACATTAACAAAATAAATTTTATCAAGAGTTATTGTCTGTGGTACAGAAACAATACTAACACAAAAGGTATTGGGGGTCAATAGTACCCCAACATTCCTCAAATTACAGTTCTGGGTGTTGAATTAACTGATGGTTGAATTAAAAGTTTGGGGTGAATATGACCCCCAGCACCTTAGGTGTGTAATGCTTTCATTTTCCCATTCATTACAATTGGGGTTGGATTTGTCCCCAATACCATTTTAGTGAAATTCTCTTTTTTTAAAATAAAAATAAAAATTACAACTGGTGGGGTGGGGGGGATGAACCAACACATGATAAATGATCCCATCACTGTTGAGGAATACATGGAGTATAAAGCAGTACAGGTTTGCTTAATTATTATTTTTTAAGTGTTATGAATTGTTTTGTACCTCTTTTGGGCCTGATTTACCCCCAAATCCATCTGAAGGTTAAGGGAGATTCCCTCTCTGGCTCAGATGTTTATTTAATTATTTATTTGCTGCCTTTCCCAAAAGCTCAAGGCAGCATACAAATAATAAAAACATTAAAAGTCATACAAAAAACCCTAAACCCTCTGACAACTCCCCACCAAACTGACCCAAGACCACCTTCCAATATCCCTCACACAACCCCCTAACAACCCTACCCCAAAACCACCAGACAAACCTACCTCTACCCACCCCTACCCCCACTCAGTGTTTTCATCAAAAACCTCCAAATGACCTTGCCCACTGACCTCATATACACATTGAATATGAGGGGAGACAGAATAGGACACTGCGGAACTCGGCAGGAGAGGTTCCAAGGGGACAATGAGGAATCACTCATAATCACTCTCTGGAACCTCCCCTACAGGAAAGAGCGGAATCACTCCAGAGTGGTCCCATGTAACCCTGTCAAGGTCCGCAGTTGTGTCAACAACACCTCATGGTCAGCTATATCAAGGGCCACTGAAAGATCTAACAAGATCAACAGGGTAGAATTCTCCTTAATATCCAGGTATAGATCATCGACCAAGGCCAAATGCACAGTCTCTATGCCATACCCAGAATGAAAGCCTGACTGAAACAGCTCCAGGAATCCGATAGCATTGAGATGAACCTGGAGCTGTCGGGCAACCACCTATTCAATAACCTTCCCTAAAAAGGGAAGTCAGCATCCAAAGATGTTTTTGTTTTTTAAAACAGAGCCAGACAACTGCAGTTTTAAGAGCATCTGACACCTGACCCTCCCGAAGGGAGGCGATGACAACCCCAGGCAGCAACAGCCCCAATATCGCCCTGCTGGCTTTCACCAGTCAGGACATGCAAGGATCTAGTTCACAACTGGTTGTTGCTCTCATTGCTGAAAGCATTTCCCCCACATCGGTGGGTGATAGTATTGAAACTGATCCAAATAAACAGGACAGGACTGGGCTTCCATAATCCCCAACTCTGATTCTGCCATGAAAATGGCAGCACTGATATGCAGAGACTAAAATCATCTTCTTTCCTGAGTCACAGCAGTGAAATGAACATTCATTGAAATGTGAAATGAACATCCATCAAATTCAGCTATTTCCAACTGAACCTGACATATTGGACATTCATTCTTCTCCATTCGGATAGCCACCTCAGATATTTCAGCTCCAGATATTCAGTCTATTTGGTTAATTCAGTTTATTGTACATCACAGTAGCACTAAATAACACCTAAATGAAGTAACCAAATAATCAAATAAACAGATATGCAAACATCCATTTTGGGTGTAGACATTTTTTATATCTTAATATGCAAATATCTGGAATACAAAACTGCCTATTTGTTTCACTGCAACTGAATATTGTAGCCACAAAGCCAGCTTTCCCCATCTTGTTCTTAAGTGAAAGCCACAATACATATATTTCACAGAAACAGTCATGAATTAATCACAGAGGTGGATTGGATAAACATGCTTCATATTAGTACAGAAGCTCCCAAATTGTGGGACAGGACCCCGGATGGGGGTCACACCATCTAATGATGAAGTCACAATCCCATTTGATAGACTTTGTATATCTCTGTTAGTATCTGGAGTCACATAATTGTATTTAAATCTCAAAATAGAGTCACAAGAACAAGACATTTGCAACCATTATGTAAGCACGACTGAGGCCATCAAGGAGTACCGGCTTGTATGAACCATCTTCCTGTCGAATTTGCACAGCAAGGGCATACCGAGAGGCATTGTCAGTAGTTAGCCCATAATTATGGTACTTTCCCCCATGGAGGTTAATCTGAGTCTAAGCCTGCTCATCTACCAGAAGCAGATCAGAAACGAGTTCTTAATTTAGTACCTGTGGGTAATACCAGCATTTTTGGGTAGGGAACCCGATGGTTTACCCGATGAAAAATCAGTAACTTCTGGTACCAATTTTTCAATTTACCAATTTCCAATCAGTATACTAATCAGTATATTGGGCTGGAAAACTGAAAAATCAGTATGGAAATTAAAAACCAAAAATGTGACTGGAAGTTGATTTTTCAGGACCAGAAGTTGATTTGCCATGATGAAAAACAAATAAGTGCTGGACGTTGATAAGATGGGGGACAAGTAGAAAAAAGAAAAAGGTTGGGGGAAGGGGATTAGTTTTCCCAGACCAGACCGGAAGTTGACTTTCTCGGACTGGAAGTCAATTTTCTGAGATGGAAAACCAATAAACAAGTGTTATAAGTCAGTATCTCAAGATGAAAAATAGGCACCAGAAATTGACATTCCAGGATGGGAAGTCAACATTCTGGGACTTTGAGTACACTAATTGGGTCATAACTGAGAACCGATCATTACCCAATTGGTGAAGAGTTATTTTGGGTATCAGAAATTCAATAGGTTACTCTTTTTTGCATGTACCATCTTTCAGCTCTAACTAGAGCAATGCACAATTTATTTATTTTTAATTTATCCAGACTGTTGGCATGGACAGAGTTTGGGGGGTGAGGCAGAATAGGAGGTTAAAACAGGTTTTACTTATGTCTATTTATGATTATATGATTGGTAACCAACCATCAGCCCTCAGAATAGGGATTGGTAATACATTTAAATGAATTAATTTGCAATGTATGCACCAGGATGCATTTCCAGTGGAGATCCCTGATGCAGTGATTCAAATTTTCAGGGACAAATATCAAACCACATTATACTACAGTGTGCCACCAGCGATCCTAATTTTCCATCTTAACCCCTTGAAAGATTACAAAAGGGCAAGGAATCTGTCAGAAACACAAGTGTCCTCCTACCCGCTCCTTTCTTCCTCCAATGGCAGAGGGGGGGGGGCGATTCTGAACAGATGGTAAATGGTGATCATGAGGAAGAATGTGTTTCGGGTAAGAAAATAAATTTGCTTTCATCGTTTTATCTGGACACAGCATGTTCTAATTTGATTTGTGTGCTGGAGGAGATCAACACTGCTCGGTCCTCTTGTTTAGAAAGGTAAAAAAAAGAACTCTTGGACTTGGGAAGATACTGCACTACTAAAAGTGATCTGTTTCTGAAGAACAGAACCGTGGCTATTAGCTTTCTCCCACAGAGCATTAGAGAGCACGCTCCCAGAGAGCATTAAAACAGCAGCTGTTCTTCACAGTGGTGCGCTGGCTCCTTCTGCTTTCCAGTGAGTTTTCTGCCCTTTGCCCTGTACCCTGCCCCTGCTGCCCTCTGCCCCTCTTCCCACCACACCTGATTACTGAGTATTCACTAGGAAAGTGCGAACGCAGTTCGGGAGTTTGGAGTTCGGACTGAACTCAGTCTGTTCAGATGACCAAACCGAACGACCGAACTGAACCCGAACCGACTGAACTGAACTCGATCCGAACTCGAAAATAACCAAACAGTTAGGTTTCATTCAGATCGAGTTCGTATGAGTTCGGGCAGCAAAAACGTGACTGGGGGGGCAGCTAGTGGAGCAGACTTCTTGGCACTAGGAGTGGAGAGCCTTGGAGTAGCAGCCAGACTGCCCAATCACCATCCCATTTTTTCTCAGACCACTGGCTTCACAGTCTGCAATTGGACATGGGGACATGGGGCTAGGCTACACAAAGCCAGTGGGGCTTGTGGTAAGGCAGGTGCAGCAAGTAACAAAAGTCATTGCCCTCCCC
Organism: Sphenodon punctatus; assembly: GCA_003113815.1. NCBI lineage: Eukaryota > Metazoa > Chordata > Lepidosauria > Sphenodontia > Sphenodontidae > Sphenodon > Sphenodon punctatus. The sequence goes on along the minus strand of QEPC01014130.1, from coordinate 391,650 downwards.
CCTTCCAACACCTTCCAAGCTAGCCACTGATCCTGTCGGCAGGCGTTTTCAGAAGTCTCCCTCTCCCAGCAATTTGTGTTCCTTCCTATTCCTAATCCATTGCCATCCTCCTCCTATTTCACCCATCCCCCACATTTACCTCCCTAGTTTCATTTATTTAGGTTTGATTATATAGATTTAGGTGTTATTTTTATTTTTAAACCCTCCCTGTGTTCTTTCTCCCTACCTTCCATTGAATCCTCCCCTCCCTCTCAATCCCTGATTCCCTTCCCCTGTTTTGGGATTTATTTAGAGTAGGATTAGATTGATTTAGGTTTCGTTTCAGTTTTGTACCCCTCCCTGTGTTGTTTGTTGTGAGTTCTCTGTTCCCCCCCACCCATCCCAGTGTAATATTGTGGAGAGAGAGAGAGAGAGAGAGATTAGATAGTTACTATAGATAAATAGATACATAGTTGTAGGAGTTAGCTTAATTATAGAGATAGATACAAATCGTATTAGTGTGTAGTAGTTATTCAGTTTTAATATTTTAAGAGTGTGTTTGTAGGACTAGGCCTTTGTAGATATAATAGTCCATTTAGTTCCATAGATTTTAGAATAGTTAATAGTAGTTAGAGTTAGTGCATATATATATAATATTAGATTGAAAATGGAATAAATAAATATAATATATATATATAAAATCTATGGAACTAAATGGACTATTATATCTACAAAGGCCTAGTCCTACAAACACACTCTTAAAATATTAAAACTGAATAACTACTACACACTAATACGATTTGTATCTATCTCTATAATTAAGCTAACTCCTACAACTATGTATCTATTTATCTATAGTAACTATCTAATCTCTCTCTCTCTCTCTCTCTNCCTGATTTTGGCAGTCAGGCTTCAGAGGCTCCCAGCAGTGACACTAGGGGTGTGGTTAGGTGGTGCCTCATGCCACCATCCTCCACTGCCACAGCCCATCACCACGCCCCAAACTCCACAGGCCTGATTTTGGGCAACAGGCTTCTGAGGCTCCCAGCAGTGGCACTAGCTGGGGGGTGGTTCAGTGGCACCCCCTGCCAGTGTCCTCCACTGCCACGCAGGGCACTGGAAGGCCTGCAGTCCAGGAGGCTGCGGCTGCAGAAGTAGGTGCAGGTGCTTCAGGGGCAGGGTCCGATGTTCACCATGGGCCACCATCGTCCCCAATTATTGAGATGATCCCCAGCAGTCCAGGGCGGGTGGATCCCACCCCAGATGCTAGAGGCAGGGCCCTATCCCCGAGCAATGGCAGTAGGGAGAGGAGCAGCAACAACAGCAGCAGCTATAGGTGGCACATGGAGAGTGGTAGCAGCATGGTGGGCAGTCCAGAAGCCTCAGGGTCCTTGTACTCCCCTTTTCAGGACATCACTCTGATTGGGGACAGCAAGGCAGACACTAGTACCATGGAGGAGATGTCTGGAGCTGAGGCGATGGCTCTCCCTCCAAGAGCTGTGTCACCACCATGTTCTGCCCCTCCCAGCAGTGCTGGCAGCAATGAGTCACCCGGTGCAGGCCAGAAGGCAGGAGGGGGCAAAAAATCCTCGGTCTGAGCACATTTTCAGTTGGTGTGGGCGGATGATCCCAGGGAAGTGCAGTGCACTTTGGGCCAGAAGGTGGTGAAGTGTGAGCAGGTGCTCACCACCCTTGGCACAACTGCCATGGCGAGGCACCTCAAGGGATGCCACAGCGCTGTGCTGCTAAGTGAGCAGGCAGGGGCAGTAGACACCAGCAGGTTCCTGACTGCAGCAGCCAGTCATCTGCCTCCATCAGTGGGCAAGCATCCTGCCCGAACAGCTGCCTCTAGCAGCAGGAGCAGTATTGCTGCTGGGGGGATCAGCAGGAGCAGAAGCAGCAGCAGCAGCAGAAGCAGCGTCAGTCCACCATGGAGGAGCTGGGGACATGTGGTTCAGGTGCCTGATTGGTTTCCTGGCCTCCCAGTTTAAGCTACCCTCACACACCACCCTGAGTCGGCAGGTGGTTCCAGCCCTGTACTAGGCTTTAAAGGAGCGGGTGAGGGAGCAGCTGGCAGGGGATGGGGGTGCCACCGTTCACTTCACCACAGACCTGTGGTTGAGCCGAAAAGCTCAGCACACCTACGTGGTGGTGATGGTGCACTGGTGGCAGGACCCGGAGGCACCATTTGGCAGTGGTAGGAGGAGTCCTGAAGCAGGGTATAGGTGGTCCCTGCTTCAAGCAGAAGTAATGGATGGCCCGCACATGTCCTGGAACATTGAGGCATCCCTGACCACCATGGTGAGGGAGTGGGTCACGCTAGACGTGCCCTTCACCAAGAGGTGCGTGATCACTGATAACGCGGCCAACATATTGAGGACAGTACACAAGGGGGGAATTCACTAGCATCCCTTGTGCCGCACACATGCTTCACCTGGTGGTCAGGGGTGCTCTGGGCTTGGGGGAGAAGGGGATTAGGACTGGCACCCTTAGCTCCCTGATAGAGCAGGGGAGGAAGCTGGCCGGTTTCTTTAACTGGAGCGTGAAGGGCAGCAACCTCCCCTGGGCAAAGTAGGTTGAGCAAGGCTCCCCAGTGCACCAACTGGTGCAGGATGTGTCAATCCAGTGGAATTCGACCTTCCTGATGCTCGAACGGCTTCTCAATCAGAAAACTGCCTTGCATCAGGTGCAACTGGTGACAGACAGTGGGACACCTCCAGGGTACAATGGGGCGGAATGGGAGATCCTGGCACACACAGTCTTCATTTTGAGACCGTTCCTGGCCGTGATGGATACCGTGAGCTCGTCGATGGCCACCATCAGCCAGGTGATCCTTCTGGTGCAGAGTGTCCTCATGAGGCTGGAGAAGGTTCTCCAGGGGTGGGATTGTGGCCCTCAGGGCAGGAAGCTGGCTGATGATGTGGTTGACCTGGTGCAGCAGCTGAAGGCAAGGCTGAAGGAACATTTCAATGAGCTCCTGAGGCGGGTGGAATAAGTTCTGGAAACCATGCTGGACCCCAGGGTCAAGGACAGTGTGGCACGCCAGACACCGCTCTATGGTCACTGGAAGAGTGAGCTGGTGGAGAGGGTCCGGCAGGCAAAGCAGGCTCTGGAAAGTGTGTGGCAGCAGTAGCAGCAGAACACCCATGGGGATGGTGGGAGCAGCTACCCCTTTCAGCCAGCAGGGTCTATCCCTGCCCCCAGTCCTAGGTAGTAGCAACAGCAGAAGGATGAGCAACAGCAGCACCCCTGTTGCCAGCAGCAGCAGCTCCTATGTGCAGGCCACTCTGGGGAGCATGGGGTTGTGCACAATAGGACAAGAAGTGTGGCTGAGGGCAGTGGTGGAGGTTGTGCCCAGGCAGAGTTACCAGAGGGAGTACAATGGTACCTGAGCAGCAGTGGAGACCTACCTGGAGGAGGAGCCATGCATCGATCCCAGCAGCGATCCCTTGGCCTACTGGGCCAGCAAGACCAACATGTGACCGGCTCTGTCCAAAGTGGCCAAGGGTCTCTTGTCCTGTCCACCAAACAATGTCCCCAGCGAGTGGGTGTTCTCCATGGCAGGGGGCATTTGATTTCCACACTGCCTGAGTCTGGGGNAGTCCTACAAACACACTCTTAAAATATTAAAACTGAATAACTACTACACACTAATACGATTTGTATCTATCTCTATAATTAAGCTAACTCCTACAACTATGTATCTATTTATCTATAGTAACTATCTAATCTCTCTCTCTCTCTCTCTCTCCACAATATATATATATATATATATATATATATATATAAAATTTACAAGTGCATTCCTTGGGTTGGAAGACATCAAGAAGGAAAGCAGGAGAGGCCAGTCTGATGCCCATAAGGTGGGCAATGGGACACGTGACAGAGGTGTTAGGAGCCGTGCCAGCCGAGTGGCAGCAGGCAGCAGCCACAGCCCATCACCACGCCCCAAACTCCACAGGCCTGATTTTGGGCAACAGGCTTCTGAGGCTCCCAGCAGTGGCACTAGCTGGGGGGTGGTTCAGTGGCACCCCCTGCCAGTGTCCTCCACTGCCACGCAGGGCACTGGAAGGCCTGCAGTCCAGGAGGCTGCGGCTGCAGAAGTAGGTGCAGGTGCTTCAGGGGCAGGGTCCGATGTTCACCATGGGCCACCATCGTCCCCAATTATTGAGATGATCCCCAGCAGTCCAGGGCGGGTGGATCCCACCCCAGATGCTAGAGGCAGGGCCCTATCCCCGAGCAATGGCAGTAGGGAGAGGAGCAGCAACAACAGCAGCAGCTATAGGTGGCACATGGAGAGTGGTAGCAGCATGGTGGGCAGTCCAGAAGCCTCAGGGTCCTTGTACTCCCCTTTTCAGGACATCACTCTGATTGGGGACAGCAAGGCAGACACTAGTACCATGGAGGAGATGTCTGGAGCTGAGGCGATGGCTCTCCCTCCAAGAGCTGTGTCACCACCATGTTCTGCCCCTCCCAGCAGTGCTGGCAGCAATGAGTCACCCGGTGCAGGCCAGAAGGCAGGAGGGGGCAAAAAATCCTCGGTCTGAGCACATTTTCAGTTGGTGTGGGCGGATGATCCCAGGGAAGTGCAGTGCACTTTGGGCCAGAAGGTGGTGAAGTGTGAGCAGGTGCTCACCACCCTTGGCACAACTGCCATGGCGAGGCACCTCAAGGGATGCCACAGCGCTGTGCTGCTAAGTGAGCAGGCAGGGGCAGTAGACACCAGCAGGTTCCTGACTGCAGCAGCCAGTCATCTGCCTCCATCAGTGGGCAAGCATCCTGCCCGAACAGCTGCCTCTAGCAGCAGGAGCAGTATTGCTGCTGGGGGGATCAGCAGGAGCAGAAGCAGCAGCAGCAGCAGAAGCAGCGTCAGTCCACCATGGAGGAGCTGGGGGCATCTGCAGGACGTGGAGGGCAGCGTAGCTTTCAAGTGACAGCCATGCACGTGTTGGGAGAAATGATTGCTTTGGATGGGCAGCCCTTCTCAGTAGTCGGGGACATGTGGTTCAGGTGCCTGATTGGTTTCCTGGCCTCCCAGTTTAAGCTACCCTCACACACCACCCTGAGTCGGCAGGTGGTTCCAGCCCTGTACTAGGCTTTAAAGGAGCGGGTGAGGGAGCAGCTGGCAGGGGATGGGGGTGCCACCGTTCACTTCACCACAGACCTGTGGTTGAGCCGAAAAGCTCAGCACACCTACGTGGTGGTGATGGTGCACTGGTGGCAGGACCCGGAGGCACCATTTGGCAGTGGTAGGAGGAGTCCTGAAGCAGGGTATAGGTGGTCCCTGCTTCAAGCAGAAGTAATGGATGGCCCGCACATGTCCTGGAACATTGAGGCATCCCTGACCACCATGGTGAGGGAGTGGGTCACGCTAGACGTGCCCTTCACCAAGAGGTGCGTGATCACTGATAACGCGGCCAACATATTGAGGACAGTACACAAGGGGGGAATTCACTAGCATCCCTTGTGCCGCACACATGCTTCACCTGGTGGTCAGGGGTGCTCTGGGCTTGGGGGAGAAGGGGATTAGGACTGGCACCCTTAGCTCCCTGATAGAGCAGGGGAGGAAGCTGGCCGGTTTCTTTAACTGGAGCGTGAAGGGCAGCAACCTCCCCTGGGCAAAGTAGGTTGAGCAAGGCTCCCCAGTGCACCAACTGGTGCAGGATGTGTCAATCCAGTGGAATTCGACCTTCCTGATGCTCGAACGGCTTCTCAATCAGAAAACTGCCTTGCATCAGGTGCAACTGGTGACAGACAGTGGGACACCTCCAGGGTACAATGGGGCGGAATGGGAGATCCTGGCACACACAGTCTTCATTTTGAGACCGTTCCTGGCCGTGATGGATACCGTGAGCTCGTCGATGGCCACCATCAGCCAGGTGATCCTTCTGGTGCAGAGTGTCCTCATGAGGCTGGAGAAGGTTCTCCAGGGGTGGGATTGTGGCCCTCAGGGCAGGAAGCTGGCTGATGATGTGGTTGACCTGGTGCAGCAGCTGAAGGCAAGGCTGAAGGAACATTTCAATGAGCTCCTGAGGCGGGTGGAATAAGTTCTGGAAACCATGCTGGACCCCAGGGTCAAGGACAGTGTGGCACGCCAGACACCGCTCTATGGTCACTGGAAGAGTGAGCTGGTGGAGAGGGTCCGGCAGGCAAAGCAGGCTCTGGAAAGTGTGTGGCAGCAGTAGCAGCAGAACACCCATGGGGATGGTGGGAGCAGCTACCCCTTTCAGCCAGCAGGGTCTATCCCTGCCCCCAGTCCTAGGTAGTAGCAACAGCAGAAGGATGAGCAACAGCAGCACCCCTGTTGCCAGCAGCAGCAGCTCCTATGTGCAGGCCACTCTGGGGAGCATGGGGTTGTGCACAATAGGACAAGAAGTGTGGCTGAGGGCAGTGGTGGAGGTTGTGCCCAGGCAGAGTTACCAGAGGGAGTACAATGGTACCTGAGCAGCAGTGGAGACCTACCTGGAGGAGGAGCCATGCATCGATCCCAGCAGCGATCCCTTGGCCTACTGGGCCAGCAAGACCAACATGTGACCGGCTCTGTCCAAAGTGGCCAAGGGTCTCTTGTCCTGTCCACCAAACAATGTCCCCAGCGAGTGGGTGTTCTCCATGGCAGGGGGCATTTGATTTCCACACTGCCTGAGTCTGGGGACCAAGTTGTTGGAGCAGTTGCTGTTCATCAAGGTGAACCTTCCGCTGCTGGGATTCCCCGAGCTGTCCCTGGACATGGATTGATGGTGCAGTAGAACATGCCATTCCATGCCAGGGGCAGTCTTGGGATGGGGCTCCTCCTCAATCTGGGCTGCTGCTGCTGCTGTGCTGAGGTGCTGTCCCTCCCTCCCAATACCCGGGGCCCGCCCTCTCTCTCTCTCTCTCTCTCTCTCTCTCTCTCATACTAGACAGCCTCGGATGGCTTATCTGAATGACCTCATGACGCAGGGTGGCATTGAGAAAATGTAACCCATGCCAACCAGCCTCTGGCTAAATGATCTCGGCCCACCTACCTGACTGGCTCTCTCTCGCGCTGCAGTCTTTTCCAGCTTACCTGAGTACCCTGCCAAGGTCCCAGCCTGCCTTCCCTACTGCCTCTCATGCCACGCTGCCTGTCTGGCTCAAACCCTGTCTCAGTCTGCCTGCCTCTCATGCCACGCTGCCTTTCTGCCTGCCTGCCCGCCCACCCGTCCAGGTGGCCTAGGTCAAAGCCTGCCTTAGTCTGCCTGCCTTCTGCTCATGTCATGCTGCCTGTCTGCTTGGCTGCCCACCCGCCGCGCCCAGGTGGCCAAGATCAAAGCCTGCCTCAGTTTGGCAGCCACCCACTCCAGCCCCAGGACCCACTGTCAGGGTTCTGGGGCCTACATTACAGGCACGGGGGGGATGCCCATCCATGTCATCTAGAAGCTGCATCTATAGTCCTAGGACCTATTTTCAGGGTTCTGGGGCTGTCATTCCACTCACAGGGAGCTGTCATTCCACTGCATCAACAAACAGGAAGCCACTCCTACCCTCAGGGTTCTGGGGCCTACGTTCCAGGCAGGGAAAAGGCCCGGCCAGGACTTGGTGTCTGGATGGCACCTATATGGAGCCGGGTATTGCAGGCTGGCATTCTATTCGCCAGATCTCAACCAGCTCTTCAGAAAATTGGTCATGTAGCCTTGCCCAGTGGTGATTCACGTGGCCATCCACCCAGCCACCACCTGCCGTGATGGTGACTAGAAATGGAGAACCCAGCCAGCATAGAGCAAGCAGAACTGGAGGCCTGCCAACCTACAATGCCTGGTCAACCCGGGGTGTCAAGCGCCAAGCCTTCCTGGTTTCTGCTGCTGCTGCTGCTGCTGCTGCTGCTGCTGCTGCTGGGTCTCTGATGGCCTGCCATGCTACCATGCCCTAAGCCTCCCGGCGGGATCGAACTCCAATGACCGAACCGGAACTCAGTTTCCGAACTGAACGGCCAAACATCTGAACCCCATTCTGTTCGCACAACCCTAGTATTCATCGAGTTACTGAGGAGCGGCTTGAAAACTTGGGTATAATCTTCAGAAACACTCAAGAATATATATATATTTTGTACTTGGTGCAGCCCTAGTTACTATAACAGTTTAAAAAACTAACAAAAAACAAACAAACATGTCATCCTGTTTGAAAAAGATCATATATAGGAGGGGAGAAGATTGCAATCCAGTAACTGTAACCATACTGTCAGCTGTCACAATATTTGTTTCCTCCTAATTTGCCAGCTCCTGAAGTGCTCTGATTATCTGAGAATCTCAGCTTGAGGGGGTGGGATGTGCGTAGGGGAATTTTAATCTTCTATCCCTCCTAGTTATGGAGAAAATCCTGAGTGTGAATTCTAAAAGGTCAAACACCACAAGCCAGATTAAACCAATCCTAAATTAATATTTTTAAACAACACTATTCAGCTTCTTTTTTAATTGTATAGGGCCTGATTATTATTATTTTTTTAAAAAGTTTAAAGATAGCAATAATGCTATTACATGCTTATCGTTGTCAGTATCCATCTACATGAACAGACTATTATTTTATCTTCTGTGGGATATGTTGTTTCGTGAAAAACTACTGCTCTAGGTTTTTTTTTAATGTTTCTCCTATTTTGCATACATAGCATTACACAGACCTAGAAAGTTGAAAGAGGCCTGTGCCAGGAAATAGGAAAATGTTTAGAAAAAAAGCCATTGTACATTGTATCTTATACATACACACATATACGTATAATTACATTCATTCATTCAAATTTATACCCTGCCTTTCCGGTATGGATCAGGGCGACTTACAGAATATAAAAACACACACACAAAAAATATGTTTAAAATAATAATAATTCAAAAACCTAGAAACCTCCCCCCCCCCCAAACCCTACCCTTGCCTACCAAATGTTTGGCCAAAGAGAAAGGTTTTACATTGCCTCCAGAATACGCTCGGGCTCTGATGAACCTCCAGGGGAAGAGAGTTCCACTATACTGGGGTGCAAGCAAGAATGCCGTCTTGCACACTCTCACTTCATGGTACCTGCAAGAGAGCACTCCCAGATGATCACAAGGATTGTGATGACGGATAGTGGGAGAGTTGGTTTTTCAGATATGTGGGACTCCGAATATTTAGGGCTTTAAAGTTCAAAAGCACCACCTTGAATTGTGCCCCAAAAATTATTGGAAGCCAGTGCAGACTTTGAAGCACAGGTGTTGTTGGGATCCAAGCACAGTAAGGATGAATAATTTTGATAAATTTTAAAGTAGGGTTAAGTTCTCACCCAGAATAAAGCCATTACAGCTGACAGGGAAGTGCTTTCTCACCTAGAGTTAAGCCACTTGCAACTGGACAAGGAAAGGCCTTGGGCAGAAGAAGATATAGGGACTTGGCCATTTTGTAAACAAGAACTTTGCGTAAACAAGACCCTAAACAAGTTCTGCAGGTTCTGAGCCAAAATAACAACAAAGTGAGAGGTGATTGAGCAGACCAAGCTGCAATGGAAAATTAATTCAGAAGAAATGGAAAAGTTTGAAGAAATGGAAAAATTGGAAGAAGGAGGGGTTAAACCCTAACTGCATGAAAAATCCCGATAAAAGAGAGCAGTACCGAAACAGGAGAAGAAGAACAGCCCCTTCCGACTGAAGAGGAGAAGCAAGAAAGAACCTGCATACCCAGGTTGTCCGGCCGACAGCTGTCTGTGGATGCAAGACTGAAACTCTGGGTGAGAAATAACTTTACTTATATAGGATAGGATAGGGAACTACTGCTGACCAACCAGTTTGATAATAATAAAATCTTGTTTTGAGACTAAATTGACTGCATCTGTGTGGTACATCCAAGGATGACCAAGGGGATGGGATTGGGGTGCTCCAGGGGAGTCTGGGGAACCTACAATTTAACAGTGTAATGTGTTCACGGTGACCCATCCTCAAAAATATCCAGGTCATCACATTCAGCACCAGCTACAGGAAGGCAGCATGTAGACTGCATTGCAGCAATCTTGTCTCAAGAAAAAGCATGGGTGATGGTGGACACGTTAGGATCTAACAGAAAGGGACGCAACCTCCTCACCAGATGGGAGTTGGTGAAAAGCCCTTCTGGCCACAGTTGCAATCTGATGTTTCAGGTGCAGCTAGGAGAAATCCAGGAGCACTCCAAGGCTGCAGACCTGAGTAACCAGAGGAGTCTGGATCCCATCAATGACAGGAGTCCCAAAGCTCCTCAAGTCACAGGGCTGGCCAAACATTATCACTTCTGTTTTGTCCAGATTCAACTTCAATCAGCTCATCCTCATACAGTCTCCAATGGCAGCCAGGCACTGGATAAGCAGTGAAGCACCAAGACTGCAGAACCTGGGTTGGGTTAAAAAAAAGAGCTGAGTGTCATCAGCATATTTATTTATTTATTTATTTTCTAGATTTCTATACCGCCCCATCCTGCCATGCAGCTCGGGGCGGTTAACAACAATAAAAATAGTATAAAAACATTTAAAAACAAATATAAAATATATCAATAAAACAGGGCGCGGTACAATTATAAATAAATATATAAGGTGGGGGATTAAAAATCACCCCCCC
>QEPC01014130.1:298159-365099 GCA_003113815.1 Sphenodon punctatus | reverse complement strand
TTGTTTTCAGTTTGGAAATGAGTTTGGAAATGTTGTTTTCTTGTTTTCTTTTGTGGAGGAAGTCATATTATTTCTTTTAATGAGTATTTATTTCAGTGACGCTTATGGCTACAGTTTTGTAATTGTAAGTCTTTCTAAAAATCTTGGGGATGGGAATATCTTAAAAGTAGATATTAAAATTAATTAACTAGACCAATAATATAGGCTGCTTTTAGACGAGTGCTGCCCGCTCACACTGTGAAATCATGCGGCTTGTAAAAGTGCCACGGGCAGCTTTTAGACGCGCCTATACGCACCGTATTTCTGGTCACACAGTCTTTAACAATGCAAATTAAATACCTCAATGTGTGTTACAAGCCACATGATTTCACGGCCTGAGTGGGCGGCGCTTGTCTAAAAGCAGCAGCCTTAGTGTAGGCAAGAAAAAAAAAACCAATTGCAACTCTCTTATCTGACTTCCCAAAAACATTCTACAGAATTTCAGCCAGTAATTTTGACATCAGGTTCATAACATCTTGCTGAGGTGGAGCACGTGACGTCAGTCAATTTAAAAGGCATCCAATGGATTTCATTTTCCTTTGGTTGCTAGAATAAATAGCCCTCTCCTATGAGGTATCTTCTGCTTGTATAGGCACTTACGAACAGTGATCAAGTCACCTCTTAAATGTCTCTAAGACAAAATCAATGGATTGAGCTTCTTAAGTCTCTTACTGTTAAAAAAAAGTTCCTTTCACATATTGTAGTACTCTTGTAGTTGGTTGCTGCTCCCTCTCCATTTTTTTTTCTTCAGATCTTTTCTAGAGAGAATAAGGTTGTCATGTTAGACCCAAAAGTAACAGAGAGAGAGACAGAGAGAGAAAGCACCCCTTTTCTGATCTCTCAGTACTTGTCCTGAAAGGGAACCTCTACAGGACCCATTAAAAGATGGGCCTTGGGACTAAAATTCATAGCTCTACAAAATACCAAAAACAATGATCTAAACAAAGATTTGGACTTCACGAACCTCTGTAGAAATGTGCTTTCTACCTACAGCTTCCCAGTAAAGATAAAAAGGACAAAATAATAAAAAAATATAGAACCCCAGGGAGAGTAATCTATGAATATAGGTCCAGAAATAATAATTATAATAAAAATAAAAAATAAAATGTATTTATAAATAAATATATATTATTTATAATCTTTGTTTTTATATAGCTCCCCCCTGCCATGGCACTCAGAGTAATTTACATACAACAATTTAACACAAATTTTAATCCTCACAACAACACTGTGAGGTACGTTAGGCTGAGAGAATGGCCCTTTTCAAATGGGCCGGGAGGAGCTGCAGGGCGGGTGGGGGGGGGAGGGGGGATGGCTGTGTGCCATGGCAGGTGTGTGGAGCATGGGCAGCTAGTCGCATGGGCGCACACCCATCTCCATCCACCTCCACCGATCTCCACACACAGAATTGTCTCCATTTTTGTTCAATGCATCTGTGTGTGGTGAATAGGTGGAGATTGGTGAAGCAATGATTATATGTTTAGGTTCTATATTTCTATAGCAGGTGCAGAAAATATGGGATAATATTTTTTGTGCAGCTGAAATAAGCATTCATGGTTAATACACTATTCCCTTATTTTACCTGCTTTGAATTGCTGATGTAAAGTACTGCTTTGTCCCTCTTTCATTCAGGTATTTACTTCAGTGTTCTGTGTTGGGTTTTATTTATTAATTATTATTATTATTATTACTAGCACACATTTATATAGTGTCAGCAATGTACCTTGTGCTTTACAAAGTAATTGATTAGACATGGTCCATGCCCTAGGGCTTACAATCTGAGAGATAGGGGTGGGAGGGGAGACAAAGGAAGAGGAACAGAGGGAGAGACAAGGAGTGTAACATTCACGAGGATGTGAGGTCCCAGGTGCAAGTGCTTGGCATGGTTACATCGAGAATGATGGCTGGTTGATCCATGTAGTGAGGATATGAGTACACAGATCTTAGGTAAAAGATTGTACTGGATGGAGGGTATCAGCATGAGTTAGGTGAGGGGAGCGAGGAGTAGGGGAGGGCAGATCGGAAGAGGTTAGTCTTGAGGAGGGATTTGAAGGTACGAAAGGAGGGGGCGAGGCAGATGTAGGCAGGGAGGAAGTTCCAGATGTGGGGGGCAGCTAGGGAGAATGGATGAAGGCAGTTAGGGGAGCAGGGGAGGTGTGGGAGGGTGAGAGAGGGGACATAGGAGGAGCGGAGTTCACGGACTGGAGTACAGAGGGAAATTAGCACAGAGAGGTAGGGGGGACCAATGTTGTGAAGAGCTTTATAGGTGACGACTAGGAGCTTGTGCAGGATTTGTTCAGGAAGGAGGAGCCAGTGAAGAGAGGAGAAGAGGGGCTGCACATGGTCGAAGTGATGGGTGAGGTGGATGGCCCTGGCAGTAGAGTTTTGGACTGAGATAAGGGGAGAAAGATGAGATCAGGGGAGGCCAGTGAGAAGGAGGTTACAGTAATTGAGATGAGAGTTGACCAGGGCATGAACAAGGGTTTTGGCAGAGAAGACAGAGAGAAAAGGGTGAATCTTAGCAATGTTATGGAGGGAGAAGTGACAGGATTTGACAACAGTCGATGTAGGGTTTAAAAAGAAAGGGGTGAGTCAAAGATGAAGCCTAAGTTACGGGCTTGGGGGACTGGAAGGATGGTGATCCTTCTCTACTGGGAAGGATGGTTGATCCTCCTCTACTGCTATCCCACTATCAGTTGGTGTGCCCCTGGACCTTTTCTCTCTATACTTGTTCCCTTGGTGCTCTGATCTCCTCCTTTGGCTTTCAGTAACATCTTTATACTTATGATTCTCAGATCTACCTCTCTTTTACGAACTCTCACCCAGAATTCAGTCCCAAATCTCAGTCTGCCTGTCTGACATCGCTGCCTGGATGTTTCACCACCACCTTAAACTTAACATGGTCAAGACAGAAATTCTTATCTTTCCACCTAAATCCACTTCTCCCCTCCCACCACTGTCCATCTCTGTAGAGAACACTGTCATCCTCTCAGTCCCCTCAGCATGCAACCTTGGGGTCATCTTTGATTCCTCTCTCCCCTTCTCTGCTCAAATCCAAAACACTGCCATACTGGTTGTTTCTTTCTCTATAATATTGCCAAAATCCATCCCTTCCTGTCAGAACACACTGCTAAAACCCTAATCCATTCTCTCATCACATCCCGCTTAGACTACTGCAACCTGCGTCTCACAGGTCTTTCACTGAGTCACTTATTTCCACTATAGTCTATTCAAAATCCAGCTGTTAGACTCACCTTCCTTGCACGCCGTTACAATCATATGACCTCTCTTCTCAAGTCACTACACTTGCTCCCCATCAGCATACAGTTCAAGCTTCTCCTCACTCTGCAACTCCTCAGTACAACCTCTACTCATGACCTCCGTTCATCAGGCAAGATGCTCTTATCTGTGCTCTTCTCTTACATTGCCAACTCCCAACTCCACACTTTCCACCTTGCTGCACCGTATGCTTGGAACAAACTTCCTGAGGTGGTACGTCAGGCTGCCGCCCTGTCCATATTCAGCTCCCATCTAAAAGCCTACTTCTTTGAGATCGCTTTTAAGTCATGAACCCAGGCCCTATCCTTATCATAGCTTTGTGGATTTCACCCATTTTAAGTGAAATAAATAAACTAATATCTATATCCTGCAGTCCATTGTTCATAGGAAGACTCTTTATTTGTAGTTGTCTGTGTGTCTTGATTAGATTGTAAGCTACATGGAGCAGGGACTGTCTTGGTTACGCGTACAGCGCTGCATATGACTAGTATCGCTATAGAAATAATAAGTAGTAGTACTGGTTTAATGACTAGGGTGAGGAAATGGGAGCCAGGAGGCTTCAGTTGTTAATGTGTGATTGAATCAACCTTGCAGAAAGGTGGTTAAGGCCACTGAGTTATCCTCACCAGCGTTCAAATGTAAGGAAGCACTGACATTACCTCAGAGATACTTGCCCAGAAGAACTATTCTGAGAAAGGAGACTAAGTGATGAAAATGGGAAGTGCTGCACTCATGCCAGGAATATGTTTGTGAAGTACAGGCTGTTCTGTGTTGACATGACACTCTACTGAAATTTCTATATTCTAATGTCCAAAAATAATGTGGACTCTCAGTGTTAAAGATTAAATACGATCTGTTGGCTCCATTCTACCACCACCGTCTGATGCTTTAATAAAAGTATATGTATTTTTCTCACTCCTCTACCATGAGTAAAGGGCAGCAGAAGTTCTTTATCTTTTAACTAATTCTCAGTCTCTATCACACTCTTGGGGTCATTCTTGCAGCGCAATCCTTATGCTGCTCTGCTGACACTATCTTGATTAAAGCAGCATGGANAGGAGGCTAGTGAGAGGAAGCGAGAGATGGAGGGCTGGGAAGGGACATCAATGTGAATGTTGAAGTCACCAAGGGTGACAGTGGGGGTATTTGAAGGTTTTTTTTCTTTCTTTCATTTTGGTTCAGATGTTTGGTCAAATATCCAAACCAAAATGATCAAAAATACCAGAAAGCTGGAGTGTCTGGAATGAAATATACATAAACATGGATAAATTAATATAATTTGCGTTGTGGATATTTATTTAGATGGCTATCCAAAAATGTGAAAATGAATAATGTAAACACCTATTTATTTCAGTTCTGATTTTTTCACTACATATTAAAAAGTGTATTTATAGAATCACAGGCTTAGGATAAGAAGAGACATCAAGCATCATTCAGTTCAACCCCCTGCTCGAAGGCAGGATACCTGGTCAGATTCCCGACCATGGTGGCAGCTACTTCCCTGAGTCGCAGTCCGGCCCAGTCACCAACATGGTCGGAATCCAGCCCAGGCTAACATCTGGCGGGTGCAAATGTATGCGAGGGTGGGCCGCTGAATAAAGCTGGCCACAATCACATTTGAAAACATCCCTTATCTTAATTTATTATAAATGCATCCAAAGTATATTTTGTTCATCAGAAATGATGTTAAAATGACATATAGTAAATGATGTGTAGCTTTTTAATGAATACAGTAATAAGGCATATTATTTATAAGCATGACCAACATTTAAAACATAGTAGTAGTAATGATTAAGGGTTTTAACCTAGCTGTAAATTACATTTTTCTTTTTGTTCTTCATTTTTAAATATTGGCACATCCTGCAGTCAGCTAATCTCTTCTCTGCTATGGTGCTGTTCAGGTACTTTACTTTATTTCACCTGTCTTAAAAGCCAAGATTTTATACTTGGAAGAGTCAGCACTTCCATGTTGCTAAAACCATATATCAGTGTTAAAAATACCTCTTACAGTCAGAAGAAATCTCTCTCTATGCTGGACAAGCCATGCTAACCAGCTTTCTCTCTCCACAGGATACATTTTGTGCACATACAAACACACATGCCATTCTACCACAACAAACAAATATGAATCAGTTTCATTGCAGCCTAGATTCCCCATTTGTATTTACTAAATTCAAATGAAATGTAGAAGTCATTTAGAAAGCAATTTACTCAGATAATTCCCGCCAAAGTGGTTCAAGTCTTCCAAAGGAAATGTATACATTATAAAAACTGTGCATTATGCAAGACAACTATCTTTTTTTCTTCAAATAAAGGCACTGTAAGGATGTATTCATTCCCCCCCCCCACACACACACACACGCACACACACACGACAGATATAATATTACACTAGTGGTTCCCAGGTTTTAGGACTGTGTGATGCCATTTTGAGATTTAAATATAATCCCTTAATCTCAGACATGAAAGCAGATACACAATGTCTATTGCTGTCTAGGGTTATGCCTGTAGATGACATAACCCTACCTGGGGTCCAGGCCCATACTTTGGTAGTCACTGTCTTAGGGTAATTTCAGACGTTACGGGCCTCCCTTTTACCACAGTGAACCACCTGTGGTGGGGGAGATCCCGTAATGTCTGAAGGGGTTCACCACAGTAAACTGGATTGGAACCTGGCGGGAATCCAATTAACCACTGTTCCGGAGGGGAGGCCAGTCTCACCTCCCGAACGGTGGTTACCTGGACCATGGTCCAGAATCGGCGGCTGGTAATGTTTGCTACCGCTGCCGAGGCATGGTCCCAGCCATTACCTGGGATTGGGCGCAGCGGCCAAATTGGCCGCTGCACCCACCCGTCTCCAGGAGGGTGGGAGGGCGGGAGGCCGGGGGAGCGTGGGGGGGGCCGGGCCGTGCAGTCGCATGTTGCACCACACAGCCCCGCCCCCTCCCCGGTCCCCGAGCGGAATCAGGCCAGCACGTCTGTTGACCGGCCAGCCTGATTCTGCTTGGGGACGAAGAAGTGACTACACGCCGTGTCAAGAAGGGAGGCCGGAATGTCTAAAATCACCCTTAGAGTTTAAAAAATCATGACACAACAAAGAAAAACAAGGGGTCACATTCTGCAATCACATTAATGCTGAGGAAATTATAAAAGTGTCCATAAGGACAGGATTTGGTCCTACAGAAATATCAAAGACTATGAAAAGTTTTGAAGAACAGCAAAAACCTATATTGTTAATGTTGTTTAGGACTATTGAAACTGTGCACACATTCAAAGGGCAATAGAAAATGAGTGATAAACTAAGGGTGCTTAGCGAGGTGGGATTATACATGACGATGGACGTGATCACGTGCATTCAAAGCGGTCGCGTGTTATTTGCCAACTGCAAACTAAATACCTCACACATCAAGGTATTTAGTTCGCAGTCGGCAAACAATGCACGGCCACCTTGAATGCGTGTGATCATGTCCATTGTTACGCATAATCCCGCCTCGCAGGATTTTGAAAAATCATGCGAGTGGGTCGCAGTCGCATGACCTGCAGTCTATGTTTGTTCTTCATACAATTTTAGTTGTTGTCATGTTTCCTCCGCATTCCTCATGAATCCCAGAGGATATCTCCATTATTTTCTGCTTAAACCTTCACTGCCCTACTTTGTGAACTCAATTTTTAAAGCTAAGGAGATCTTTGAGCAACTCTTTTCATTGTCAAAAGGCCCTGTTGGCCCATGTGTGCCCCTCCTCTCTCAACCAAGTCAGTCACTGTTATGTAATGTAAGACATTCACTTTCCTTCTGGGATGACATATTGCTCTCCATAGCTTCCCCTACCCTTGGAAAGAACAAAAGACTGAACTGAAACAAGATCCAAATTCAGATCCCCAGAGTTTTACAAAGCATTAGTACTATGAGGGGCATCTTATATTCTGTAATAACAACTATATTCCATTTCTTGCGTCATACTGCATTATTTAAATGCTCATCGCTACCTCAGAATGTATATGCAGGATAATGCAGCTAACGCCAAGGGCATGAGTAAAAGTTTGTAGTATATGAATCACTGGTGAAAATAAGTAGCAATATTATAATGAAAATATTTTAGGCTGGATCAGAGCCAGAAAATCATCAGGTCCCCTGCATGGCAGCTGACTCAGCATATGTAAGGCTTTTATTGAATTACACAGCCTTTTCCTGCCTGAGAAGGAGCTATTGACACCCATCATCGCTTTGGTCAATGCAGGTTTCGTGAAGCTTTTTTCTAGGTTGGATCTTTTCACAAACTGCTATTGTGTATACCTGTGCACTTCAAAGGCAGCTTTACACTCCCATGCTTTGTGACCCACTGTTTATACACTAAATAGCCATAGCAGTTCGATACAACAATGTTATCATATTAACTAGAAGTTGCTTTTTGCAAACCTGTCCTATGCCCAAGGTTTAAACTTTAAATTAGCTTTAGTAATAGATGGACTTCACTATGGCAAATCTGCCTGTAACAATTCATTTCCTAGGGATTTATTCAGTGCAATGTATTTTTGCCCTGCTGCTCTGAACTGCCACTCAGTACAGACCCTAATATAATGATCTCAGGATCAATCTTTCCTGAATGGGAACTGGGCTTGCATTACAGAGAAGCTGGAGAGCACACCCATGCCAATGAATTGATTGCTGGTACCTGGAGCCCATCTCACTCTCAATTGCAAGCTAGAGAGTTCACCTATGATACAAGGCTGCTTAGCTTGTAGTGTGTGGAGTGGGGATGGGGGAGAGGGTAGCAAAGTGCCCCCCCTCAAAAAAAGACTGGTGAATGAGGAGTCCCCCACCCCTCCCTTATTACAATCCAGGGAGCCTATAACAGAATTTGGAAATATGGAACACATTTGCCAAACACTACTATAGCAAACACACTGATAAAATAAAGCTTTATCCTGGTAGCAAGAGAATGCAGGGATTGTGCTGTATATACATTTTTGAAAAGTTATATACCCCTTGTTAAGATCATCAAGATAAAGCAAAGTCTGAACATGGACGCAGTTTCTCAAAAGCTGCAGTTTTAAGTAATGTTAAGTTTAATTAATGGGGCGTGTGAATTTTCAGAAAACGCATTCTCTTTTCCAGGAGTAAGTATTGTATATTTGCTGAGGATATGCTGTATTTTTCACACATAATAAAAAAAACCTTAATCTGTATTCTATGCACAAATTGCAGCTTAAGTTTAACTATGCTGTTGTGACGAATTCAAAAGCATTATCTCTGGAGTTCTCACCTATTCTTTATACCTACTTTCATTTTAAAAGGATTGGAGAGATAAATTGGATTACATCCTACATCAATTAGCCAATAAATTACCGTAGCAACTTGTTGCATACTTGTAAATTGGGTGCCACATCGGGTATACAATGGGTTATCTGGGTATGAATTTGGTATCTGTATAACTGAAAAATAGGTAACTTCCAGTACCATTTTTTTTTAATTTTCCAAATACTGATTAGTATATGAAATTGGAAAACCTAAACATTGGTATAGAAATAATAATAATAAAAAATTGGAACCAGAAGTTAGCATTCTGGGACCCAGAAATCAATTTTCCAGGAAGGAAAATCAGAAATTAGATGTTGGAAGTCAGTAAATCGATAAACAAAATCAAATACTTGGTACTGGAAGTCAACATTTTGGGACACTGGATACCCAAACCTGGGCAAAACTGGGTACCGATCAGTATCCGATGTTGTCAGGTTAGTGCAGGTACCAGAAATTTGACAGTTATGCACATCCATTTTTACAGGTATTTATTTCATCTCAAAATGTAACCATATAATCACATAAGCAACGGTAAATCTCAGAATTTCTCCATCAGTTTCCTTAATCGTTCTTAAAATTAGCCAAATTATCTCCAAGTTGAGGCACAGTTTCATAAGGCCATATCTAAAAGATGCATGTGGCTTTGCTTGTTGTACTGACAACACACTATTCAAAGTTTGCTAGTGCAAACTTGTGACAGATTATATTTGTGTGAAAACTGATCGCTAGATTCAAAAGCCCAACCTCAAATTCCTGAATTGTCTGACCTCAAAAAATATCCCTAAGCCTCATCACACTTTTTTACTCTCATTCTTGAAAAACCAGCACATTTGAATCTGTCTGCAACCTTATTTTTTTCTGCATTCATTTATTTACAAGCTGCCACATTTACAATAAGACCATAAAGGGAATAGTAATTCTCATATTCTTTTCTGCACATCACACATGACTTCCCTCTATGTGTTTTTTTAATTGAGAATGGGGGTGGGGGGTATTTTTGGTGCATAGGTTGGCAGAGGGACGCCCACACAAGGGAAGTTTGTGGGGAGGGCTTCACATGGATGGCTCCCAGCATGGCTGCTCGGTCCATGGAAGCAACAACACTGGCTTGGATAGGGCACTCTGGATTTTTCAGGAGTGCTCCGTGCATGGTCATGGGTGGCTGGTGCGTGGGTCATGGGAGAGCACTTCCTCAGGCACCGACTTCAACAACTGATGAGCCGTTGGACATGTGGACCGTGAGGGGGGGGGATGTGTTGACTCATCTCATTTAAAAACATCCTTTGTCAGAGGTTTTCAAACTTTGAGTCAGGACCTCAAGTGGAGTGTCAGCCTGGATTGTAACCCAATTCACAGGTGGTGATATCTGACAATATTTTACATTATCCTTGTTGCCATCTGTGGTTACAGGATTTACTGAAGTCTCAAAATGGGATCACACAAATAAATAGTTTGAGAACACTGCTCTATGCCTCATCAGTAAAAAGGATATCCAGTAGAAAGGATTTTCCACTTCCCCTCACTCTATACCCTCCACTGCTTCCCTGCAATACTAGCACCTTTTGTATGCTGTTATCTCCTTGGAGTTGCTTGAATTTTTTGGGAGCAGGGGTTGCTTTATTTTTGCGGGTGGGGTAGAGAGGGGAGTCAGAAATAAATATTTTTCTTTTGAAACATTTTCTAGACATTCATTAATTTTTGAAAACTATATTTTTTTGAAAACTAGGAATATTCAGTCTGATGTAAGTTTGTAGTAAAAAATGAAGCAGTTAAGTTTCAGCAATATTTTCCCCCAGAAAAAACAATTCAAGTAAAAGTCATTAAAAAAAAATATAAGGCTGGTTGTGGCTTTAAAAAAGGAATAAATAAATAGACACATTTCAGCCACCTTGGGTAATTTCAGACGTGATGGGCCCAGAGGCCCGCCACGTCGAACCACGTACCAGGATCAGTTTCGGATCCCGGTCAGGAATCCGGCCAGCCATTCTTTAGCTGTGCCGACCTGATTCTCACAGGGGATTGGGGAGGTGGCGGAGCTGCGTGGGGAGGGGGCGGGCTGTGCGGAGTGACATGCGGCCGACCGGCCCCACCCCCACACTCCTCTGACCGCCTGCCCTTGGGGTGACGGGCGGGCGCAGCGGCTAATGGGGCTGCTGTGCCTGATCCCATCCCGTGTTTGGGGCCATAATCCATGCCGGGGTGAAGGTAACAGATATTAACTTCAGCCCATCCCAGATCGTGGCTAATCCATCCACGGTACCAGGCCCTGAAGCCTGATCCCGGGCCCGCTATTACCATGGTTCTGGACCTCCGGGCGGCTGGAGGTCCAGAATTGTTGGGTATTTTCAGAAGTTATGAGATCACGCTCAATCACGGGGAATTCCCACATGGTGACCGTGGTCTCATAATGTCTGTTGGGGTGAACGGAAGCTCCCCGCCAGATGTTCACTACCGTGAATCACAGGGGGGAATCACATTGAACACGCAAACGGAGGTCCTGCCCGGACCATCTCCGTTTGCATGTTGAATATGATTCCCCCTCCATGATCAAGGGGTTCATCTCGGCTGTCCCCTGACCATGGCACGGAATCAGCGGCGAGATTCCAGGCCGTGGTCAATGCCCCGGGGGGGGCAGCGGGCACTGCGGAAGCATTGGCCGTGGCGCCCGTCCGTCTCCCAGAGGCCAAGGGCAGCCATGGGGGGGGGCGGAACTGTGCGGCCGCACATTGAGCCGTGTGGCTCCGCCCCCTCCCCTGATTCCCCACCAGGATCAACCGGCACGTCTGTTTGATGGCCGTTTTGATCCCGGCGGGGGATCAATGGGTGATCCCATTACAGGGCCAATATCGGTCCCATCACGTCTGAAAATACCCATGGTTATTTTGATTCCCACCAGTGATTCACTGTGGTGAACATCTGGCAGGAATCAAACTGATGTTACGGGAATCACGGCCACCACAGGGGATTCACTGTGGTTGACTGTGATCTCATAACGTCTGAAAACACCCTTACACACATTTGCTTCAGACCTCTTACATGCTACTTTGAAGCTTTTAGGAAAATCTTATAAAGGGGTCTGGGACTGGTAAGGGACTTTGTGCTCAAAAGAATAGCGAAGAATTCCATAGAGCAATGATTATCAAGACAAAATAATATAATGATATCCTTTTTACTGATGAGACGTAGACGGGAGTGACTTCATAGGTATGGAAAAAGTAGAAGAATAGCTGCTCCTTGTGGTCTTATTCCCTACCTCATTAATAAATGATTCTGTATAACTCTCATTCTCTGAATATGACAAAAATATTTTTAAAGAAGGTCCTAACAGTGATGCTCATTCTCTTTTGTTTTTTTGTTGTTGCTGTTGTTAATATTGTGGTGGTGGGGGGGTTGTTTTTTAAAAGTTCCAGCTTAGTTTACTGTCAGATTGAACAGTGATGATGAACAACAGATATTGAATGATGAACAACAACAACTATGAATCTCTCAAGCCCATAGCTTATGCTTCATCTTTGACTCACCACTTTCTTTTAAACCCTACATCAACTTTTTTTGCCAAATCCTGTCGCTTCTCCCTACATAACATTGCTAAAATTTGCCCTTTTCTCTCTGTTTCCTCTGCCAAAACTGTTGTTCACGCCCTGGTCATCTCTTGCCTCGATTACTGTAACCTCCTTCTCACTGGCCTCCCCCGCTGTCACCTTTCTCACCTTATCTCCATCCAAAACTCTGCTGCCAGGATCATCCACCTCGCCCGTCGCTTCGACCACGTGCAGCCCCTCCTCTCCAATCTTCACTGGTTCCCCCTCCCTGAACAAATCCTGCACAAGCTCTTGTCTTCACCTATAAAGCTCTTCACAACTTTACTCCCCCTACCTCTCTGCGCTAATTTCCCTCCGTACTCCAGTCCATGAACTCCGCTCCGCTTCAGTCTCCTCTCCCGCCCTCCCACACCTCCCCTAGCCACCTTCGTCCCTTCTCCCTAGCTGCCCCCAATGCCTGGAACTCCCTCCCTGCCCACATCCACCTCACCCCCTCCCTTCGTACCTTCAAATTCCTCCTCATGACCTCCCCGGCTCCTTGCTCCCCACACCTAACTCCTGCTGATACCCTCCCCTAGGGCAGGGATCTATTCCATTACTTTGTAAAGTGCCAGGTACATTGCTTGCACTTCCTAATAATAATTAATAATGGATGATGGATGACAAGGTTAGAAACCAAAACACAAAACCCCTTACCCACTGGTCTTCAGCACCCATTTAATAACATCTGATGAAGTTTTAAATCTGGAGACAACTATCCATCACATCATTCCTAAGTAATATGGTCATAAATCCTGTCATAGATGGGGGTCTGCCTCCCCTGGTTACCCAGGTTTGTAGTCTTGGAGTTCTTATGGATCCCTCACTGTGCCTGGAGCATCAGACTGCTGTGCTGGAGTCCTTTCTTTCTAACTAGGACCTGGCCACAATCAATAATCATCCATGCCTTGATTACCTCAAGGCTCTATTACTGCAATGTATTCTACATGGGGCTGCCCATGATGACCATTCGGAATCTGCAGCTAGTGCAGAATGTGGCAGCCCGGCTCCTTTCAGGGACGGGTTACCATAAGCACATTACACCTGTGCTTAGACTGTGCTGGCTATCTTTAACTTTAGGGGTACAATTCAAGGTACTGTTTTTGACCTTTAAAGCCCTAAATGGCCTGTGCCCCATATCTGAAAGACCACCTTGTCTACCATGCTCCACCGTGACCCTTGCAGTCGACCAGAAGTGCTCACTTTGGGTACCACTCGTCAATCTTGTTCATATGACAAGGGTCTACAGAGGCAATCTTGGTTGCTGTCCCAGTACTGTGGACTTCCCTCCCCTGGCAGTCTGTAAGAGTGTGAGCCTGAGCATATTCCAGAGGCAGTGTAAAACTTTTCTTTTTGGTAAAGTGTTCGGCAGGCAGTGATAGGGCTCGGGGTGGGAGGGTTTAGGGGCAAGGGTGCTGTTTGTGTGTGGGGGGGGGTTAATGTATTTCGTGTTTGTAATATTAGGAGCTGCCCTGAGCTTTAGGAGAAGGGTGGGGTAGAAATTTAAATAAATTACATTAAATTAAAACTATCAATATGGAATTCAGTCAAATACTTCTCTGTCATGTGCACTACATTTGAAACATTTTTTCCTGCTGTTTTCTCTTATATTTGGCCAAAAAAAACAACAACGAAAGAAACCCTCTTCCCAAAGTATTAGTACTCCAACGAACACCTATTTTTAGGGTGTCCATTCAGCTGATACTACTTCTATTCATATCATAAAGAGTTGAAAGAAATTCAACCTCATTCCCAGACCTAAGCTTACGTACTTGGAGCCGCATGTTCTTTTGGTTAGTAACTAAGAGCAAAATTGGGTTTAGAATAGAAAATGTATCTTGTGGCAGGGCAAGCTGTTGGCCCTTTGAGCAGGGAAGCAAAGTTCCTTAGCTGATCCTTATGAAGGCTGCCTCTGCTAGATCATCAGGGAGAGAAGCCAGCCAAGGAAATACATAAAGGAGGTTTGCTAGGACGGAAATGTGATATGTCTAACCTTACTATACATAACAAGTCACTGATGACTCTGCTTTAGCATCTGTTTGGTGGGAAATGCAGAAAAAATACTGAAGTCTGGCTGTCTCTCTCAAAATGGTTCAAGAGAAAACAACCAGCCTTTTATATCCTTTCCCTGTCTGTGCTTTTTCCCTTTCTGGGTTACCGAAATGTCTCTGTTTCTGCTATCCCTGCAGACCCCGCATCACACATGGTCATACAATAGTACAAGCCATGTGCAATGTCATTGACAAAGCAAAGCAAAGCAAAGCAAAGCAAATCATGTGAGGAAAAAAATAAAATGCCCTGACTGTTCATTCCAATAAAAAAAATGTTGTGACTGTTCATTTGAATTTTGAATGAACTGGCTTTTGACATATTTATATTCCATATGCTTTCATTTGCCACACTCATATATTTTATTTATTTATTTAAAAAAAACACCATTTCTATACTGACCCCCTGCCCAATGGCAGTCCAGGGTGGTATATAATAATAATAATAATTATTATTAATAATAATAATGAATAAGCAAACATTCAATAAACATAACAATAAAATCCCCCCAAAAGAGGTCTGGGAAAAATGATAAAAACAACAAGCCACATAAAAAAAAACCCACCCACTACCCGTTCCCTTTACCAAATGCCTGGCGAAACAGCCAGGTCTTACATTTTCTGTGGAGATCTGGAGAGAGATGAATCTCCACCCGGAGGGAGTTCCATAGCCGCTGTGCGGCCACAGAGAACGCCCGATTGGACGTAGCCACATAGGAAACCTGGGGGACCTCCAAGTGGGCATCCCCAGCCGATTGCAGAGGCTGATCCAGGACACGAAGGATGAGGCGGTCTCACAGGTAAGTGGGGATGAGGCTGTATAGGGCTTTAAAGGTAATAACCAACACCTTGAATTGGACCCGGAAGACTATAGGCAGCCAGTGCAGAGATCAGAGCACTGGTGTTATGTGCTCCTGACGACCCATCCCCATATGTGATGACAACATTGGCTGTTCACTGGAACCAAATTGAATTTTTGCCCAGATCTAGCAGCTGGCTTATAAAATTTGTGGGCATTTATTTATGCATGCACACACAACATTTTCCCCATTTTAAAACCAAAGCACTACTTGTTGGGATCCTATAAGGGAATGCTTATTACCCGACCTGCAAATGGCAGGTTAGGTGGGTACTGCACATTCAATGGGTATACCCATTTTGGAGTGTACTTATTTTAGCTCGTCCCACAAGCTTGGGGGAACCTATGCTCTGATTCTGCTGCACTACCTTCCCCTTGCCCCCACCCCACCCCAAATTTCTTGTGGTACAGCTCAAGCAACAGAATGTGTGGGGCAAGCTCAGCCAGTTGCATCAGCCACCTAGGTGAACAAGGAGCAAAGCACAGTTCACTTCAGCCACCACCAGCAGCTGGTCCTACAGCAGACCCCAGCAGTGGTACGTACCTGCACATGGGTGCACATGGGTGCCACTGAGGTGCCTGAGCATTGGCAGCTACTGCAGAAGAGAGAGGCAATACTCCTATCCACCTCCTTTTCCAAGAACACACAGTACTGCTGCTGCTCCCAGCTCCACAACATATCCCCCACTTGGCCAGACAGCCAATGGGACTGGCTCTTTGTCCCAGCTCACCTCTCTTCTGCTGGTGCCTCTTTCCCACCCCAGGTGGAGGTTGCTTTTCTGTGGGGATGGGAGGGGGGAGGGTGCTTGATTGTGGGTCCTCTCCCCCCACTGGAGAAGCTCCCCTCTCTCCAAGGTTTGTGTGTGCATGTGTGTGTGGGTGGGTGCTTGTTGGATTGTGTGTGTTTTTTAGGTTGGTGGACTTGAGTGATGGAACTTGTTTGTGTGCATGTACACACACACACATGCATGCATTAAGAGTGTGCTGAAGAAACATCAATCATTTTTGTTTCCAAAAACCCATTTGTTTTCATAGGGTTTTCATAAAGGACTCTGTCATTTTTGTTTATTTTTTTGTTTTATTTATTAAAAATAAAAAATATGCATGTGCAGAATGGCCCCACAAGCCATTTTGTCCATGGACAGTGATTTTTTAAAATCTTTTAAAATTATTTTTAATAAACTAAAACAAAAAATAAAAACAAAAATGAATGATATCAAACAAATGTTGTCTGCATATACATTCGTTCTTGGTACCTTAGTTACAAAAACGAATAGGGGCCCATTCATTTCATAATTAATTAAACAATATGAAATTGTACACCCCTAGGGCCCAATCCAATGGCCTGTGTACAATGACCCCTACATGCACCGCACCACCAGAACACGAATGCTCAGGCGTGTATGCATGCTGTGTGCACAGCACAGCTTTGCCGGACAAAGGCACAACCTGGGCCGATGCAACCCCTGAGCTCACACACCCCACGGCCCGGGGGATGAAGCAGGCATGGTTTCTGTTTCAGCTCCCGGGCCACGGGGCATGTGGACTTGGGGATTGCATTGGCCCAGGATGGGCCTTTGCCCGGTGTGGCTATGCATGCATGCCTGAACGTGCACATTTGGGCTGCACGGTGCACGTAGGTGTTGGCATACGTGAGCCATTGGATTGGGCCCCTGGTGTGCATTGTGTGGGTGGATGCCCCCACATCCTTTGCCCTAGCCTCATAATTCCCACATTCCCTTGCCTTGCTCCGCCTGCCCTCCCCCCACCCTCTCTGCCCTGGCATATGCACTCTTCCACCTCCTGCCTGCTCCAGTAACCCCTCCTTCTTCCACTCAAGCAACCCCAGTTCCCACTGCCCCGGTAATCCCTGCAATGGCCTCCCCTTTTCCCTCTGTCCATCCCTGGTCCAACAACCCCTACTCTTCCTTCTCAGCCTCCAACCTCTGCACTCCCCTATGCTCACTTTCTTCCCCAACAATCCTTCCTCTGTCCTACCCTCCCCACTAGCCCGCACCCCTTTGCCCCAGCAACCTCAGACTTTTGCCTGTCTGTCCCAGGAATGTGGGGAAGGCGATTCTATCTTCTGCACCCAGGTCCATCCCAGCCTAGCTACACCCCTGGAGAGTGGAGAGAAATATACCTTGATTTGTTTTCAGCAAAAATGTCAGATTTAAATCACATTAAATACTTCAATATTAGAACATGGAAGTAAATATCTAAGTGCTAAATTACTTTTTTTGGGGGGGAATAAGATGATGTTGGGAAGTTGTTGCCCATTGCCTACTAAGATGGGCATCACATCAAACATATATCAAACTCTTAAATCAGTGGAATAACTCCTATGAAGACACACATTCCCTAACTATCATCCAGGAGTAGAACAATTACTTTCAAAGAAAAGATTCCATGTTTTCAGACAACTGTATTGACTTGAGTACAACATAGTAACAGTATCAGGAGCTCAGCTTAGTTTTTGTATCTCAAAACAAATTCTGTACCCTAAATAAAGTCAATGATGCCATCACTTGAACTAACTGAAGTCCATGATCATTTTCCTTACATGCTATTTTCTTTAAGACAAAGCTTAAGTGGAGTTGGGTGTATTGCTTGCCCTAATTTCAGCCAAGTGCATAACAATCCATTAAAAATAATAGCATACAATATTGTATAAAAGCATTGCGTTGCTGTTTGTGTACGTCTGTTACATTTGAGGGATTTCCCCACCCTCTTGCCTCCCCCCACCCCCACCCCATACTCTCTCTGGCAACACATGCTCACACAGCTGCACACACATGCAAAGGTTCAGTACCACCGTATTTTCAAACCCCACGTTGGTGAAGACATATTGATGAACTCTTTCCGTGCTGAAATTGCTTCCAAATCCCAGTCTAAAGGCAATCTGCAAAACTGTTGTATGAGCTAAAGGAATGCTAAACAGACACACAGTCTATTGCTTCAGCTCATTATTATTATTTTTTAAAGTGCTGTGGGGGTGGGCAAGGGGGAAATAAGCAGCGGGCTGATTTCTGCTTGTGCATCATTTACAGTGCCCTTTGCAAGGTGTAAAAGTTTAGTCACTGTTTGAGCTTTAAGAGTAAGCTACAGAGAAATTCACAGAGAGCTCTCAGCTCTATTCTACAGCATTTGCCGTGCTGAAAGAGCATGCAATGTTACAGGCATAGGAGACTGATCGCCTCTGAACATACCACATTTAATCTTCCTGTTGTGCAGTCTCACATGGCTAGAGATGTGTATAGAGTACACTACACACACATGCATTTAGATCGCCAGTATCTGAATGTGATTCCCCCAGCCATTAAAATGCATCTGCACAAGTTGTACAGTGGAAATGTAGGTACTAACACATTCACAGACAAACAGACACAGAGCACGGCTGCGTTTTAAGGCTCCTATTTTGCACTTCTGCAATTCTTTTGGAGAAGCAAACACATTTAAAGACAATCACAAGCTTAAGAGAGAACTCTCACATCAGAGGCTGTGGATGCATGGTTACAAGCAATATTACAGACAATGTATATATATATATATTGACATTGCTTCTCATACTGTGTTAGTAGCACCACCGTCCAGAAATATTAAGGCTGCACACATTAAAGGGTCATTTTATTGAAAGCCTTACCTTGGCTGACTTGCCCTAACTGGTGACAAGGAACTTAATTTTTATAAAGAAGCAAATATGGACTTTTCTCAGTGCTCGCAGCACAGCTGCTCCCAGTCCTCAGAGAGGCACACGATTCCAGCTCTGTGTACCTCCAAACCCCTCAGCTCATATGCTCTGCTTCTGCAGCTCAGGAAAGCAGTTCTGATTGGCTGGCACTGCCTGTCTGCCTGATCCTCTCTTCTCCCGCTCTCTCTCTCTCTCTCTCTCTCTTCGTTTCCCTTCTGCCCCCCTTGTTTTTCCTTCTTAAGCACTTCAGGGTTGCCCATATTTTAGAATGTGCAATGTGGGGATTCCTTTAGCCCTTGCAAAGTCATTCCCAATCAAAGATAATTAAAGAATGTGCATCCTGATCCAACAAGAGCATCACTGCAAAAAGAAATAGAAGCAGGGAAAAGCACCCTTTAGTGATAAGGTCTCTTGAAAGAAAAATGACAGCTGGGCTTGAGTGACGGTGAACCTATACATTCAATGCAGGGGAGGAGCAGGGGAATGAAGGGGGATTTGGTTGTCCGATGGTGTGAGTGCATAGGAGGAGTGAACAAGAAGAAACAGGCAGTAAGGCACTGGTGTGGCAACCCAGCAATAAATTTTCATATTTCTGTGCAAAGTCGTCACAGACTGCTAAACATTCAACTGCTGGCTCATTCATCAGTGATCCACACGGTCTGAGAGTGTCTGGGAGATGCTGCTTGAATGATGCCTTTACTGCCTCTTTTCAATCTAGCCAGGGCACAAAAGCCTTCACGTCTGATAGTGCATCCTCCCCCAGGTCAGCCCTACATAGTTAAAGATGAATGGGGATGGGTATTCTTGCCCTCCCACGTTCCCCTCCCTTCATTCATATTATTCCACTATAAATTTAACTCGTTCCATAATTTATGTTTCCCCAGCACAAACTGGTTTCATACAAAATGTATTCCAGAATTTTGCACCTTCTTTTAACACCTTCCCTCCAGTGCACAAATAGGCCTGGACCCCACACCATGATAAATAGCATTCACCTCATCCAAGTTTTAGAGAGCATAATAAACATGTGCCAGACTCGGCTTACCCAACTACCATTGGCCACCCCTCAGAAATAGAATTAGCATATAAGTTGCCTCACTCGTGTATATGCTACTGGCAGCCAAGGACCCTGTGTCTTGCCAGCAGTAGGAACTGGGCTGAGGTCGATAAATGAAAACTGAACACATTGAAGTTATGAAGTACAGTCTCATGAGGGAAAACTAGAGAAAACCTTGCAGAAACAATGATCCATTTTAAATGGACCATGGCTCAGGGTTCGGTCTGTGGGCACACCACTGTAGGGCTGGTGTGTGGGGGGGTACACACAGGCGCGCACCCATCTCCCATGCATCTGCCCGCATGAAGCAACCTGTATTGTCTGCTGTTGCTCTGTGTGTGGGGATGCATAGGTCGTGGAAGTGCTCACCCACACATCCCCACATTTACACAGGGTAGTCCTCCACGAAGACCATGTGGGGGAATGTCTCATGTAAAAACGACCAAAGAGAACATACAGGAGCCAGCACAGGTTAGAAGAGACAGCAAGTGACTTTGGACAGTTTAATCCTTTTGGACGGGAAGATGGTATGCTGGATTAAATGAAGAGAAAGTAGAACCATCCTCTGTGTCATACAAATGCATACAATCTGGTGATGGATACTGAGCATCTGTATATATTATTATTATTATTATTATTATTACAAACAAAGCCCAGCTAGCATAGATTTTCAAATATCTGTGCAAGCAAGAGAGGGAGTATTTCACCCAAGAGACTGCTAGGATTTGGGAGCACTTCACTTCAGGGAAGTGAACAAAAAAACTGCTTTCATTTGTTATGTATGTGTCCTCTGACTTGTAGCAGCCACAGGTATGAATCAGTCATTCTCTAATTATTCTCTAATTGTTCATGCGGTTTCATGCTTTTCTTCTTCTTTTTTTTTTAAAAAAGATATCACTGTAAGGTATTCCCTAATGAAACCATGCTCTGTATATTTCACTGCCTCCAGTGAGAAGAGACAACATTTTTGCTTGCTTGTCTCTGTAAAACATTTGTTGAGATGCCACTGATAGTCAACCCAGGAACATGAGCGAAAACAAAACTTTCATTTATAAGTCCTTCCCAAGTAGTTTTCACAGGATATGACAAAACAAAGCACTCGGAGGATATGACAGAGCTAGGCATAACTGCTTGACATTCATAATCCAAGACAAAAGGTACCTGCCAGTGCCTTGAGTAGTACAGCAAGCCAGCATGCAGAGGGACTGTTGAGGATGCCAATATGAGGATTACATTCCAAAAAGAGAGTTTACAACTTCACAATCTGTATGTTATTGACTGTATTCCAGGAGGAGAAAATGGCATACCAGCGTAAAGACATTAGAGGCATGACTTTTAACAACTTGGAATTATAATAACAGTAAAAATAAAAATAAAAATAATTTCTGAGGAGGAGGAGGAGGAGGAGGACAGCTGGAAAAAATAAATAAATTGTGGTGCACTCGCCTGTCAGGCTTCTCTTTCCATTTGCGGTTAATAAAGAATATTCAAATGAACAAACAGCCCACCTGTGCAAAATCAAGTTATCTGTGCAAGTTGCTTATGTTCCTTCATGTCAAAGATGCTCAAGAAATGCACCATCTATCAGTCATTGAAATTTAATACCACAATAATATGTGAGACTGAATGAATGATGCCAGGTTTCACTTGTATTTTGCTTGAGTGTGTTACAAGAAACCATTCAATCAGCGACAGACAGGATTGAAGAGAATTTATGGAGGCCAAACCACAGAAATTTCAAGATAAAATTACTATTCTGGATTGCAACAATCCCCTTGCTGACATTCTTAGGGAAGTTTAGATGTGATGTATTTAAACAATTCCACAGGGACTTTGGTCTTAGAGTCCGGTAGGATCCTCCACTTTCTAAGTCTCAAAGGTAAAATCTCCGCCCATAAACTAGTAGTTCCTGAACTTTTGCTTTCATATCCCTATTTTGAGATTTAACTATAATACTATGTCCACAGAAAGAAAGAAAGAAAGAAAGAAAGAAAGAAGTATATAGAATATTTAACAACAAGGTGGCCCAGGAGGCCATTTCAGTCTTCTCAGGATCAGTACCCCCAATAAGGCTTCCACGTGGGAGCTTCCTCAAAGAATGTCCTTTATTCACAGCGGGTGCTTTTACATGGATCATACCCATACCTCTGCTGCACCTCACACCCAAGTGGGCTGTCCGTTTAAAGGTGGCCTGCCAGATGTGCAGGCAGAACAGCGGCAGAGCAGTGCTCCGGAACACCCCAGAGAACCGCCAGTGGAATGGACCATCCAAACTTTGCACCCTGACCCAAGATGGAGCGGCGGTCTGTCTCCTTGGCAGACAGCTATTGCAGCTTTGCTCCTGGCTCGAGGTTGCCTCAAGAAATGCCATAGAGCTTGCATGTGGCAGTCTATGTGGCAACCAACCTGCCTGCAGATCTCTGGTGTGTGGGGAGGGGTAACATGCAGGTGGACTGTGGGAAATGGCAGCACGGGGTCCATTTAAAATGGGCCCAGGCATGGCTGCAATCGGGGAGGCAAGGGGGTGCACCTCCAAACTTGTTCTGGTGTTGAGCACCCCATCATCCATATAAAGACACAGTGTGTCATCTCACAGTCCATTACAATTGCAGCACAAGCACAGTCCATACTAGGTGTGAAACGTGAATGGAAAGCATTTTTGCAAGAATCTCTTGAGATTCTCACAACCCCGGTGAGATCTCATGTGATTTTGCTATGGTTTTTGAGAATCTCAAAAGATTCTCAACCCTCTCCCCAAAACTCTCTGCATATGCACAAAACGGCCACCATGGCTGTTCTGCACATGTGCTTCCCCAGGAGGCCATTTTGCAGATGCACAGAGCATTTTTTGAGGTTTTCAAAATCTTGCAAGATTCTCAAAAACTCAAAAATGCTCTGCAACTGTGCAAAATGGCTGCCAGGTGGCTGCGTATGCACATACAGTTTTTTGGACTCTTGAGACTCTTGTGAGAACAGGTTGAGAATCGGACAATTCTCGACTTAATTTCATTCTCAAAAATCTTTCCGAGAACCTGATTCTCAATGAGATTTTCAGGAATGGTGAGAATGAATTTCATCTCTAGTCCATACCTCTGTCTATGGACAGTCACTTCTAACCAGGCTATCCAGATTCAGATTCTGAGTCCATCTTACATGTTTTTCAGGTGACGGGACTATCCTGGAGCAGGCAGAACCTGCTCCAGCTGCACATCTGGTGGGCCACCTTTAGTTGGATGGGCCACCCGGGTGTAAAGTAGGCTGGTGCATCCAGCACCGGGGTAGTCTGTCCATCTGAAAACACCCTGAGTGTTGGTAGTAGTTGTAAGAAGGTGCTCCCCGCTGACCTCAGGGATTGTGAATGTGAACGGTTGTGGAGATGATCTTTTAGATACATGGATACATGTATCTTTTAGATACA
Source organism: Sphenodon punctatus (assembly GCA_003113815.1). Classification (NCBI taxonomy): domain Eukaryota; kingdom Metazoa; phylum Chordata; class Lepidosauria; order Sphenodontia; family Sphenodontidae; genus Sphenodon; species Sphenodon punctatus. The sequence goes on along the minus strand of QEPC01014130.1, from coordinate 341,828 downwards.
GCTTTTAGATCTTTTAGAAGAGTTCATCACATTTAAATACTGTGCTGTATTATGTGTATTTTAAATTTCTGTGCCTATAGATATTAGGTCAATTCTATATCTGTGCCTATAGATATCAGGTAAATGAAGCTAGATGGGGTAAATATTATTTTAAAATTAAAAGGGACAGATTAGAAGCAGACAACCAACTATTCTGACATCCAGATATACTGATATGGATAGAGTCAAATGTCTCAATTTGTTAAAAAACATGGAAAACACTGGCATTTAAACATCTAGCGTTCTTTATTCCCAGAGATGATGGCTTCATGGCGTTGGTATGTTAATATGAGTGGATGATACAATAAGACAAGAGTGTCATGGTTAGCTGCTATTGAAATAAGGCATCATTTCTAATGATACTTGTCAGATTGGGATATTGCTGTCAAACTAAAAATGGGGCATTCCTGGTATTCCACAATATTAACAGTGGAAATCCTAGTAGTGTTTCAATTATTGTTTTCTGTGTGGATAGAGATTCTTTGTAACAACTATGCTAAGCTTGACAACTTTGTGAAGCATTGTTTTTTCAAAGATAAGCTAAATTTATTTTACAAACACATTATTTTAAAGTCTTTTTTGCAGCATCTTGAGGACCCACAGGGTGAACTCACACATAATTCTGCTAAACTAATATGTCTTTGGGGCCCCAGAAGCTGAATAATCAGACGATCCCCAGATTGCTGTTGTGTGTGAGCGAGGCACTCTGATTTCCAGTCCCACTTTAAAGTCTGATAAGATGTTTAGATTTGATCTATTTGTCAGATCTAAGTTTAAAGCGGGACTGGAAATCAGAGTATCTCACTGACATGCAACAGCAATCCAGGGATCATTTGGGGCTGATTATTCAGCTTCCGGGGCCTCATGGTCATCAGAGTTTAGAAGAGTTATGTGTGAGTTCACCCACATAGTTCGCAATCTATAAATGACCCTGACTTGTTATCTTATATATACTAATGAAACATTCGGTCTTGTTATAACGGGGAGACTATTAGCTGAATTATTGGTTCCCTAGCAGTTAACTGCAATATGATCAATATGTATTTAACTTATTAAGCAACAGCAAAGAGAGTGCACTATTCAGCAAATGGTCTAGATCTGTTGGATCATGAAGACGACAATCCCAGAGGTAGAATACTGGCTATTTCTCTCTCTCTCCTTTTCCTTTATTAAGGAATAAGATTAAAACTGTGGTTCTTTTCACATGATCAGTATACCAGTATTAACCGCTCTAAATCTGGATTGTATGTGATCGTCTGAACTGCCATGCTGGGTTAATTTACTTCTGCTTCCTGGCTTTTAACTCCTGTTTCCTGGTTTTATTCCAGATTCGTTCAACCTGATTTTCAAGGATTTATTTACTCCGGAATAAAATAAATCCAGAATAATGAGCGTATAAATGCTTATTCTGCACTAGGGAGCCCCCTTGCCTGTGATGCCCGGCTCCCCAGGTGGGGCTCAGGTGTGGGGTTCTCCCTAGCTGGATCCCTGGGGGCCTAGGGCACGAGGGGCTGTGGGTTACTAGCCCAAGTACTCACAGACCACGAGCTTCTTCAACTCTGTTTATTCACCCGGCAGGGTATCAACTATGTACAATAGGTCTGTCACCCGAGTCCTTATCCCCGCTGAGGGGTTCAGTCTCCGAGTCTCCGGTCAGGCCCTCGGGCTCTGTCCTGCTGCATAAGCCCTCCTACGCAGCTAGCTCTGCAGGAGAGAAGGCAGGTGCGTCTGCCTCCTTGCAGTTCTGGCGCCCAACTGCCGAGCGCCTCGCACGCGCTTTTCTGGCTCCTCCCACCAAGTCCCGTGCGGGCTCTGCTGTGCAGGCGCCACCACATCGCCCCACCCAATCCATAGATAACTGCAGGTAGTGTTTACTGTTTACGTCCCTTCTACCCAATATCTCTATGGTATTCTGAAGTCTTGGGTGGCAAAATGTCATGGGTAGGGATTTATAACAGAGAAGGCTGTGACAAAATGCTACCCATGCTGCCTCCTAATCCACTATGACTCTACAGCAGAGGGAATTCATAATGCCCAACTGCTCCACAAATCCATGACAGGAAAACATAGGCACATCAAGGATGTTGGTGGAGAGGGGCTCACAGCATCCAGAAATCAGAGCAGAAGAAGGACCTGAAATTCAGCTGCACTGTCTATGTGGCTGAATCCCCTGTTTGTCTCAACTCTCTACACAAATACACCAGCCCGAGAAGCTGGTCTGGAGGCTGAAGCTGGTGCAGAATGCCATGGCCCATCTCCTTACTGGGGCCGGTCTCAGGGAGCACGACACCTGTGCTCTGGGCTCTGCACTGGCTGCCTATAAAGCACCGGGCTAGGTTCAAGGTGCTGTTTATGACCATTAAACCCTTCACGGCCTGGGCCCTGCTTATCTGCATGATCGCCTCACTCCCCATGTGCCCGTGCAACCCCTGAGATCATCTGTGGGGGCCTTTTTGGAGGTCCCCCGGGCGAGATGGGTGGCCACTGATGTGAGATCTTTTTTGGTGGCTGCCCCCATGCTGTGAAATTCGCTCCTGGAGGAGGCTCAGTTGGCCCCCACCCTCCTGTCATTTTGACGTTTGTATAAGACCTGACTCTTCCGCCAGGCTTTTGGCGAGGGGTAGGATGGGGGGGTAGGGTTTGGGAGGGAGGGTACGTTTTATGATTTGTTTTTAAATTTGTTTTTTTATTGTTAAAACTTTTGTGTTGTTCACTGCCCCGAGCTGCCTTTGGGCAGGAGGGGCGGGATACAAGTTTTAAATAAATAAATATATAAAAAATAATAAAACACAGTCCCCTCTGGAAATGTACGTCCCAGTCAATTAGTGACAAGACTGATGCACTAGCAAAGGCATTATCGTCTTGATCAGAGTTCACTAAGGCACTATAATTCAACTGCACTGCACCATGGGATTAATACAGTCCCCCTTGCACTCCTCTGTGTAGTTGTCCAATAGCTCCAGGCCCATCTCGACACTGTCAGGTTCCTGGACCCATTTCAGTAGGGCTTCCATCCTGGGTATCATAGGAGACTGTGCTTGTGGCCTTAGTCGATGACCTGCACCTGGAGACTACCCTGTTGATCCTTTTAGATTTTTTAGTGAGGTGTTGTTGACACAACTGTGGGAACGCGTGTGCATGCATGGGATCACTCTTGAGTGGTTGTGCTCCTTCCCTCAGGCAGGTCCCAGAGGGTGATGATGGGCACTTGCTCATTGTCCTCTCAGAACCTCCCACCTGCAGTCCCACTGGGTTCAATTCTGTCTCCCCTATTGTTCAATGCGTATATGAGCCTGCTGGACAAGGTCACTTGGAGGTTTAGGATAAAGTAACATCACTATGCTGATGACACTCAGTTCTGACTCTCTTTTTCATCCAACCCAGGCCCTGCAGTGTTGGTGGTTATTCAATGCCTGGCTGCTGTTGTATGAAGATGGGCCAGGTAATTGAGGCTGAATCCAGATAAGACTGAGGTGATGATGGTTAGCTGCCCTTGTGACCTGGAGGGGATTGGGAATTCTATTTACAGAGGGGCCAATCCCATGCCCTGCAGATCCTGTGCACAACTCGTGCACATGTCCACTGGGAATACATTGTGCCACATAGAATCCACGTGCTTCCCATGCAGATTCCACGTGTAGGGGTTTGAGATTGTGACCATTGTCTGGTCCGTTCTAGTCAATCTGATTTGCAGCCTTGTAGTGCTTCTGAACTCCTTGTTGCACCTGGATTGTCAGGTTGCAGCGGTGGCCAGGAGCACTTTTCACCAACTCCATCTAGTGAGGAGGCTGTGACCATTTCTTTCTGATTCAGATCTGACCACCATCATCCATGCTTTCATCACCTCTAGGCAGGGACCCGAGTTCACTGCACCAAAAAATCTTATAATCTGCACCAGTGAAGCCAAATTCTGCAAATTCACTACGAGCATTAATATTCTCATAATTAACTTGATTTGCATAACTATGCATGCTGGGAAGCAAATTTGCAACAGGTTTGACATAGAATCACAACTTTGCTAATCAACCACAACTCAAATCCTCTGGAATTTCAGCACCCCAGAATTCCCACCTCATATTAAAACCCCAGACCTCCCTCACCGAAACATAGGGCCTTCAGACCCCACCCACAATTCATCTCCCAGGGGCCTATACCCTCGAGTCATAGTCACACCTCCCGGACAGACGGCAGCTGCAGCAGCAGTTTTACTTTGGGGTCAGGCAACAAGTTTATGCCTTAGCCAGGATTTAAAGATCCTGCAGATAGCCCCCACTGCAGCGATACTGAAATTTCAGCATGGCACTGCGAGGATTGGCTGATTCTGCAAAAATCACTGCAAATTGCAGCAATGCAGTCACCTCGGGTCCCTGCCTCTAGGCTAGATGAGTGTAATGCACTCTACATGAGGCTGCCCTTAATGACTGTTTGGAAGCTGCAGCTGTTGCAGAATGTGACAGCTCATCTCCCTTTGGGGACGAGTCACCAGAAGCATATTACTCCCGTGCTCTGAAATACACACTAGCCCCCTATAGCTTTCCAGGCACAATTCAAGTGCTGTTTTTCACCTTTAAAGTCCTAAATCGTCTGGGCTCCACATATCTGAAAGATCCCCTGTCCTTCCATGTCCCATCACAGCTCCTGTGATCAGATGGGAGTGCCTCCCTGTGGGTACAGCCTATTAGTCTTGTTCCCATGACAAGAACTCGCAGGGGGAAATTCTCGGTTACTGCCCTGGAGCTTTGGGCCTCCCTTCCCCTGGAGGTTTGTTTGATTCTGAGCCCGAGCATCTTCCAGAATGCCCGTCGGCTTACCGGCTCTCCCCAAAGGGGAGCAGCTCGGGGGCGGCAGTTGTTGTTCCTCCCCCCGCCTGTGCTGAAAGGAGGCACGTGTGGGGGCGGGTGCACGGCAGGGCAGAAAAGCGGCGCGAAGCAAGCTCTCGTGAGAACGGGAGCTCGCGGCTGCCATCTTGTGCCTGGGGCGATTTTTAGGCATTCGTGCCCAGGCACTGATGGTGAAGCACCCTCCCACCCACCCTTGAATACTGTGGGTTTCACTGGTTGCTGAATTTGAGTTCAGAGCCGGGAAGGAATTTTGACATCAGGATAATTGGCTGAAATTCTGTTGTTTTTTCGCCTTCCTCACAGTGTCGATTGGCAAGTAGAAGGGGGGAAGGGGTCAGTAATTTCTAACGTCGCACCGCAGGGGTCCTGCGAGTTAGACAGTTAGGGGTAGGGATAGTCTGCTGCCAGGTCATCTCCTTAAGAGATGGGGTACACCCGAATGCTAGAGCTTGACCGGCCAGCATCGCGGTGGACCCAGGAAAGGGGTGGGGGCCGGTTGAAGGGCCCCATGGACAGGGGCAGTCCAGGGTCATCGCTTGCTCCCCTCAATTCCTTCCTCGGGTCACAGTAGGAATGGCCTCCTGATCCGGCCGGGGGCGGCCCGACAGGTGTGACGTTGCAGCAGCTATAGTTAATATTGTTGCGGTACTGATGGACATCAGACCGCCTTTAGTTTACTCTACCCAAGTTATACGTTAGAGTTAGGTTTGGCAGGACCTGGAGGGGCATAGCCCCCTCCCCCCCGACAAGGCTAATAAAGTTTGGTGCGGCCTTATTTAATCCACATAATTGTCTCACGTGTCTTCTTTCGGGGTGGGGGAACAAGTGGTGTAAGACATTTTTATTTTAAAAGGCATTTGGGGGTCATGGATAGGAGTTTGGGGTGGGGTTTGGTGGGTGTTTTGGGGGTAGAGGTCTGAGAGGGGTAGTGTGGGTAGGTGGTTTTGGGTGGGTTTTGTGGGGATTGGGTTTTTTAATTCAAATGTTTTTGTGGCTTGTAAAGCACCCTGAGCCTCCGGGAAAGGTGGCATATAAATAAACAAATAAATAAATAAAATTTAAAAAATAAAATTAAAAATTTTAATTTTTTAAAAAAATTAAATAATTTCTTTTTAAATAATATTTTAAAAATGCATAGCACATTTTGGGACTATAGAAATAATATATTCATAATCAAAATGCATCAATAGAAGGAACATGCATTTAATTTCACCATTTCCTGAAATACCTTTGTGATGCAGTTGTACTGACTCTATGGATGTCAACAGACATGATGCTGACCCTCTTAGGTCCACTTTAGCCCAACCAGGCCAACTTCATGTTTGTATGTTTGTTTCAGGCCCCCCAGGTGCAGTAACAAACCCCACCCAGAGTGGCGGCTGGATCCGAACTGTGGGCCTGGATCAAAGCAGGTCCACAGTCTGGGCCGGGCTACTTTCCAGCTGGGCCAAAACAGGCAGAACTGGGCAGGAACATCTGTTCCAGGCCCTGGCTCCTCCTAGTGTGGCTCCAGCCATGGTTGCTTGTAATTGACAGCCATGGTAGGGACTGGGTGACGCCCATCATTGTGGGGGGTGGGTGATGCCTGGAGTGTGGTGCCATGGCTGGTCTGCCATGCATTGCTCCCCACCCACCCCCCTCCCCTGCCGGGGAGCTGTGGGAAATTTGTTTTTTGTTCCCATGCCCAAAGCTTCTTGCTGGGGGAAGCCATCCCTCTCTTTGGTTGGGACAGATGTCCAGGAGGATGTCTGTTAACACCCAATGTTTGGGGATCTGACTGTATTCCCAGCTTTCGGACTCATTCCTGCAGAACCATTCATCTAGAACTGATCTTAACCAAATCATTACAAAAAAGGAAAACAATCTACAGATCTAAGCCAGTAGGTGTAAACAGATGGATGGCAGCTCCACGGGCAGCCATGCCTGTTTGTTTTACCCCTGGGCTGGCCATCTAAAGGCCACTCACCAGACATTGGACTAACACTCCTTAATTAGTTCACTTTTCTCAGGCAGCCCTGCTTGAAGTGCTCCAGAACATCTCCAGAACACTGCCAGTTGGGTGGGCCACCCAAACTCAGGGCACCGGCCCAGAGTGGAGCTTTTGTTCATCTTCTCAATGGGCCCATGATGCAGCTCTACCACCAGCCAGCCATTGCCCTGGCAACAACATGGAGTTGCAGTCACCAGCCTAGACTGTCAGGCAATCCACCCGCAGCTCTATGGTGTGCGTGAGGGCATCACTTGGGTGGACTGTGGCCAGGGGAAGCTGCAGGGTCTGTCTAAAGTGGACCTAGGTTGGACTGGAAGTGGGGGGTGCACCCTCAGAGCAGCTCAGGTGGCAGAAAGCCCCGTATCAGTCTAAAAACATGCAGTAAAGAAAACTTTCAGCCTCCAGCCAACATTTCCAATGTAAGTTCTTAAAATTAACCTTCTAAGTCAATTTTTAGGCACCTTTATTATTATTTATTAATAATAATAATAATAATAATAATAATAATAATAAATGTATATCCCTCCTTTCGTCAAAGGCTCAGAGCAGCTAACAAGTATAAAATATAAAAATCCATAAACTCAAACTACAAAAAACTACAAAACCCCCATCTAGAAGGGAGCACTGAGCACCCGGTGTTCAGGACCAAAACCAGCACTGGCCCTTTAAAGGAGAATGGCCAGGCAGCAGCTCCGCAGCTGGTGGGAGGGTTTAAAATCCCTGACAGACATTGACAAGGGCCAGCTGGCACTCCATGGAGAAAGAGGAGTGTGTCCCGGAAGGGGGGAGGGCATCCGGAAGGGCTTGCCTGGTGAGTCCCGAGGGAGAGAGCTGGGGAGAGGCTCTCTTAAGGAGCAAAGACAGGTTGACTTGAAGGGCTCACCTTGGGAGCCGAGACAGAGCTGCCATGAGGCTCTGGTGGATGCAGGGACGCGGGACCCGGATGTGGGACCCAGAAGTGGGACAGAGCTGTCGGGGGTTGTGCAGAGGCAAGGAAGATGCCACAGGCCCGAGCTCAGGGAAGGAGCAGCAGAATCAAAAGGACAACTGTGAGTTTCCCGGAAGGGCTGGGCAGTAGACAACAGGGACATCTGCTTACCTTTCCAGAGGGGGAGATGCTGGAGGCACAAGAGGTGCCAGGGTTAAAGAGGGGCATCGAGGTCCCCAGGACTCTAGAGACTCCAAGACAAGGAAGTCAGCACTAGAGGGGGACTGAACCCCGAGAGACTGGGGCTGTGTCCCTTAACAAGGTGGGATTGTGTCCCCAAAGCAGGTGGGGCTGTGTCCCCAGTAACAGGTGCTGTGTCCCCTAAGAAGGTGGGGCTGTGTCCCCAGATATGGGGTTGAACCCCAGGTGGCAGGGCTGTGACCCCAAGAGGGGCTGTGGTCCCAAGAGTGGTAACCACAAGGTGAAGGGGGAAACTTTCCCTGGTGGGGGCAAGATATGGTACCCTGAGCACTCCAGGGAAAGTCAGAATAAAAAGAACAGGACTTTGGGGGTGCGTCCGCTGGTCCTTTCCGTGCCCCCCAAAATGGAGCCCCAGCAGGGGCGAGACCCTGCTACACCCCAACCATCCCAAAACCTAGCCAGAAAACACCCAATACCATCTCCCCATATCCCACTCTCCTACCCCCTCACAACCCAACCCCACACCACCCAGAAAGCCCCCTGGATCCCTATCAGTGCCCACCAAATGCCTTTACAAAGTGGTTTTACACCACCTCCAGAAGATACTCAGGTTCAGACTCAACCAAACCTCTAGGGGAAGGGAGTTCCACAGCACTGGGAGAGCAACTGAGAATGCCCCCCTGCGAGCCCTCGCTGTACGAACGAGACTAACTGATAGTACCCACAGGGAGGTGCTCCCGGCCAATTGCAAGGGCTACAATGGGATATGGAAGGACAGGTGGTCTCTCAGAAAATGTATTTATTTATTTTCTTTCACTTGATACCCCACCCTTCTTGCCTCTGGTGACTCAGGGTGGCTTACAAAATAAAACCATAAATATAAATATATAAAAATACAATTTAAATTTTTAAAAATCATAAATATATAAATCTAATTTAATTTTAAACAGTACAGACCTGCAACAAAAAAAACCAACCCACCCTAACTCATTCCCACTCCCACCCCAGAACACTCAGCATAAAAGCCAGCTTTACAGTTATGTCCGAAAGCCAGGAGATCCGGGCTGAGGTGAACTTCCTCCGGGAGGGCATTCCATAGTGATAGCGTGGCCACCAAGAATGCCCTCCTGTCTGTATGGACCTGCCAATAATGCGGGACCTCCAGAAGGGTGCTCCCAGATGACCACAGGGGCTACCCCAGGACCCAGGGGGTGAGATGGTCACTCAGATAAGCAGGGTCCAGACTTTGCAGGACTTAAAAGGTTAAAACCAGCACTGTGAATCTGGCCCAGAAGACAATAGGCAGCCAGTCAGAGCGCAAAGCACCAGTGTAATGTGCTCATGGTGTCTCACCCCCAACAGGAGGCGAGACACCACATTCTACATCAGCTGAAGCTTCTGAACAGTGATCAAGGTCAGCCACACATAGAGCATGTTGCAGTAGCCTAGCCTCAAGGTGATGAAAGCATGGATAACAGTTATCAGATCTGAATAAGAAAGAAAAGTCTGCAGCCTCCTCATCAGATGGGGTTGGTAAAAAGCGCTCCTGACCACCACAGCAACATGAAAATCCAGGCACTGCAAGGGGTCCAGAAGCATTCCAAGGCTGCAAACCTGACTGACCAGAGGGGGCCTGACTCCATCAATAATACGAGTCCCAATACCCTCCAGGCCACAAAACTGGCCAACCATTAGGGATGTGCGAACGTGGTTTGGATGTTCGGAGCTTGGACCGAACTCGAATAGTTCGATCAACCAAACTGAAATTTCTAACTGAACTCAAATTCGACAGAACTGTTCAGTTGAATTCGAACTAGTTCGGAAGGTGAAAAAAAAAAAAAACGGTTTTGAATGTACAAACTTGGTTCTGAAGTTCAGAATTTGACCTAACTCAAATAGTTTGGTCGACCGAACCAAACTTTCGAACCGAACTCAATTTTCGAACCGAACTCAATTTCCAAACTCAGTTCTGTTCACACATCCCTACCAACCATCAACTGGCCTCAACCATCTCACCCTCATTCAGTCCCCTACAGCAGCCAGGCAATGGGTAAGCACTGAGACTGCAGGGCCTGGGTCACATGAAAAAAAGAGAAGGAGCTGGGAGTCATCAGCGTACTGATGGCACTTTACCCCAAATCTATGGGTGACCTTGCCCAGCCGCCTCATATACATGATGAATAGGAGGAGAGACCGAACAGAACCCTGCAGGACCCCACAAGGAAGGTCTTAAGAAGATGACGAGCAATTGCTCATCACCATTCTCTGGGACATCCCCAACAGGAAAGAGCAGAAACACTCAAGAGCGGTTCCATGCACCCTAGCCAGGTACCACTGTCGTGTCAACACCACCTCATGATCAATGATATCAAAGGCTGCCAAAAGATCTAACAGGATCACCAATAGAATTCCCCTTGTCAATCTCCAGGCATAGGTCACTGACCAAGGTCACAAGTGCAGTCTCCAACCATAGCCAAGATGGAAGCCTGACTGAAACGGGTCCAGGAATATGACATCAAGAGGAGCCAGGAGCTGTTGGGCAACCAATAACCTTCCTTAAAAAGGGAAGGTTAGAGACAGGCTGACAGCTGGCTGGGGAGTCAGTGTCCAAAGATGGTTTTTTAAGCAGGGGCCAGACAATCATAGTTTTAATAATGGCTGACACCTTACCCTCCCGAAGGGAGGCATTCACAAACCCAACCAGCAATGGCTTTTACCAGCCAGGACAGGCAAGGATCTAGTTCACAACTGGTTGCCCTCACCGCCCCAAGCACCTCCCCCACATCAGTGGGTGATACTGATTGAAACTGATCCAGATAAACAGGACAGAACTGAGCTTCCATAACCTCAAACTCTGATTCTGCAGATAAAATGGTAGCACCCAAGGTATGGTGGATACAAGCAATTTTGTCTGCAAAGAAGTTGATAAAAATGTCACATCTGGCAGTAGAAGACTCCACTTCCGTGTAGAGGCAAAGTGTATTAACCAGGCCCTTTACCACCTGGAATAGCTCTCTGCTGGATGAAACTTTGCAGACACTACAATAGTGGAGAAGAAAACTTTCTTCACCACCATCAGAGCTACGGCATAGTCCTTTAAAAAGAATCTATGCCGCAATCGGTCAGCTTCAGTGCAAGTCGAGTGCCACTTGCACTCTAACCACCTACCCTCCCACTTCTGCCACCTCCAGTCCTCCATATACCTTTGCTGCCATAGTAGTGGGAACAGATATCTGGGTGAGTGCAACCATGTCAATGGTCATGGTCAAAATGTTATTCCATAAAGTGACCAGGCCATCAACAGAGGTCGATCAGGCCATCAAGGTCGGAAGGTAACCCCCCATCCCCAGAGAGTTCTGGAACTGAATTGGATCCATAGGTCTCTGAGGGTGAACCATTCTAATGGGTCCACAGGGTGGAGATCTATGCCTTCAGAAGGTAATGATACGACCATGACAATGGTGTCATAAGACCACCCTCGATAATCAGAACCCCTGTTTCCAGGCTAGTGCAAAACATCAAATCCAACATGTGTCCTAAATCATGCATCCGGCCAGATACTATCTGGTTATCATGGCGGCCATGAACTCCTCCCCTGAAAGGCTGGCCTCATCGTGAATGTTGAAATCCCCCCAAACAATGAGTTTAGGAGAGTCCAACACCTCCTCCAAGACCAGCTTGACCAGAACAGTCAAGGAGTCAGCTGTGCACCGTGGTGGTCGGTACACCAGCAGAATCCCTGGTCTATTCCCAGCCAAATTCAACACACTCCATATTGGACGAGTCAAGCACCAGATACCTTAAAGGTCAAGGTGTCTTTGCAGATCATAGCCACTTCCATCCCCCTGGCCTCCAATCCTAGACTGGTGCTGCACTGAGTACCCAGCTGGCACCATGTACGACAAAATTGGCCCAGATGCTTTATCTTGCCAGAACTCTGTAATGCAGATGAGGTTGGCAGCCTAATCCTGAATAAGATCATGAATTATTGATGTTTTATTAGCCACCGACCTCACATTAGGCAGCATCAGTGTCAGATCAGAGGCCCTACCAGCTTTAACCCCCAAATATCCCAAAACAGGGAGGGGAGGAATGGGACACAGGGACAGACACCAGGTGTATCTCCTGAAAGCCCTGATTGTCTATCTTCCCCACCCCCGTACCTCCCCATGCCAAACACGGCCTCAATAACTGTGCCCCTCCCACACAGGCTTCCCCCTCCAGCATGTAAATCTCAGGCCCCAACCCCCAAGGTGGCTCACAAACACCCTGGGAGGCAGGTAGCCACAGAACATCTCCCGAGCCCAGCATCCCCAGAGGTGGTGTGGCAAAAACAGCAGGCAGGTAGACAACACCCTACCCCTACTCTCCTCCCCTCCCACCCACTTCCACTGTGCGTGTACCCCACCTCTCACAGGAGGGGCATGGCACTCTCTTTCGCCCCTAACTTACCATTCCCCTCTCATGCCCAGCACACTCCTCCAAAAATATTTTAAACCAATTAAAAATAAAATTCCACACCCCTCCAAATACCATTGAAAAGAACAACCAAAAAGGGAAGACCCAACCCCAACCTTTGACTGCTGAACAGCTGCCAAACGGCAGGTAGCCTTTGGCATCTGTTTTCAGCAGCCACCACAGGTAGCCACCTGCAGAGTCTGGAGTCCCTTTACAGCCAGAGGGGTGGGAAAAAGTCAAAGAAGCCCCAGGTGTGAATAGGCAGTCCAGGTCAAACCAGGCCCCTCCAGCAGAAGCCTAGCAGGTATCCCTGCAGCAGAGTCAAAAGTCCCTTTAAGGCCAGAGGAGTGGGAGGAGTCAAAGTAGTCCCACACATGAATGGACAGGCCAGGCCAAACTAGGTCTCTCCAGCAGCAGCAGAAGCAGCAGCAGTGTTGTTGGTGGTGATAGCGGGAGTGGTAGTTATTTAGACTTACAGCCCAACCTATGGTGTGTGGCGGCCTATGGGGTTGAGCAGCTCAGGCCAGAAATTTACAATACTTAATTAGTTCACTCTTGCAACAACCTCATGAGGTAGATCATTACTATTCCCCCTTTCAGAGATGGGAAACCAGAGCTGGGAGATAGTGACTTGCCCAAAACCACAGAGAATTCATGGTTAAGAGAGGATTTTAGTTCTGGTCTGCTACATCCAAATTCAACTCCTTTTCCACTAGATTACATATTGACAAGAAAGAAAGAAAGAAAGAAAGAAAGAAAGAAAAACTTGATTTTCAAATAGACGGAATATAGGTAGCTCCCACTAAAAGGAGTGGAGCTAGTACTTAACTATTTTAATATGGATTAAGTCTTGCTGTAGGTCCCCAGGTTCAAAATTTGGTTTTGTGTACTGTTTAGCATCCATGAACCTCTCTCTGATAAAACTGGAAAAGCAAACAATAGAAAATCAAACAGAAAACAGTGTCCTGAACTAAGCAGTATCCTGAACTCAGATTAGACCTTGACTCCTTGCATGTTTCAATCTTTGCATGATCCCTGCAGTTTTGTCAGCATGGGTGGACATTAAACAAGGCTACAAACCCAATTATTATCTTCAATATTCTGACAGAAAAAATGTGAGATCTGACAGGAGAAAGTTGGTGACATTGAAAGTACTGTAAACATTAACTTTTTGTTATAGATCCTCTCTGTTAAAGGAGGGGGGGAGAGTTAAGTCACAGCAAAAGGTTCAAGAATGATTGATGGTCTTAGATGCTCCTCTAGTCACCCACAGAATATATTACACAATAGACAGAGACAATGCTTTCTTTGTTATCCCTGCTGTGGAGAGGTCATCTTTGGGGATGAGGAGGTAGTTAGGCCTTTATAACCTTTTATTCATAGGTCTTTTTACTGTCAACAATGATGCTAGTTAGAAGCATTAATAATACTAGTGCTGAAACTAATGTTTGTGGCAAATATATCCAATTTCTCCTAACTCGAACCGCAGCTATTGAAGCAGATAACTACTATTGAGGTCCATCTTATTTATATGTATGTTTTGTCTTTGCTGGTAATTGTTCCAGACATTTGGTTGTTCTGATATTTGGATATTCATTTATCCAGTTACTTAATATAGGCAAGTTGTGCACGTGCAGCTGCTGAAATGCAGCAGCTGAAATGAAGCAGCTGAACAATCAAATGCCGAACAAAGGATAGTATCATGAAAATTGTTATTGCAACCAACAAAGGCCTGTCCTAACATGCTCCATTTCGGCCCCTGAGATCAGCCAGGTGCACCTTCCTGCAGGCTCCATCTGTTACTCTTGTCTGTGGGATGGGAACTCTCAGAGGGAGGGATGGGGTTCTCGGTCACTGCCCGAGTGTTATGGAACTCTCGTCCCCCGGAGGTTCACTCGCGCCTGAGTCTGAGCATCTTCCTGAGGCAGCGCCAAACGGTTTAGCTTGGTAAGCTATTTGGCAGATGGGAATAGGGATTGGGTTTGGTTGGGGGGTTGTTTGTGATTGGGGTGAGTGAAGTTTGGGGGGGTTATGGGTAGGGTTTCTAGGGTGGGGAATGCAGATGTTATTTTTTAGTGGGGGGGTTGTTATTGTTTTTTATTGATTGTAAGCTTTCCAAAGCTTTAACTGAAATGATGACATATGAAAGAAAGAAAGAAAGAAAGAAAGAAAGAAAGAAAGAAAGAAAGAAAGAAATTTGACTAACTCAGCAGGGAATCCAAGGACTAAATGTTTACCCAGATAAAGATCCATAATTGTAGGGCCTTCATTTCAGAGGTACTTTCATGTTGTTAAGAGGAAGCTCCCTGTCTCTTCAGTACCTGTTAATTGAGGAGCTAATTCTCCAGGGCTATCAACCACATTTGTTTCACAAGATGGGGAAAAAAATATTTCTATAAATATAACTAACCACCCCTCAGATTTCTTTGTGTTAGTAAACTATCAAAATATTGAGAATAAGATTTCATATTGGCCATTAAACCTTAATAATTGGGTTTGTGAAAAATTAATATGCATTCTGAGCAACTGGTACATTTATTTATTTATATACTTATTTATATAGTTTATTAATTATGAATTTGCATTATTATTTTTATTATTATTATTATGAGCTTGCAATGTGCCTGGCACTGAAGAATCATTAGAGACACATTCCCAAAGGGATTACAACTTAGGATGAAAAAGGAAGAGGGGAATACAGGAAGTGATAGGATGTGCAGTCACTGTGCTTTGGGCAGCCTTGACCCAATCTGGGCAACCTGCAGTGCATTGTGTGGCTTTTGACCACCAGATGTTCCCCTCATTGCGAGTGGCCAGCTAGCTGCTATGCGCTGCATCTTTCAAAAAAAAAAAAAATTGAGGACGCAGCGTGTAGCAGCCTTACCCAAAATGGGGTAAGACAGCCCAAGGCATAGCAGATTTCCCAGTTGACGTCTGTCCCACTGCTCTGCAAGGGCTGCCTTGGCGCTTTGAGAGTCAGCTGCTCACTCCAGTCCCACATGTCCACAAAAGTTGGATAAAGAGGTGTGATAAAGCTGTGGCCAGTTTCCGTGTTGCCTTGCCGCAAGGTGGGGCTGGAGGATCAGGCCCGGAGGAGCCTGTATGCTCCTTCCACCCACCCAACAGCTGATCAGAGGGCAGGGGGTCCTGAATAGTTATGCATGCTCCCTTCATGCATGGGTAGGGATGATCACATCCCTACCCTGGATTAGTGTGCATGCTCTCCCCACCTACCCAAGATCTGATCTAGGAGGAGGGGGGCCCTGGAAGAGAATGCAAAACGGTTAAGCGGGTGGGAGGAGAGTGTGTGCTCCTCCAGACCACCACCCCCTGATCATCTGTTGTGGAGGAGGGGAGAACATGCACACTCATCCAGGGTAGGGGTGTGCACCAGGGAACAATTTTGGGGGGTTTTATTTTCATTTTCCTGGTTTTCGTTATTGAGAATTTTTGTTTTTCGTAATTTTCATTTTCGTTTTCCATTGGTTTTAAAGGGATATGTATTTCTTGCTGTCTAATTTATATGAAGTTTGGAAAGACTATCATTCACCACAGGAATCATCCCTAGTAATGTTCATAAAGATTGAATGAAAGGTTCTGATTTTATAAGCAATTAAATTGCATGGTCTGAGCGTGCATTTCCAGCTCTGTCTTTTTTCCCTATCCAATTTAGATGAAATTTCAACTCATTCTTCCCCTCATTAAAAGAATCACTTGTGCAAGATTTCACAAAGTTTGGATAAAGGGTCCTGATTTTATAAGCAATTTAATCATTCCAAATCCTCTATCACAGTACTGCAGGATATGTGGGATACCAATTGGCCAGCCTGGATGTGTAAATCATGTCTCTTGATTGCTGGGATGCTTCCCACTCCCCTTTTCCTTGCTGCCTGAAATCCCGATTATGTCCCGAAATTTCAGTTTTTGTCCCAATGTTTTTAGGACTAGTATTTGCACGACTTCTGCTAAAATCACAAATGTTTTAATTGCTTACAAAATTTGGGCCCTTTACCTAATATTTCTGAATTTTTTTCAGGGAGGATCCCTTTGGTTATGTACTAATGTCATCCAAATTGGATTTAAAACAAAGACGTTACAGCTCGAAATGTGCGCACAAACCATGAAATTTTAATTACTTATAAAATAGGAACCCGTTATCCAATCATTGTGAAAATTGGCAAGAATAATACCTGGGGTGAGAAGTACAGTCCATCCAAATAGCATCCAAATTGGATGAGCAGCAAAGATGTTCCAGCTGGAAATGAATCACAAACCATGATGCTTGTAAAATTGGTACCCTTTATCCTAACCTTTTGAAATATGACAGGAATAATCCTTTTCATAAGGGATACAATCACTACACATTCCATGTAAATAGGACAGAAAATAAAAGTTACAGCCTGATATTTATGTCCTAAAAAATTTATTTTAATTCTGAAATTTTTGTTTTTAGTCCAAAATGTTATTTTTTTCATTTTTGTTTTTCCTGTAGTAATAACAAAAAACAAAATTATGTTATTAATACCAGAAAAATAACGAAATGCACAACCTTATTCTAGCCCCCCCTCCCTCTGATCAACTGTTCAGCGCATGGGAGAAGCACATGCATTCCTTCACCCCTCCCCCCACCAGCTGTCTAGTAGCAGCAGGCCTGATTCTGCATCACAGCAGGAGAATGGGCCTCCAGCCCTATGTGGCTGGCTCCTTAGCATGCCCTAGGGCATGACCTGTGACATCAGCCCGCCCATCCAGTTTCCCCACGGCAGGGCAAATCGTGTGGCCTTTTCTCCTCACTGGTCCAATATGTGGCGGCAGCAATTGCCTACCTTGGGGAGGGCAGGGGATCAGGCCCACCTTATCTTATATGGCTTCCCCCAGGGATATATTCATGAACCTGAAAAGCTTCAGGTACACGTTTATCATAATTATAAAGGAGAAGGGAACCTAGAGTGAAAAAAATAGTTCAAGGAGCATTACTGAGCTCTCTGTGGGGGTGAATACCTATGGAAAACCTGATGGATACGTTTTTAGAAGTGATTTAAAGGGAGAGCATGAACAGAGCTTATTTTTTACTTAAATGTGTACATTTAATTATATAATAAGGATTTTAAAAGATGAAAAACTTTTCTAAAAACGAATGTGTTTCTAAGTACTTTTCTAAAGAAAAACATGGCATTTGGGGATGTAATTGGATACTATGAGAGGCAAGAGAACAACCATCTAAAATGGGAAGAGGGAAAACAGCTCCATGGCATCTACTTGGTCTCCCAAAGCCGAGACTCCCGACCACTGAAGAACTGAAGAACCGTATCCCTGTCCTCATGCATTAAATACATTTTTCTATTTAAAAAATCCAGCACAAAACTCCTCACTCACATAATAGACCCTTATATAGCCTCTGCAAAATCTCATCCAACAGAGCTTGTCCGGGTGGTGTGGGGGTTGGTTGGTCCTCCGGCCCTCCACCTGGACCAAAGGTATCTAACGCCCGCTGTGACATGTTTGGTGATTATTTTGCAGAGAAAATCACTCAGATTCACCATAATTTCGATGCCGCACTTATTGCAGTGAGTGAACAAGAGGTTGTGGAAGCTCCGCCTTGTCCATTTTTATGGGATCAATTTCAGTTGGTGTCATACACCGGGGTGGGAGATGTTCCTGGGGATGTTAGGGCCACCTTTTGTGTACTTGACCTATGCCCATCCTGGTTGGTTAAGTCCAGCTGGGAGATGGTGGAACGATTGCTAGCCGGGGTGATCAGTGCCGCTGTTCAGGAAGGCAGAGTGCCAGGCTGCCTCAAAGAGGTGGTGGTGGGGCCTCTGCTCAAAAAAAAAAATCACTTCATGTTGATTCTCTTGCCAGTTATCAGCTTGTCTCTAACTGTCCCTTTTTAAGGAACGTTATTGAGCGGATAGTGGCCCAGCAGCTGCAGGGGCATGTAGACCGCACTGGTTATCTGGATCCCTTTCAGTGCCATTTTTTTCCAGGCTATGGCATAGAGATTGCGCTTGTGGCCTTGGCTGATGAACTTCACTGTGAATTAGATCAAGGTCGTTCGACCCTTCTAATTTTGTTAGATCTGTCGGCTGCTTTTGATACTGTTGGCCATGGATGTTGGTGACTCACTTGCAGGATTGAGTTGGAGTGGGCGGGATTGTCGTTGATTGGTTCCGCTCCTTTTTGGCTGGGAGAACTCAGCATGTGGTGCTTGGGGACTGTGCTTCATCTCAACAGGGCCTCGCGTGTGGTGTCCCGCATGGTTCTATTCTGTTTCTGCTCTTATTCAACATGTATATGCAGCTACTTGGCGAGGTCGTGAAATGGTATGGGGTGTGGTGTCATCAATATGCTGATGACACCCAAATGGACCCCTCATTTTCATCTGACCGAGACCCGACCGCCTCGGTGCTTACCTGATGTCTGGTGGCTGTTGGGGATTTATTGTATTTATTTATAGAAAAATTTATATTTCACATCCTCCTGCACACTGGCAGCTCGGAGTGGCACACAACATAAAAACAACAATCAATAAAGCTGTCTAAAATACATAAAATATACATAAAATTTGGAAGCAGTCAAGGCAAAATAAAACCCTTCCCCCCACCCTACCCACCTCCTCCCCAAAGGCCTGGTGGAACAACCAGGTCTTACAACATCTGCAGAAAGAGGGGAGGTCTGGGGACAGATGGGCCTTCAGTGAGAGGGAGTTCCACAACCAAGGTGCAGCCACCGAGAACGCCCTCTCTGCCGTTGCCACCTGGCATACCCAGGGGACTTTGAGTCGGGCACCCCTGGCCGACCGCAAGGGCCACAAAATGACCCGGGGCCTGAGGCAGTCTCACAGGTAAGCAGGGCCCAAGCTGTTTAGGGATTTATAAGTCATACCCAAAACCTTGAATTGGGCCCAGAAGACAATAGGCAGCCAGTGCAGAGTACGGAGCACAGGTGTAATGTGCTCGCGGTGGCCCGTCTCCGTTAGGAGATGACTCAGAGCCACTGCATTTTGCACCAGCTGCAACCTCCGGACTGTCGTCAAGGGTATCCCTACATAGAGAATGTTACAGTAGTCTAGTTGAGAAGTAATGAAAGCATGGATGGTGGTGGCCAGATCCGCAGCCCAAGCTCAACATATAGACGCAGCTGTCGCACTAGATGTAATTGGCAAAATGCTCCCCTCACCACAGCTTCCACCTGACAATCCAGGCAGAGCTGCGGGTCGAGGAGCACCCCCAGAGGGTTGAGGAGCACCCCCAGACTATGAATGTGAGCGGCTGGGGGCGGGCAGACCCCACCAATGACAGGAGCCACCCCTTCCAGCTGTATCCACCAACATCACCTTCGTCTTGTCAGGATTCAGCCTCAGACGGTTTGTCCTCATCCAGTCCCCCACAGCTGCCAGGCACCAGGTACGCAATGAGACAGCTGGGCCTGGGTCTCCAGAAAACGAGAGGTAGAGTTGTGTATCATCGGAGTACTGATGACATAGCATGCCAAACCCTCTCATGACCTCACCCAAAGTTTGCATATACATGTTGAACAAGAGAAGGGACAGAATAGAACCCTGTGGGACTCCATACGTGAGATTCCGGGGAGATGATATACATTCCCCGAGAACTACCCGCTGAGTTCTCCCTGCCAGAAAAGAACAGAACCATTCCAAAACAGTTCCACTGACCCCGGCCTGGTCCCACAGCCTCACCACCAACCTCTCATGATCAATGGTATCAAACACAGCCAACAGATACAGTAAGATCAAAATTAAGGATCTGCCTTGATCCAATTCACAGCGTAGAGCATCGACCAAGGCCACAAGTACAGTCTCCATGCCAAACCCAGGGCAAAAACCAGACTGCGAGGGATCAGGAAAACCGACCCAGTCCAGATGCCCCTGTAACTGCCGGGCCACCACCTGTTCAATAATCTTCCCTAAAAAGGGAAGGTTAGAGACTGGCCAATAGCTGGCCAGGGAGTCAATGTCTAAAGATGGCTTCTTGAGCAGAGGCCACACCACCTCTGGATTGGATGAGGGCTAGCCGACTGAAACTGAATCCCAACAAGATGGAGGTGATGGTAGTCGTAGGGCAGTGGATGTGGCGGTTCCCATCATTGGGGTCCTCCCTCTGCTGGTATCCCAGGTCTGTAGTATGGGCGTGCTCCTCGATCTGAAGCTCAACCTGGATTTTCAGGTGGGGGCTGTGGCGAAGAGTGCATTTCATCAATTACATCTGGTGCGATGGCTTCAGCCGTATGTTTCAGATACTGACCTGGCCACCATCATCCATGTTTTCATTACCTTGAGATTGGACCATTGCAATGCACTCTATGTGGGACTAGCTATGGAGATGGTCTGGAGACTGCAGCTAGTGCAGAATGCTGCGGCCTATCTCCTTACAGGGACGGGTCTCTGTGAGCACATTACACCAGTGGTCCGGGCTCTGCACTGGCTGCCTATAGTCTTCTGGGCCCAATTCAGGGTATTGTGTTTGACCTATAAAGCCTTATATGGCCTTGGTCCAACTTACCTGTGGGACTGCCTCACTCTCTGTGCTCTGGAGTGTCCTCTGAGGTCCTCTGGGGGTACCTTTCTCTAGGGCCCCCATGTGAGCTGGGGGGCCACTATGAAGAGGGCATTCTTGGTGGCTGCACCTAGAATGTGGAACTCCCTCCCAGTGGAGGCCCGGGTGACCCAGGATCTCCCCTCCTTCCATCATATCTGTAAAACCTGGATGTTCTGCCCGGCTTTTGGCGAGGGAGATGGGGTGTAGGGTGGGATGGAGGGGAGGGGGCCGTTTGGTTTTGTGCCTTCCCTTTTAATAATATTTTATGGTTTTATTTATCTTATGTGTTTTAACATTGTAAGCCGCCCCAGGCTGCTTGGAGCAGGAGGGGCGGGGTATTAAATGATTTTATAAATAAATAAATATAAAGAAGACAAAAACCCCTGAGTTTTCTATTCCAAAGATCTACCACTTTGAGCTTGGTCTACAAATGCAAAAATTGGTGGCCTTTTTTATATTATTATTAAGTCACTAGAAAAGAAATTTTCAGTTAACATTCAAGGAAAATTAAATAGATTTTTCTTAGGAAGCTGCAGCAGCTTTCACCATGTGGCTAAGTAGCTAGGCTTTGTAATACCAATGCTGACAATTTTAGGTTCTGTTCTAAGACTGAATAGAATAGATTATATTCTGCTCTAGCGGCGCTGGACTTGGACCTGGTCTCAAAGTCACCCAAGCTTGTGGTCTTGGGGGATTTGCCAAAGGCAAATTGCATGGGGCAGAGCAGGGATTTATGGCCACCATGGCAGCCATTGGGCTGTCCCATGTAGTAGGGATGGGCAAACAGAACTGAGTTTATTCGGTTCAGTTTGAAAATTGAGTTTGGTTCAGAAGTTCGGTTCGGTCGACTGAACTATTCGAGTTCAGTTCGAACTCTGAACTTTTGAACAGAGTTTGGAAACTCAAACCCCATTAAACTAAATGGAATATTATCTTATACGGATGGGCAAACAGAACCGAGTTCGGAAATTCGGTTTGTTTCAGTTTGAAATCAAGTTCAGTTCGGAAGTTCGGTTCGGTGAACCAAACTGGTCGAGTTCAGTCTGAACTCTGAACTTCCGAAGCGCGTTCACCCATCCCTACCATGTAGTGGTTGGCCTGACACACAATGTGGGGCATACTCTGGACTTAATGTTTTTCACCGACCTTGAGGCAGGGGTTCCGCTGCTTGTGGGTGTGGGGTGTACATCCTTGCCATGCATGGTTGGACCACTACCTCCTGCACACCTCCATCCTGGCATGCCCACCTGACCATGGAGGTGCAGAGGGATCAGTTAGGATGGTTCACCCCCAGAGACTTATGGATCTGGAAGGATTCCAGAATGCTTTGGTGGAGATACCTGGGTATTTTGACAGTCATTTCATCAATGACCTCGTAGCCTTCTGGTGTAACTGATTGGCAGGGATCATTGATCAAGTGGCTCCTAGCGATCCACTCCCCATGTCTCAGCACTGTAGGTCCCCATGGTTCATGGAGGACCTGTAGAGGCTGAAGATGAGGGTCGGTGGTTGGAGTGCTGGTGGCACCATACTTGTGTTCAAGCCAACCAACTGCAGTATAGAGCATGGCTGAAGACCTATACTGTGGCTGTGTGGGCTGCAAAGAACAGGTTCTTTGCATCTCTCATAGCATCTGCTCGGTTGTGTCTGGCAGAGCTGTTCTGGGTGGTCAGACGTCTGGTCAGTCCAGCCTCTCTCCACCTGGATATGGATTTGTGACTTGTTTTTGTCGTACTTTGTGGATAAAATTGCTCGTATTAAGTACAACTTCGACTCTACTATTTTGGATGCAGTAGCAGAGCCAGAAGTGAGGAATGCCCTGTCTGGTCAGGTTTTTGGGGAGGAATTTCAGCCGTTGACACCTGCCGAGGTGGCGGATGTGCTGGGGTCTGTTCAGGCCACCACTTGTAAACTAGATCCTTGTCTGTCCTGGTTGATAGAATGTGCCTGGGACACGTTGGTGCTGGTGCTGGTGGTTAATGCCTCTCTTTGGGCGGGGGTGGTGGTGTGAATAGTGCCAGCCATCCTCAAGGAGGCAGTGGTTCAGCCTCTTTTAAAAAAAAATCTCTTGGTGTTGATGCCCTGGGTGAGTTATCAGCCTGTCTCTAACCTTCCCTTTGGGAAGGTTATTTATTGAGTAGGAAGTGGCCTGTCAGCTGCAAGCACATCTAGACCGCATTGGTTTTCTGGACCCTGTGCAGTTCAAGTTTTGTCCGGGTTATGGTACGGAGACCCCGCTTGTGGCCTTGGTTGACAACCTCCTAGTAGACCTACATAGTGGTTGAATGAACTTTTGGTTCTCTTAGATCTAGCAGCAACTTTTGATACCATGAACCATGAGATGTTGGTGATGCGCCTGCAGGACTTGGCTAGGATAGACAGGGCTGTTTTGCAGTGGTTCCCTTCTTACTTTGTTGACAGGTTCCAGTGGGTGGTGCTCGGTGATTGTACATCTTCACCGGGGAACCTCCCGTGTGGGGTCCCACAGGGCTCCATCTTTTCCTCTCTTGTTCAACCTGTATAGGAAGACGCTGGGGGAGGTGTTTTCAGTTGGGGGTGGGTCTGCTGTCATTAATGTGTGAACGATACCCAGATGTATTTGTCTTTTTTATCAGACCCAGGTCCTGTGGTCTCCTTGCTGTGCCGGTGTTTGGTGACTGCGGGAGACTGGATGAGGTTGAGCCAGTTGAAGTTTAATCCTGACAAGACAGAGGTTATGCTGGTTGGTTGGGTCAATGATCTGGGTGAGGGGATCGCCCCCATTATTGGGAGCATTTGTCCTCCTTCGGTTCCATCTGTGCAGAGCCTGGGTGTGCTTCTGGATTTGCAACTATGCCTGGATCTTTAGGTGTCAGCTGTGGTCAGGAATGCCTTTCGCCAATTACATCTGGTGAGAAGGCTCCACCCGCATGTCTCTGACTCTGATTTCACAACTATTATCAATGTGTTCGTCACCTCGAGGTTGGTTTATTGCAGTGCGCTCTATGTGGGGCTGCCCATGGTGACAGTCTGAAAGTTGCAGCTGGTGCAGAATGTAGTGTCCCGGCTGCTTACAGGTACGGGCCATAAAGAACATATTCAGCAGGGGCACCATACTCTACACTGGTTGCCTATTGTCTTTGAGGCCCAATTCAAGGTGCTGGTTTTAAATTTTAAACCCATCCATGAACTAGGCCCCACTTACCTAAAGGATCGCCTCACCCCATCCACCCATCCACGTTCTGGGGTGCTTCCTGCGGTTGTCTGGGGATAGCCTCCTGGAGATCCCACGCTATTGGCGGGTCTGCACAGACAGGAGGGCATTCTTTGTGGCCACACCATCACTATGGAATTCCCTCCTGGTGGAGGTTCATCTCATCCTGGATCTCCTGGTCTTTTGAAGAAATTGTAAAATGTGGCTCTTCTGCAGGCATTTTTCGGTGGGGGGGGGGCAGAGGGTTGATGGCGTGTGGGAGTGTGGGTTTGTTTTTGTCACAGATTATTGTATTTAAGAGTAGTGTCTTGTGAGCCACCCCGAGCTGCTCTGTGAGCTGGAAGGTGTGGGGTAGAAAAAAAATGGGGGGAAAATGAATAGATTTTAAATTTAATTTTCATAATTGTTATGATTTTATGTTTGTATTTATATTACTTTTTATTGTAAGCCGCCCCGCGGTGCCAGAGGCAAGAGGGGCGGGGTAGAAATTTAATACACAAATAAATATTCTTCAGTATCTAATATCACCGGGTTTACTAAAAGGAAGGGGGAAAGGGTGATGTATATAGGAAGGGCAGTGAGATTCAAACTCTCAGCCTCCTGTGCCCCAGCTTAGGAAACATTCAAAGAAGCTCCAAAAAAGGTCTGTGGATGAAGCATCTCCCTTCTTCCCGGCCTGAGGAAACCAACATAGAAAAAGTGTTACTTTATCTAAGCCTGAGCTTTACACTAGGATACTGTGGATTGAAAATGAGAATTCTGAAGTGCAGCAAGATGAAGATGAAATTCCTATTGATGTATGAGTGTTCATTCCATTGAGACTACATTGCTGAAACATGATGAAGCAATGCTAAGAAGAAGAAGAAATCTCTGCAAATGCTACTTTTTCCCCCTTTTCACTGTGCACAGTCTGCTTAGAGACATGTAAAGGCTCTCTCATACCAGAAGAGTCCTCAGGGTTCCCCCTTGCTCCTCTTATTTCATGTTTCCTTTATCTAAGCAAAAGTCTCATGAAAGACAAAACATGTTTCCATTGGGAAACACCATCAAAATGTTGCTGCAATCAAGAAGGCAATGCCGTGTGCGAACCTTTAGAGGGTCTACAAAATTTTAATTAAAAAAAGAAGGAACAAAAAGTCACTGTTGACAATATACCCTTGTTGATTGGAGGTATATTGGGCCATTACAATTTTGCTAAAGCACCAAACCCACTTTTAAGAACTGAAAAATCATTGCTCGGGGGCTTTATTTGCCAAGAAAGCCCTGTTTGAGGGATTATCATAGTTAGCAGAGAACTACAGAGTCTGTAATTGGGTAAAAAACAGACATGCATCACCCAGGATGGAAAATCCCAGGTCACATAGCCCGGGCAGGTCACAGTCAGGAACACAACAAACATGGAGGTGGCCTGCCCCACCTGTGCTGTGCTCCTACCACCCTATCCCCCACCATAACAGGCCAGCCATGATGGCCAATGAGGCACAGTCATGACTGCCAGCCATGGCAGCCCCCGGGCCAGGCCGGAAAAGCCACAGCTACACAGATATACTCACCTGCTCTGGTCCACTCTGACCCTTCAGCACACTGGTTCCATTAGTTATAGCTAAAGCTGGAAAGAATTATAGAACTATAGGGATGGGAGGGAATTCCATAACCATCTAATCTAACGCCCCATACTGAAGTAGGATTCCTGATACCTAAGTCAGAGGTTCCCAAACTGTTGGCCAGGAGGATCTCAAATGAAGTCATGATTCTGATTGATATTCAGTATTTTTGCTTGTCTTTACTGCTGTCTGGGGGGTGGTCACAGGAATAGACAAGAGTGGCCATACCTCCCCTTTAAAAAGGGACACTTATGAAAAATACATGTTGCAGGGCTGCATTGGTTCCAGTGCAGCCCTGCACCATGTATTTTTCATAACTGTCCTCTTTTAAAGGGGAGGTATGGCCACCCTAGGATAGACGGAAGTCTCAAAATGCTGTCATACAATGCTAAAAATTGGGAACCACCGACCTAAACCATCCCAGCAGAGGTTTCTCCAACCTCTTCACAAAAGCCTCCAATGAAAAAGATTGCACAACTTCCCCACACAACTTGTTCCATGGTCAAACTTTTCTTACACTTAGGGGCTTTCCTAATAATTGAACCGTAATCTACCTTCAAGCAATTTACGCCACAAACGCTGCTCCCAAATGTGCAAGTTGAGTATCTTCTTCTGAAAAATCCATCCTTTAACTTCTACCAGTCACTAATCTTCTTTCCCCAGACTATCAAACAGACTATTATGTCATGATTCAGAACAAAGAATATCTTGAACCATGCCTGCATGGCTCTGTGTGAGCAGCCTGATTACTAGGGGTGGGAAACCGGTAAAATCCGGTATCCGATAATGCCGGTACCGGGCGTACCGGCATTATCGGATTCGACCCGGTAATCCGGTCTGGGGTACCGGATTCCGGGTACCGGATTTTTTACATTGCAGCCATTTAAAAATGGCTGCAATGTAAAAACTTAAAGCCCCAAGTTAAAAAAAAACAAAACCCTCCCCGAGTCCAGGCTGCGCGGGTGGAAGGGGGGACACCCCCCACCCACCCTGCCCAGCCTGGATTTTTGTTTAAAAACAGACTGAGAGGCGAGCCCACCCCCCAGCACCAGCGGCCGCGGCGTCCCCGCAGCCGCCGGTAAGTATGACCCGATCCCTGGGGGGGGTGTTTAACACCCCCCCACCCCCCAGGGATCACCCCTACTAAAGTGCATAGCTTAGCTTGCGCTTACCTTGCGGAGCTGCGGCGGCGGCGGGCGGTCCGGCGGCCTCAGCGCCGGCTGTGGCTGCCGGCGTCAGAGACGCTCTAGGCCTTCCGGGGAACTTCCGGGTTTCCCCGGAAGGCCTAGAGCGTCTCTGACGCCGGCAGCCACAGCCGGCGCTGAGGCCGCCGGACCGCCCGCCGCCGCCGGAGCTCCGCAAGGTAAGCGCAAGCTATGCACTTTAGTAGGGGTGATCCCTGGGGGGTGGGGGGGTGTTAAACACCCCCCCCAGGGATCGGGTCATACTTACCGGCGGCTGCGGGGACGCCGCGGCCGCTGGTGCTGGGGGGTGGGCTCGCCTCTCAGTCTGTTTTTAAACAAAAATCCAGGCTGGGCAGGGTGGGTGGGGGGTGTCCCCCCTTCCACCCGCGCAGCCTGGGAGGGGGAGGGGGAAGGAATTCATTTATTTCATTGAGTTCAATGGGGACACAGTGCCCCATTGAACTCAATGAAATAAATCCGGTACCGGTATACCGGATTTAATCCGGGAATCTGGTTTTTGCAGAACCGGTAACCCGTAAATCCGGTAGCCGGTAATGGGCCCGGGGTCCCACCTCTACTGATTACTCACATGCCCAGGACAAGGAAGAAAGGAGGAAGGCTGAGAAGGATTCTAGGAAAAAGGAGAAGATAAGAGAGCAAGGAAAAGAAAACTAGAGGTTACAAGACATAATGCTATGTCTATGGAAATCCATCACATGTTGAAATGGCTGACATCATCTGGGGCATGTGGCTGGCTTTACATATGCTTATGTCACTGCATGTTTTCACAGATACCCAGTAGGCCCATAGTCACTTTCCACCAGATATTGTCTGGAAGTGATTTCTTGATAAAAGGGATCCTTAGCACATTTTGGGTGACTACCACAGACTGGAAAATGGGTACTGGGCTTAACTATACATAACAGCAGCTATGTGCAAGCAGCAGCTACATGTTGTCCGCAATCTCTCTTTCTAGACTCACAGCTTGTGTTAAACACGTAGCACAAAGAGTGTTTTCACAAACATATGTAATGTGTGAGTGTGGGTTTAATCCCCTCTGCATAGCTTGTATGATGTATGTTAACACCTAGGTCTGAAACAAGATTTTGCCCTATAAGAAAATCTTGTTGAGAATAAACTTCTTGATGCAATTTTCTGTCTCAAGAATCTCCTAAGAATTGGTGTTCTCACCAGCATTCTTGTGAGATTTTTGAACCGCACAGCCACGCATGCACAGAATTGCCACAATGGACGTTTTGTGCATGTGCAGAGCATTTGGGGGGTTTGAGAATCTCGCAAGATTCTTGAGAAACCGCAAAAATGTTTTGTGCATGTGCAGAATGGCCGCCAGTGGGTCGTGCATGTGCAGAATGGCCACCAGTGGGCTGTGCATGTGCAGAATGGCCATGGTGGCCATTTTGTACATGTGTAGAGCATTTCAAAGATTTATGAGAATTTCACGAGATTCTCGAAAATCTTGGCAAGATCTTGTGACATCTCACAGAGGCTGCCAGAATCTTTTATGTTCTTGTGAGAATACACAGCATTCTCATTTCAGCCCTAGTAATGCCCTTTTCTGGACATCTCCACAAGCTGAATTTACAGCACTTTCATTTGAGGACTTAAGTGAGCTCACTGACAAAGAATTTAACTGTTTTTCCTAATGCCAAAATGAATCCATTGCAACACTGGGAACATAAGCCAAGAAACATACATACAAGATGTCTCTATTCCTTTCTCTTCATCAGAATACAGCACTCCAGTTCTCTTGAAGAACTTGCATTCTTATGATCAGAAGCCACTGAAATTCTTTTGTTTAGCTAAATGAAAAGCACTTGCCATGACTGGTTGTTTGTTTCAAAATATCCATTTTTGTCGTCTTATGCCGTAAGTGCTCTCAAGCACTTTAGGATTCATGAAACCTTCAAGCAATTCTTCTGTGTTTTGTTTGCTTTTCTGCAGACTGAGTAGGCAACCAGAAGTGCTCTCATATTGATTTGTGACAAACAATGAAGCAGATACATATGTTTACTGTTTTCCCCAAGCATAAACAGAGCACAGAGGTTTTCTGAATAATACATTTAATTTCATTTTAATTAGAATAAAATACACAGTTGCATTTCCTCTACTCTGTCAAAGAATTGAACAAATAAATGAGTGGCAAGAAAAACAGCATGTCCTTTAATGTCCCCCTTAATAAACATTGCAGATTATTACCCATCTGTTCAGTGGAGGTATAGAAACAATAATTTTATATTAAGCTTTGTTTCTGGGGGAAAGGATTAACTAATGTACTTCAATTTTGTCTTACTATCTATGGAGATCAGGTGCTTCAGGAGTTTTTTGAGAGAGAATATTTTGGTAGTGCATACACGGCATCAGACATATTTTTGCTTTATTCTGTTATCTCATTTTGTTTTTCTCTTCTTATCCTTGCTTGAGGTAATTCACACTGGTTCGAAAAAGCGTGGGTCTACTCTGAAATACAATTCTTGTTATGATGGCATATTGAAGAGTGGCGTGTGGCCTGAGAGGCGGTAGCAGGAAACTAAGGCAAGGTCCCGTCTATCCAGAAATCTCTCACCTTATTAACTAACTTCCGTTGACATACCCTTGTCCAGAGCTGAACCAAATAGCTAATAATGTATTTGTGAATATAATTCACACTTGTGAATAGCCTTCCAAATGTCCAAATTATATTTGTCTAGTAAAATAAAATTTGTATAGCCCTTATTCTGGATATTTGGTTTTGTTTATTTCAGGTTGTTCCAGTATTTCCTTTATTTTTATTTTTATTTTGTATTTCAGTCACTCAGCTAGTGTTACAACACTAAATAACACTACAGAAGTGAACAAAATACTTCACAAGAATCACCTCAAACAAAATATAGGATCAAGAACCTACAGTTTAAGAGACGAGTTAAGACTCTTACAAATTCACTCATGTTCCAAAAGGCATGGAAGTTGTAACTTAAGGCTCCTGCCTTAACTTGTGTGCTAGGTAAGCAGTAAAGCTGTCGTACAGTCTCACATATTGTGCTTGCTTACAACCTAGGCTCTAGGCAACCACACTATGCCTTTGTCTTTCAGGCCCAGTCCTCTGCCTCTGCCGTTTGGGGGCAACACTGAAGCTGGGGACAGTGAGCTTCTCCCTGCCCCAGTATTATAGATGTAGGCCAATTTCACACCTTTCTCCCCCCGCCCCCCATGCATATTTTGGCTGCTGGAGGGAATGAGCAAACCAGGATAGGTGCGGGGTTTGACTGGTCTGAAAGCCCTTCCCCTGTGTGGCTTTGCTGGCAAACACACGCAGAGATAGAGAGCAGGAAATCCTTTACGATACATTCAGTTCCTACCACCCTTGCCTGCCATACCATCCTCATCCATGCATACAGATCACCCAATTCTCAACCTTGTCCCCCATAAACACTGCCTCAGCACCTGGATGCTTCTTCCTATACAGACACTTTCCCCACTCCCAGCTTCCCCCAGTCTTGTCTCCCTGTCTAACCCTAATCCGAACCCATCAACTTTGTTTGCCCCATATACCATTGTCCCACCCCACCCCCGTATTCAGGTGTCCTGTTTTCCCCAAGACAAATGAAAACATATACAGAAAACAACCTCACTCTCTTCCTAGCTGCTGCCCCCAGCTTCAGTGCTGCCCTAACTTGCAGAAAAAAAGAACTGGGGTTAAAAGACATAAGGTGAAGTGTGGGTGCATGGGAGCCTAAGATGTAAGTGAGCTCACTATATTTATATATTTTATTTTTAAGTTTTTATATCCCGCCCTATTGTTCTTAAGCAGCTAAGGTGGCTCACAGTCATTATAAAAACATCAATAAATAATAATAATAATAATAATAATTAATAAAAATAAACAAGTTAAAAACACAATCAAGTGGAGCAGAAAACAACCCAACAACTCCTCCTCCTAACCCTCCACCCCCACCCTATCCCCCTCCCTCACCAAAAGCCAGATGGAACAACCAGGTTTTACACTGATGTTGAAATGAAGGGATGTCCGGGACCACCTGGGCCTCCGGCAGAAGCGAGTTCCACAGCCGTGGTGCAGTCACTGAGAGTGCCCTCTCCATCATAGCCCCCGGGGATACCCAGGGGAACTCAAGGAGGGCATCCTCATTGACCACTGGGGCCGATCCAGAACCCGGGGGGTGAGGCGGTCTTGCAGATAGGTGGGGCCCAGACCGTATAGGGCTTTATAGGCCAACACCAGCACCTTGAATCAGGCCAAGAAGACTACAGGCAGCCAGTGCAGAGAACAGAGCACCAGTGTTATGTTCTCCCGGCAACCCATCCCTGTAAGGTGATGGACCACCTCATTCTGCCCCAGCTGCAGCCTCACCTCTATACATCCAGACAAAAAAAATAAATACAAACACACGTATAGCTGTCACCAAAAAAAGGCCGCAACTCTGTATTTATTCCTCCAATTTCAAATATCTATAACTTCTTTAGTTTTTGATCCAATTTGCCTCAAATTTGGAAAGTTTCTACTCCTCCCCAAATCACTCCTCCCTACCAAATTTCAGAGGGAATTTTCAGACAAGACACTCTTCACCCACTACCCACCCATTATAATTATTGCAGGGCTGCAGTGTTGCCCTATGTGTGCCCTGTAACATGTATAGTGGGTGGGTAGTGGGTGGAGAGTGTCTTGTCTGAAAATGCCCACAGTGATAGCATAAGCCATACTGATTTTATAAGTAGAATTTTTATTATTATAATAGAGCATGCAGCTCACCTTAACTACAGAAATACCAAAATTACCAGAAGTAACCAAAACAACTGGACTGGGAGTGGGGGGGATCAAAACCAAATATTCATTTCAGGGAGTGAAGCAGAAAACAAACAGTGCTTTTTATGTGCTTCATTCCAATAGAAATGAATAGCCAAATTTAATCAAATTCAACATTCAGTGCAGATATCAATATAAGTTCTACTCCTGTTTTCCATGGCGACTCAAAGATAAAGTTCCCAGTCATTCTGACTTATCTACTGCTGTTCTGCAGGAGCAAAATGATACTTCTGGACTGAATTATAAAAATAACTGTAACAGCAGCAACTATATTGAATAAGAGCAAGTTCAATTACAGCAACACCTTCCAATATGGGCTGTATCTCTTTTTGGTCTCCTCAGCACCTAGTATCTTTGTCCCAGTTTAGAACCTCTGCCACACTGCACCCCATCAGGAGCAGAGGACCAGCCGCAACATATACGCACCATATGTGTAGAAAGTGGAGCTGCTGTACCCACACCATAGGTGGCACTGGGCAGCATTAGGTTCCTAGTGGTCTGACAGCTCTCCCCCTGCCTGGGGCAGCAATTGTAGGCCATGGCTCAGTTAGAGATTCTTTGGTTGTTTTTAGATGTTACGAGATCACAGTCAACCACAGTGAACCACGGTCAATTCCATGGCAGGGCCAAAGTGCCCTGAACATCTGTTTTGCGGGCGCCATATGTTCACCACAGTCAATCCCCAGTAGGGGTCAAAATTAGCCACCCTTCCGGAGTTCCAGCCCGGACCATCTCCGAAAGCATGGTCAAAGCGATTCCCACCGGGAAACAACAAAAAGTAACGTCTGAACGGCAGCCACCAATCGGAATCAAGCAAAATGAATCCCAGCTGGGGACAAAGCACTCAGCGTTGCTGCCAGGCAACCAGCAACAACACAGGCCAGAGAGCAAGATTTAAAGGGCACACAGCAGCAGGGGGACATGGCAGGATGGAGCGAGGTGAAAGCGAGAGGAGAGCGGTGGGAGAGAGAGCAAGGGAAGAGGAGGAGGAGGAGGAGGAGGAGGAGGTGGTGGAGACACAGGCGGTGGAGGAGGTGGTCATACTGCACCTGGAGGCGGTGGAGAGACAGCAGCAGCAGCAGCAGCAGGGATGGGCCAACCCGGTGCCTGCTGCCAGCCTAGGGGATGAGGCACCCCGGAAATGAGTAAGGGGACCAAAGGGGTGGCAGTGGCACAGGGGCCCCAAGTTGGTGGGGGGCTTGTGGGGGGGATGGGGGAAGGACGTGGGGCTGTGGCAACCCGGTAACCATCTCCCTCCCCCCCCCTTATGACCTGCAGACATGGAAATGGCCCTGGGAGCCCGAACCACAGGAGAAGTGGGCCGGATGGCAGGAGGAGCAGGAGGAGGAGAATGGGGAGGCCCGTGACCCAGAGGGCACCCGCAGGAGATGGCCGTACCATCAAGGGTGGAAATGGGGGCACAGGGGATCCCAGGACCTCATCCGTACCTGGGTGACCCTGGAGCACCAGCTGGAGCTGGCGGTCAACCAACGCAATGAACACGTCTTCAAGGAGATCATGTGGGAAATGGAGGCAGCAGGGCATCACAGGACAGTGGAACAGTGCTGATCGAAGGCCAAGGAGCTCAAGAGGGGTACAAGACCATTAAAGATAACAACTGGTGGTCCGGGCACAGTGCATGGACCGCCCCCTACTATGATGCCCTGGACCGCATCCTACACATGAAGGGTTCAATAGTTGCCCCACGCCTCGTGTGGAGCGCCATGGTCCAGGGCAAAGAAATGGCCAAGGTAACCCCTCCTCTCGCCACCCCCAGTGAAGACATCAGCTCCAGGAGCCCCAACCCCCAAGAGGAAAGCCCCGGGACCTCAGGGACCAGCAGGCCCCCCTCAAGCACAATCCCCGAGAGCCCCCAGCCGAGGTCCATAGCGGGAGGATCCGAGGCCGGCACCCTGGTCACCATCAGCCAGTGGACACAGGCGGACCTCAGCCACACTGAGGGGCTGGCCTTGGAGGGCTCCGAGACCAACATAAAGGGTAAGCAGGCAGGTGGTACAGGACACAGACTGGGGGGGGGGAAGGCCTGAGGGGGGGGAGGCAAGAGGGGGGGAAGTGGGCCCACGGGCCATGGGCCCACCCTCAGAAACCCCCCTACGCCCCAGACCCTGAAGAAGGGGCCCAGGGTCACCGGGAGACACAGACTGCTGACCCCCACCCACCCCTGCCCATTTCTGCACAGGTCATGGCACACTCTGGCACCTGTGACAGCCTGGTGAAGGGGACGGAGGTGAACAGTCCCAGGAGCAACCAGAGACCCCAGGTGAGGCAACACAACAAGGGGGCGGGGAGGCCCGGGGAGCTGAGTGGGGAAACCAGACCCTGGGTTGGGGCTGGCCACAGGGGGTAGCCGGGGGAGGGCACCAGTCACCCTCCTGAAGGGGGGGAAGGGCCCCCCCATCCACAGAATGGGAGGGGGGAGGGCGGCTGGGGCGGCTAACCATCCCCTGCCATGCACTCCAACAGGGCGACCCACCGGCCACCAGCAAGGTGGACCCGTGCCCCCAGCCCAATGAATGAGGGAGCACCGGGCCTGGGTATGGCACTGCATGGAGGAGCAGGCAGAGGACATAGTCCATTCCACCACAGAGTAGGGCGAGCGAG
Organism: Sphenodon punctatus; assembly: GCA_003113815.1. NCBI lineage: Eukaryota > Metazoa > Chordata > Lepidosauria > Sphenodontia > Sphenodontidae > Sphenodon > Sphenodon punctatus. The sequence goes on along the minus strand of QEPC01014130.1, from coordinate 307,391 downwards.
TGATCAAGGCCACCAACCGCATAGAGGTGGCCACTGAAAGTCCATGCAGCAGGAAGAGGCCAGGGACCAGAGGCTGCAGGTGGAGGTGCACCTCAAATGGAGGCGGGAGCACCGGGAGCACATCAGGCAGCTGGAGGCGTTCAGGCAGGTGGAACAGGCCATAGACCGGATGGTCAAGGAGCACTCAGTCAAGATGGACAGGTCGCATGATATAGGCACCTCGCTGCTCCTCCACGCAGGTACTATGAGTGCCTATGTGATTGCAGCCACCCCGCCGGGCAGCCTGCCTGCCCCAACCCCAATGCCAGGCCCCTCGGCACCCCCACCACCTCCGCCACTGCCCCAGCCGCCGGCGCGCTCGCTGGAGCCGCGCTTCTGCCTAACGGTCCCTGTAGGCCTCTGGAGGGAGCTGTCAGTCAGGGGGGCCCCTTCATCCCCGCATCTGCCTGCCCTCCCACCACTGCCTGACCCTCAGAACACCAAGGCCTCCAAGGACACTGTTGGGGACACAGACAGTGGGGGGGGAGGAGCTCCCAGAGCTCCATGGTGCCCATCAGGTGGCCGTGAGGGAGGCCCCGGAGATGGGGGGGAAGGCAGGGATGGAGGGGAAGGGGGAGAGCAGCCTGAGGGGGAGGAAATCACCGGAAGGTGGGGAGTGGGCGAGGTGGTGGGAGCACTTGTAGAAGGGTGAAATAATAAATTCACAGACACCACAGTCGCCTCCGTGTGTCTGTTTGTGGGCCCGGGGTTGGGGGTGCATAGATGTATAGGGGCACAGGCAGGGTGCTTCTGGGGCCCCGGAGTGGTGGTGGGGGTTGTGCGACCTCAGCCCTCAGCCTCTCAGATGATCTACCTCGTCAGGGTGGCATGGATGCACTTTGCGTATTGGTACTCCCACGGGTTCTCTGTGTTCACATAGAGGGGCATGGGGCCAGGAGGGCACCGGGGCACAGGGTAGTCGAGGGCAGCCCCCTCGGTCTCGCACATGTTGTGCAGCACACAGCAGGCTCCAATGACGAGGGAGGAGGTCTCCACCGTGTAGTCCAAGTGGCCCCCTAGGCTCCTCCAGTGCTGCTGGAGGGCCCCGAAGGCCCTTTCGACCACGGTCCTGCTTGCACACAGGCGAATATTGAAGAGTGCCTCCACAGGGTTCCTGGCAACCGGGTATGCCTTCATTAGCCAGTGGGTAAGTGGGTAGGCTGGGTCTCCCAGGATGCAGCGGGGGCATTATCACCCCCTCGATCCATGTCATCCCCATGTCCGCAAAGTCTCCACGATACATCCAGGCATAGAAAGGAGAGATGGTCATGATCTGGGTATTGTGGATGTAACCAGAGTGGCCCATGTAAATGTCTATGAACTGACCCCGGTGGTCCATGACCGCCTGCAGCTGCAGGGAGTGGTACCCATGTCTGTTGATATATTCCGAGGCCTCCCCAACGGATGGGCGCAGGATCTCTATATGGGTGCCGTCCATAGCGCCGATGCAGTTGGGGAATCCCCTAGTCATGAAGCCAGCCATCAAGGCCTCCTGGTCCACCAGCTGGATCACTCGGTCCAGGAGCACGCTCTCCACGACCTCGCAGACGTCCCGCAGGATCCCAGCGATGGTGCTCACCCCAACGCTGAAGTGCTGCAATACGGAGCGGCAGGAGTCTGGTGTTGCAAGGGTCCAGACCACGATGGCTACCCTCTGGACCATGGGTATGGGGGCCCACATGGGGGTGGCCTGTCACTCCATCCAGGGTGTTAATAACCCCGGGAGTCACAGGAGGACGCACATGTCCATCTGAAAGTATGATCTCCAGTCAGCCTTGTTCCATTGGGCTAGTGTCCTGGCCCACCACCCCTGTTGCCCTCTCCGTGACCCATGCCCGCTGGTCAATGGGCATTGCAAGCAGGTCAGCGCGCCCCATGGTCTCCCTCTGCTACTGGAGCCCCCCCGCCATCTCACAGAGCACTGCAGCCCAGCCTCGGGCACAGAGAAGGACCTGTCGGGCCACCCCGGACACCTGCTGGGATCTGAGGCAGGCCAGGGAGTACCTGCACCCATGGTGGGCTCTCCGGGCTCTGTAAGCACTCCTGGACATGCACCTGCACAGTCAGGTGGCCAGGTGCACCTCTGCAGTCTGGATGCGCAGGAGTTCCGTGTGCGAGCAGTACCACTCCGCACACATGGCTAGGTGCATCCCACAGGTGCCCAACCAGCCCAGCTCCATGGTGACCGGTGCCCCGCGTGGGTTGGGGTTGCACCTGTTGTAGGTTGGGACCGGTGTTGCCCCGCCCCTGGTCGCACCCTGCCAGCCGGGTTCGGTGCCCCGGGTTGCCCTGGGTACCCCCAGGCCGGTAGGCCTGGCTCCTGCAGGGTGAGTGGGCCGGGGAGGCCTCGGGTGGCCCAATGCACACACATGCCTTCCCTGCAGGGGGCATGGTGCTTGGTCCTGCCCTCGGCCAGGCGGTGCAGGCAGCAGCTGCACTCCTGCTGTCATCACCCCCTACCTCTTGGTGTCAGCTGACTGTTGTCCTCGGGGCCCTGAGTAGTGTGTAGGCTGTTCTGTCTGTGTGCTCTGTTCCAGCAGCTGGGATGGGTGCGCACCCCACGCCTCACTCTGTAGCCATACAATGTTGCGGACCATGCCCTTATTGCTTGGCCTTTGAGCTCCCCTGCTTCCCCTCCCATCCCTCCAGGGATTGTGGCCCCACACTTTCATTGCACTTCATATCCGCCACTTGCTGGACCATGGTTGGCCACTCTTCCCCAGGGCTCCCAGCCCGCAGGACCCCCGGGACCTCCCATAGCTGGACCTTCCGCAAGACCATGGCCCTGTGTGACCTGTGGCATTCCCAGGCCATGCAATTGTTTTTGAGCTGCTCGGACAACCTCACAGGTGCGTATGAGAGTATGAGCTCTGGGCTGTGGTACTATAGCTGTATGGTGAGCGCCCGTGACTGCCGGCTGCATGCTGAGACGCTAGGCCTGTGTCCCTTTCCTGACGGGCGCATCCCGGAGATCAGGTGCTCGCATGTGTGGTGGTCGATGGCGGAGACCATGTCCGCCCTCTCTGTGTGCAGCCTGGCTGCCTACACGGCCTGTCTGGCGGATGGGGGCCCTGACTTGGCTGTGTCCTTCTTTGGCTGTGTTCATGGGGCCCAAGGTTACCAGCGGTCCCGCGGGGTGATCTATCACTGCCTGTTGGAGCTGGGTCACCTTCTGTCGCCCCCACCTGCTGACTATGGCTTGTCGGAGCCCTCTGAAGTGGAGGTATGGTCCCACTTCAGTGGCCCCACTTCATGCACCTGGCAGGCCACCCGGCCCCTTTGTGGCCCCCTGCAGCTGACTGTGAGTGCCCCCTCTTCTTCTGGGTCCTGAATGCTGGCCCAGCTGTGGGCTCCCACCTCCACCCCGCTGCCGCGAGTCGCTACCCGCTCTCTCCATGATGTCCCTGGCTCAGTGCTGTGCTGGCTGCTGCCTGGGGTCCCGTTGGCCCTGCCTGTGCCTCTGTGCCCCCTCCATGGGGTCCCCCTGTCCGCCTCTGCGACTGGGGGTCCCCTCCATGGCTGTCGTCTCTTGTGGCTGTTTCCTGAATGCTGAGGTGGCTCCCGGCGCCCAGGGTGCTACTGTCCTTCCTGGTCCGAGATTGATCTCTCCTGTGCCCATGCCCCTTCACCCCTCATGGGTGCCTCTGTGACTGAGGGGTGCTGGGACCCCCGGACTGCACCTCCCGGGGTCCTCCTGGGGTGTGTGTGTCAGGCTTGTGGAAGGGCCGCTCTGCTCCTTGGCCCCGGCTCGCCTCCGTCCCATCCATCGCACCCTGGCCAGCGCATGGGCTCCCTGACACCTTCCTGGACTGTTCCTGGGCCACTAGCTGGACGGTGTGGCCTCTCACTGTGACTGTGCTGTGCCCCAGCAGGGTACCCCCATTCTGGGACTGGCAGTGTAGCTGTGGGGGTGCCTGTGCAGCCTGTGCTGTTGTGGGGGTCTGGTTTCCATCCCCCATGTCCTTTCCTGGCCCCTGGGCCGGTTTCCCCCTGCCCCCCTCCCTCCCCTCTGTGCCCATTGTGCCGTGTGTGTTGTTTGTCCTGCTGTGTTCCCCCTTCCCTTCCTGTCCTGTGTGGGTGTGTGTGCACCCAGGTGTGTTTGTGCTGTGTGTTCCACTGTGTCCTTGTTTTCCCTGTGCCTGTTGTGTGTGCTGCCTCAGAAACTCTTCTCCCTCTTCCCCCTCTCTTCCCGTTTCCCTTGTGTGGGCATTCCCTTTAGGCACTTTTGGCTTTGTTTGCCCTCAGCCGGCCATGTCTGTGTCCCACCCCTCCTTCAGGGTGTTTTGATCACAGCCCAGGATCAGCATCACATCTGTTGCACTGCCCCGGACCGTGGTCTGCTGGCCTGATTCCCTACCATAGTCCCATGCCCGTCATGTCTGTTTGGGGCCTTTCTTGACTGCGGGGGGTGGTTAGATGGCTCGCCACCGCTGGGAATCCACTGTGGTGAATCAGGACCACGTAACGTCTGAAATCACCCTTTCTTCCAATGCATAAATGCAGTGATCAGTGTTGTATCCAGGAGATGCCTTCCCAGCAACCTCCTACCTAAGGAAACTAATAGCTGACTGCAACTTTGTTACCATCGGAATAAAAGATCACTCCTTCTCTTCTGCACCAGCATTCTTGCTATCTTCCACATCCTACTTTGTCTACCATCTCTCTCAACCAACATCCATGATCTGTCTACAGTTTTGATGGTTTTGGTACAGTTGTAAGTTGCCAACCCTGTTGGGTGACCTCCAGGTTCAGTTATCTTTTGTATCATGTTAATTATCTTTAAGGAAGTTCCAGACCCATTTTTCATCCTCTGAAGAAAGAGGTTGTTCTTTCCTGCACACACATCAGCAATAATTGAGTTTTTACAGAGCATTCAAACACTGTGGTGAGGATGAATGCTTTTGATTGTTTCCTCTCCCTGTACACACAGGTTCAGCACAAAACCAACTAATACCACATCCCCTTTCTGGGGAAGAGAAATAATCCTAAATAACTTTCTTTCTACTTGTCTTTGCAGAACAACAAACAATATAAAAAATTACCACCATACAAGTTCACATCTGAAGGACAGGACAGACTGATCAAACCTTTGCTGTGTGCCAGAGAATTGTTGTAAGGCCCTAGGGCAATGCCTAGCTACTGAATCATTACGGTGTTTTTTTCTTGAATTCAGGTATACCAAAGACTGTCTTTCCCTACCTATAGTGAAATCTACATAAGTTAAATTAGGTAAAGTAGAATTTCCTTTTAAGTCAAACTGCCACCCTGAGGCCGCTTTTTGACGTGCAGCTGTGATCAGGCGCGGCACCGGCAAAACAGCCGTGGCGCTGTTTTAGACGAACCAGAAGCAGAAGTTGTGCGCGTGATCCGGGGCCGCACATTCTTTGCCGACCGCAAGCGAACCACCCTGATCTCTCTGGGGTGACATACGCGGCTGGAAAAGAATGCGTGGCGCCGGATCACGCGCATAACTTCCACTTTCGGTTCGTCTAAAACAGCGCCGCGGCTGTTTCGCCGCTCCCGCGCCTGATCCAGCTGCACGTCTAAAAGCGGCCTCAGTCAATTAAATGTGCAATATTTTTGAATGTGGATAACTCAATCTTCCCTACTCCCGTTTCCTAATAACTCAAAGCTGCTGCCTTGAAAGCCTTATTCAAAACGTTAAAAGTCTGGTACATGGCTGTTAACACAATTACTTTTCATTCTGCATGCCTCAGCTTAGGGATAGCTATCATAGGAACAGGAGGGACATTTGTCCCAAAACCTAAACTGGGGGAGGAGGGAGCAGAGGGTCCAAGCTGGGGTCGGGGCATAAATCCTGTCCTGTTGGGGCACAGCTGGGTGGAGACTGGGCTGAGCAGAAGTGGAAGTGTCTGCAATACACAGAGCACATAGGATCCACTCGGCAGGCAGCATATGACAGAGCAAGCACTGGCAGCACCGGCACAAGGCGGGCAGTGCAGTGCAGACTTCAGGCTGTGTAATCCAACCTTATTTACAGTGTTCCTTCACTTGGCTTAATATTTTATATCTCTCTTCTTTCAGTCCCTGCAGACATCTGACTGTGGTTGGTAAAGATGTGCTACAACTTCAAAATCTTATATGAACAGCTCCCCTCCTTTAGAAGTGGCATGTGAAGGGAAGATAAGATATCTATTTTAATTTCCAATGATAAAGAAATGCAAACATGATCTGTATAGACAAATACAATCAGTAGAAATGTATATATAACAATGTCAACATATTGCATATATTAACTAAAAAACATACAATCATATTGTCATAAGACAAACCCATTGTCAGAAAACAACAATGCCAGATGCATTTAGGGGACCTGGCCCCTTTCTCAATGGGATAAAGGTTTGGTGGGGGGGAGGAGGGCTCAAAAAGCTATATTAATAATTAAAAGGCTAATGCTTTGACAAACACCCAATGGGTCCTTGCAATTTAGTGTGGGGCTTCCAAAAAGAACAAAATAAAAAATAAGATGATAATTATTCAGGCGTTCCAAAAACCAATAGTGAATGCTATCAAGGTCACTTTAGCATCAATTGATATGGATCCCATGGAGAACACCACACCGCCTCTTGAGCTTGACCATACTGCTTCTAAATGCCAATGCAGTAATCCTCCATCCTCCTTTTTAAAATCCTCCATGCGTTGCTTGGCTTGAGAAAGCTTGAATTCTACAGACTGGAGGTACCTCCTCTTTATTTGCAACTGTTAAAGAACTGCACCTAAGTGAACACATTCTTCCTTGTTCTGGCAGCCCTAGTAAAACATAATTTCTTTCACTATTTCAGAGTGATTATTGTAACTCATCAGGGCTAGTAGTAAAAAATCCATAGCACTCAAGTCCCCTCAGCATTTGCCTCCAATCCATGTTACACTCTTACACTACTTGAATTCCTAGGCTTTTTACAGATTTTTTCAACTGTATCTCTGTGTTTGAGATATATTCCTTACATATAAATGGGGTTCTGCATTAGTGGTATTAAAGTGTGTGCATGTGGGGTGGACATACCTACATGATTTATATAACATACCTTTGGAGGGGTTGTCTGTAGTATAGTGACCTTCCTCTTCCTGTACAGATAGCTTTAACTTCCTTACCGTATTATATGCCATCTAGTAGACATTCTGAATAGTGGCCCAACATAATCCAACAAATGCTAAAATTGGTATTCTGGAATCCAAGCTTTAGTTCACCTCCCTCTCCCTCACATTACTCTCAGTGAAGTTACATCTGTGCAACTGATTGGTGTTGCAACTAGAACATAGTATGAGTATGGTTAGTATTTAGTATGCAGTTCTGTTGATGATTCAAACGATGAATCAGAATCCATTTCACAAGGTTTTAGATTTTAAATCTGGGTAGTGCTTGTGCTTTTCAACATGTGATTATATATAAGCTGATACTAATCATTAAAAGAAGTAAATATGCCTGAAGACACACCGGGTACAATTCTACTCAGTAGTAAGTTTCCACTTCTACATCATTTCTTTTCAAAGTACTGCTGACTGGTATGAAATACTGGCTCTATAGCTACTAACACAATAGTCTATATTAATGACTATCACTCAGTTAATTTTAAAATGAAAATCTTTAATAGTTACTGTGGGAAAAAATGCAAGATAATTCAATACTTTTCCCCCACTGCCTTGTCATAGAGGTTTGTAGGACTATTCATCTACATATTTATGAAACATCGCCTTCCCATTCCTTTTGTGGGCATGCATACAAATAGAAGTTGTTGTTGTTATTTATTTATTTATTAATTATTAATTATTATTAATTATTATTAATTATTGATAGAGACTGTGCATGCGCTGGTCAGGGTAGGCAGGAGAAGAGCGAGCTCCGCACCCACCCACAGCTAATCAGCCAACAAAAGAAGAAAAAAAAGAAAAAAGCCCCCCGCAAAGGACAAGGTATGCCTAATAAGATTAAAGGGAACAAAAAAATATCTCAAGCAAATGCGCTTGAGAGATTCTGCCACTGGAGAGAGTTAACGGGGCCTGAGAAGTGTACTGAAGCCCCCGGTAGTTTAGAAATGGCGCCAATAGATCCCAAAGCAGAGGAGGATTCAGCGCGATCTGAAACTTCGGAGCAGGCCGGGGGGGCGAGGAGGAAGAGCAGGGACTCCCCCAAACAAGCCCCCAAAATGGACTTGACAAAAGGAATGGAGGGGATGAGGCGCAAGTGGGGGAAAAAGGATCAAGCGGTAGGGGAAACCCCTCTTCACTCAGAGAGCGGGGACATGCTGCTCCCAGCATGAGAAGGGCGCCAGAGTTACAAATGCCTGAAGCAGACTCAGAGGGCTCAGACTCGAATGCAGAGGCTCAAGGGGCCCCAATAAGAAACCTAATACTGCAATTGAGAAGAGAGCTCCTGGGAGAAATGAAGGAAATAAAAGGGGCTATAGAACAGGGCAATAAAAAACTAGAGATCTTAACTAAAAGAACCGAAGTGGCAGAGGGGAGGATAGTAGCCCTGGAGGACCAAGCCATGGAAAGAGATGAAACATTAAATAAGCTCAAAAAAGAGACAAGCATACTAAACCAAAAATGTGAAGAGCTGGAAAATCGAGTTAATTTGAGAGTGCATGGAGTAAAAGAAAAGGAGGGAGCAGAGAGCCTGAATGAAACCATATGGGCCATCATAAAAGAAAATTTTCCTGAGAAGGGGAATTTGCACAATCCCAGTATCGACAGGGTTCACAGAGTGGGAAGACCAAGACAGCGTGAAGGCGATCCCCCCCGCCCCATTATTGTGAAATTCACCTCGTACAATATAAAGGAGCAGCTTCTGCAAGCAGCAAGGGCTAATAGGAAGCTGGTCTATCAACAAAAAGCAATCAGGCTACTACCAGATTATGCAGCACAGACAGTAAAGCAAAGAATGAGATGGAACAAGTTCATTGGTACTATGCTAGAGAAGAATCTGAGCCCTAGGATCATTTTCCCGGTGAAACTAATGATCACCTTTAAAGGGAAAAAGAAAATTTTTGAAGCCACAGAGGATTTGAAGGCTTTTCTCCTCGCACTTCCAGCAGTTACAAGGTCTGACTATCAAGGACAGCAGAATGAAATGAACTGAGCTACACAGAGGAGGCTACATTACATCAGAACAGTCTCAAGGCTCCAATCAAGGAAAAAGAAAAAAATACAGACTCTCTGAAAGCAGGTGCTT
>QEPC01014130.1:231772-280731 GCA_003113815.1 Sphenodon punctatus | reverse complement strand
GAGTTGTCCTACTGGAGTCCCATCCACTTACTGGATGAGATGCTAGTAGGAGGGTTCTCTCAGTCTCCAAGTGGTAGGGTTTTACTCAGCAGCAAGGAGTTCCCAGTGTAAACTAATGTTCTGCCCATCACATCTTAATACTGAAAACTCTTTGTTGCTGGATTTTGGGAGGCTCCGCCTACAATGTACAAACCCCTCCCTCGAGCTGTGCCAGCCATAAGGTTCTGCGTGGTGCTGAGATGGATGCCAGGGATGGGCAGCCCTCCCCCTCCCTTAAGCCCCACCCCTCTCTTAAGCCCCACCCACTTTGGGTTTTCAGAGCGTCCGAGCGCGTGCTTTGCACGCGCACACATGAGGGGCCCATAACTAAGGCTTAATCCCAGGCCCTTCTCAACCTTGCTACGCCCCTGCCACCAAGAATGCCCTCCACATTGTCCCCACCTGAGATATGCAGGGGAACCCAAGAAGAATGTCCCCGGAGGGGCCCAGGCCATATAGGGCTTTATGGGTCAAAACCAACACCTTGAATTGGTACCTGAAGACTATAGGCAGACAGTGCAGAGATGTAATGTGCTCATGACAACCTGTCCCTGTAAAGAGGTGGGCCACTGCATTCTGCACCAGCTGCAGCCTCCAGACAGTCACCAAGTGTAACCATTTAAAGGGCTATTTATGAGTAGTCATTAGCTTTCTGGTCATGGTATGGGCAAAATCAGTCACTGAAACAAACAAATAAGCAAAGATCTTGTGATTTAATTGTCGAAATTTCAGTCCCCCTCTCCCCCCAATCAGTCCTAGTTTTAATGCACCCTTTGTGTATATTATAGGTCTTGATACCCTGAATAGCCACCTAGGAGCCATGCATCTGAACGCCCATCTGAAGCTGGAGCAGGAGGATGCACATTCCCATGAGACACTGAGCAACCACTCATGACCATGCATGGAGCACTGCCAGGAAATTTGCAGTGCTCCATGTGGGGCAAGCCAAATGGATGTGTAACAATGGATGGCCATGGAGCCCCTGCCTTTTTGAATGGCGTCAGTCAGCCATATCACCCCAGGAGACAGGTCAGCCACTCTTAGGCAGTGTGGGCAGGGAGCACGGCCTTTGCAAGTCACAGAAACTGGCCATGAGCTCTGGGAGCCCAGGTTCCCCACTGCTCATCCCTGGAAAAGGTCAATTGTAAAGAACAGTTCAACACGCTTCCCTCTCCCCATGGTCCATGTCTGGGGGAGTCCATGGTGACTTCCGCATTAGCTACACTGGAAACTGCCTGTTAGAATCCCTCCCCAAGCACAGAAGTGCCAATCAGTAGCCATGGACATGCTCATTTAAAGCCTTGCTCATTTAAAAACACCCTGTGTTTCTGTGTTGACTGACCTTTGATAAAAAGGCCAGTTTCACACTGAGATTTCCAAGAGCATCATTGCAATGTGGAATTTTCATACGTAGCCTTTTAGATGGATTTTAAATGCCTGAGACAAGAATTTAGACACCAAGTGCAACTTTAGGCAAGAAGATGAAGAGCTGAGCAATCTAATTTTGGCTTCCATGCTCCCTTTTCACATGAGACACCCCCACCCATCTCCACACAGTTTTGCTGTGTGGAGATGGGTGGAGGTGCACGTGGGAATGCTGTGGCGGATGGGTGGGGGTGTGCGCACACTCTTGCGCTACACCCATCTCCACCCATCAACCACCCATGGAGCAATGGGCTCCAATGCCCGATGATGCATGGGTGGAGGCCCTTTTCACATGAGACGCCCCCACCCATCTCCACACAGTTTTGCTGTGTGGAGATGGGTGGAGGTGCACGTGGGAATGCTGTGGCGGATGGGTGGGGGTGTGCGCACACTCTTGCGCTACACCCATCTCCACCCATCAACCACCCATGGAGCAATGGGCTCCAATGCCCGATGATGCATGGGTGGAGGTGGGTGGAGATGGATGTGCACAACAGACGCATACCCACCATGGCCAAACACCCATCCCCTCAACCACTGCGGCCCATTGGAAACGAGCCCATGTTTTAAAATTGAGCTTAGAGTATCTTAATAAACTCTAGGTCTAGAAACTTCCATATGAGAGTCTATAAGCAATTTATGTCACAGAAAACTTTGTGTGGTTTTTTTTTTGGGGGGGGTGTGTGTGTTGCATATCCAATAATGTGCCTTTGCCACATTACACTTAGCAAAAATTTGTAGTTTTGGAAGAAATTGAAAAAGGTTGTTTATAGAGCCAAAACAAGTACCAGAAAGAAAAAAAACAACCAACAGATAAATTGTTAAATATACCCATCCCAAACTGAAAATGGCAGTTTTAGAAATAACCAATATTCTTTTATGCTTGGTTAGGTAACTGTTTCAGTTTTCTGAGGTTGGGGTTCTTTTTTGTTTATTTTTATTGTTTATTGTTGCTGTTGTTGTTATTGTTATTATTATTAATAATAATAAATAAATAATTTGGTTATTTCAGTGTTTCAGTAATTTTGCTATTCCAGTTACCTCACTGAGGCAAAATTAGCACTATTGTGCATGCACAATGATACACTGTATAGTTTCTTGCGTTGTGGGGTTTAGGGGTTGCTGCAGTAAGTGACAATGAACAAGGTAGACACACACTCTCAGGATCGGGTCACTAGGCTTTAATGTTTAGGGACTGGAACAGGGACAGTGCATCCAGATCTCCCCACGACCAGGAGAACTAGCAACACAGACCCTTCCAGCTAGTCAAGATGGTTCTACAGCACTGTACAAACTAAGTGCCTCTTATAAAGCCCAGGACAGCTTCAGACAATGAGAAGGGTGAACAAAAGAGGAGAGGGTGAGTAAAGAATGTTGATTAAAACATAGCTCCTTGGGTAATGTGAAAAACTCTTCATCTCAAGCCAGGGATGTGCCCATGGCCACTATTAGGGAACCGCCCTCTCAGACTTGTAAATGTCTGAAGCGAGAGCAAGTGCTCTCGTTCCATGGGGAAATAATGACTTTTCGAGAGTGTGGATGAAATCTACTGGCATTTTTGAGATTTTCCATGATTTTATACTATTTTGGTGATTTTCGGTAGATTCTGGCAATTTCCAGTAATTTCTGGTAATTTCCAGTATTACCGATAATACTGGAAACTATCGGAAATGACCAAAATGACCCAAAATAGCAGAAAATGGTAGGAAATATATTTTAAAAATGTTGGTAGATTGCCTCTTTGGTGAATGAAAGCTAAAGAGCTGTTTCTGTTGGGATGCAGGGATGCAGGCCTCTATATCCTTAAAAGACCTTTTTACTGGTTTTAACCATTTATGGAGCTGCAGGTTGCCCTGGACATGTCATGGCATGTCAGAACATGCCACTCAGAACATGCCAACAAACTTTAACAGAGTACCTATAAAAATGATATGCGAACATCTGTTTCAATTGCAGATATTATTCAGGTATGTAGAGAGCTACCTGATAATGCAAATAATATGCACAAACAAAAACCACTACATATTCCATCTATAGATATGTATATATTAAACTGGGTCCACATTTTATATAGGTTTATTGCACGCTGGATATGTAAAACAGATCATTTGTTGAACCCCCTTATCAGTTAGGGGAAAAAATAGGTCTCCGCTACAAATGTCTATGTCGGTTCTTAGAATGTTACTATATCCTGTGGGTCCTACGTCTTGGCAAATCAGGATTTGTTGCTGATACCTTGACAACACATTTAAAAACTTGATGGAAGGGTCCAAACTATGTTACAAGACAAGGACACATTTTAAAAGTCTACGGCCCTTGAGCACTATAAACTTTGTGCTGTGAAACTGATGACTCTTGATTGTACACTGTGAATAAAGCCTTCTTAATTAGCTTGAAGAACCATGCAGTAAACCTTAAGACCATGAACATTGAACACATCAATAAATAAGCAGCAACCAGGATACTGATTATGTTCAGTCACTAGAATATCACAAATGGCTCTTTAGTACTCATGTCTATTCAAAATTGCCTTTTCGAGTCTGAAAGAATGCCAGACACATCATTGTACATGTAGGTCCTGTCTTGGCTTGGCGTCAAGCCCAGGGTTATCTCCAGTCCTTTCCTAGCTTTTCAGCTACTGAAGCAGAGACCCATTCATTTCAAGATGCACATATCCTGAGCAAGACAATGCATTTCGGAAAGATGAGTAGGAGCCCTCACAAAGATGATGTAACCAAAAAATTCTTCTAGCATTCAAAAGCAAGAGAAATATATAAAAATCTATGTTTCCTAAACATTTTAGTACCTACTTGATAAATGGGCTATAATTACAAATATAAAAGTTATGGAATGGAGTTAATAAAGTTCAGTTAGTCTCAAAGGCATTATATTCACACCCTCACTAATGCCTTCTGTCTTGCTCCATAGCTAACATACGTGCACAGCTCGAACATATATTAATGTCCATATAGCTCCCTTTGTTCTTCATCTTAAAGGTGACCTACAAAGGAGTTTTAGAGAGAGTGAAAGTTTTATTTAAAACCTTTTTTTATTACAGAAACATCAGCATTTTCTAACTGCTCTTCAATTACTTTTCTAGAAGATCTTTTTGGTCTAATAATATTTAAAACTACCAAACATAGACCTCAATCCGAACACCCCCCTCCCCAAATAAGCAAGCATGTAACTTTCTGAACACAGTTAGAGGTTTGTAGGATATGGGCTAGAGAATTACATTTTTTCTTATATTCTGAGAGCAAGTGTAGCCTAATTGACCCTTGGACCGGTTCAAATCCTGATTTAGCCATGGATTCATTGGGGAAGTCACTATCTTTCAGTCTTGGTTCCCATCTATAAAATGGGAATAATAATGGTCCTTAGCATTGTTGGGAGGGTGAGCTAGAGAAGGATTGCAGAGCACATTGAATTCTGAAAGTGCTATAGAAATGATTTATTATAATAATCTTGGTTACAAGGCAATATCACCGCATTTGATTTTTAATTACCTTAGTGGCTTGAGCACTATTTTGTTTCATCATTAAAAAGTTTTCCTAGTGACCCACTTGCTATACCATCTCTTTCAAATCAGAATAGATTCATAACATAAAAATGTCATGTAGCATCTATCTTTAGTGTGGTCATAAAAAAACCCACATGGATATTTCTTGACCTATTTAAATGTTTCCTTTTTTTAATGCTTAGGACAGTGCTTTTTATGGCTCATGGGCAATGATACTGAAAGAGTAAGGAGGCATTTGGTGTTATCAGATATAACAATAGTCACTAAATTTTAGCACTAAATTCACATTGGAAATTTTGTCAATCTACTGAAAGACACATTATTATATTATTATTATAAACATTTATATAGTGCCAGTCGTGTGACCTGGTGCTGTACAGAACATAGAATTAGACACGGTCCCTGCTGGTGGCTTACAATCTAAAAGACAAAGGGGGGGAGACAGGGAGAGGGGACAGTGGGAGAGACAGGGGAGAAGACAAACAAACATTCAAGCGGATGTGAAGTCTCAGGTGCGTATGCTTGGCTTGGTTACAAAGAGGTTGGTAGCAGCAGTCAGCAGAGGAGGGCCGACAGTAAGTGTACGGGGAAAGACTAGCAGGCATTGGGAAAGGCAGCAAGGAAAAGGTGGGTCTTGAGGAGGGATTTGAAGGAGCGGAGGGAGGAGGCAAGGCGGATGTGGGCAGGGAGGGAGTTCCAGGCATGGGGGGCAGCGAGGGAGAAGGGTCAAAGGCGGTTAGGTGAGCAGGAGAAACAAGGGAGAGTGAGGGAGGGGACAAAGGAAGAGTGGAGAGCGCGTGCAGGAGTGCGTAGGGAAATTAGATCCGAGAGGTAAGGGGGAGCTTGGTTGTGGAGCGATTTGAACGTGAAAACCAGCAGTTTAAACAGGATACATTCAGGAAGGGGGATCCAGTGAAGGGAGAGGAGGAGAGGCTGCACATGGTCGAAGCGACGGGCAGAGTGAATGACCTTCGCGGCGGAGTTTTGGATTGCGATAAGGGGGGACAGGTGAGAGCGAGGGAGGCCAGCAAGTAGGAGGTTGCAGTAGTCGAGGAGAGATATAACCATGGCATGAACAAGGATTTTGACCGAGGAGATAGAGAGAAAGGGGCGGATGCGGGCAATGTTGTGGAGAGCGAATTGGCAGGATTTGGCCATAGAGTCAATGTAAAGTTTAAAAGCGAGGTGCCTGTCAAAGATGAAGCCCAAGCTGCTAACTCCTGCTAATCATCCCCACCCAGGATTATATCCCACCTGTTACCTGCAAACTCCCAATGTACTGTAACCAAACCAAGAATGTGTACCTGAGCTCTAGCATCCTCATGAATGTTGCATCCCTTGTTTCTCCCTCTTCTCCCCCTTCCCTGTCTCCCCTCCCCCCCATCTTTAGATTGTAAGCTCTCAGTCAAGGAACGTGTCTATCTTATTCTCTGTAAAGTGCCAGGTACATTGCTTGCACTATATAAAAGCTAATTAACAATTAATTGCACGGATAAGAGGAAGGGGAGTGGGAGAATGCTCCTTTGTGTGCCCTTGCTGTATGAACTCGACAGGTAGATGGGAATATGGCATAAGAGGGAACTCCCGACTGATCTCCAAGGCCACAAGGGGGAATAAGGGAGGAGACAGTCTTTCAGGTATATGGGACCCAGGCTATTTATTTATTTATTTATTTATTTATTTATAAAATCATTTTCTACCCTGCCCCTCCTGCTCCAAGCAGCCAGGGTGACTTACAACATCAAAAACACATAAAATGCATAAAACCAAAACAATATATTAAAAGAGAAGGCAAAAAACAGAAGAAAATACTCCCCACCCCACCCTATACCCCATCTCCCTCGCCAAAAGTCAGGTGGAACAGCCAGGTTTTACACATATGATGGAAGGAAGGGAGATCTGGGGCCTCCCAAGCCTCTGCTGGGAGGGAGTTCCACAGTCTAGGCAATGCCACTGAGAATTCCCTCTCCATAGTGGTCCCCTCGTCCATGCAGGGGACCCCAAGAAGGGCGCTCCCAGAAGACTTCAGAGGTCACTCCAGAGCATGGAGAGCAAGGCAATCCCACTGGAAAGTCGGGCCAAGGCCATATAGGGCTTTATAGGTCAAAACCAACACCTTGAATTGGGCCTGGAAGACTATAGGCAGCCAGTACAGAGCTCAGACCACTGGTGTAATGTGCTCACAGCGAGCCTTCCCCATAAGCAGATGGGCCACCGTGTTCTGAACTAGCTGCACTCTCCGGACCATCACCATGGGTAGCACCATGTAGAGTGTGTTGCAATAGTCCAATCCAGGGGTAATAAAAGTATGGATGATAGTGGCCAGGTCACTATCTGAAACATACGGCCAAAGCCGTCACACCAGATGTAATTGGTGAAATGCACTCCTTGCCACAGCCCCACCGGGAGATCCAGGTGGAGCTGCGGATTGAGGAGCATGCCCAGAGTGCAAACTTGGGAAACTAGTGAAGGGTGAACCCCATCAATGATGGGAACTGCCACATCCACTGCCTTATGCACTACCATCACCTCCGTCTTGTCGGGATTCAACTTCAGTTGGTTCGCCCTCATTACATCAGGTAAGCACTAAGTCTGCCAGGTCTAGGTCAGATGAAAATGAGAGGTAGAGTTGGTGTCATCAGCATACTGATGACACTGCACCTCATACCATCTCACAACCTCATCAAGTGGCTGCATATGCACGTTGAACAGGAGTGGGGACAGAATTTAGGGATTTATAGGTCAAAAGAAGCACCTGGAATTGTGCATAGAAAGCTATGTACATACTCTTGAGCACCAGTGGGACTGATTTCATGACCTGAGTACGGCGCACACGGGTGCACACACAGGTCCCACATGGAAGTCGCACGCAACTCCTTTATTGGGGGATTGTGCCGCATGGCTCCCATGCACACAGCACTCAGAGGGGTTTTTCGAATTGTAGCAAGGGTAATGTGCTCTCAGCAACCCACCCCCAAGAAAAGGCTGGCAGCTGCAGCTTCTGAATAGTCATTAATGGCAGCCCATTGTAGAGCACACTGCAGTAATATAACCTCAGTGTTACAAAAACATGGTTGATAATGATTGGGTCTGAATCTGATGATAATAATTTTTAAAAATGGTTGCAGCCTTCTCAATAGGTGGAGTTGATGAAACTCACTCCTGGCCCTAACCCAGGCACAGCAGTTGATCCAAAAACACCCCAAGGCTGTGAACCTGAGTGACTACAGGAGGCTGGAACCTATAAATGACAGGTGTTCCTATGCCCCCCACCCCCGGTAACAAAGCCCTCCCAACATCATCACTTCAGTTTTGTCTGGATTCAGCTTCAATCTGCTTGTCTGTATCCAGTCCAGAATGTCAGCAAGACCCTGCATTACCACTGAGTCTAAAAACTCTCATCCATGCCCTAGTCATCTCACGCCTCAACTATTGTAACCTCCTCCTCACTGGCCTTCCCCACTCTCATCTTTCCTCCCACATCCCTGTTCAAAACTCTGCTGCCAGAATCATCCACCTAGCCCGTCACTTTGACCATGTGCAGTCTCTCCTTTCCTCTCGCCACTGGCTTCCCCTTTCTTAGCGTATTCTGCACAAGCTCCTTGTCTTCACTTACAAAGCCCTTCACAACCTCACTCCCCCCTACCTCTCTGCCCTGATCTCCCTCCGAACCCCTGTTTGAGCACTCCGCCCCTCTTCCATCCCCTCCCTCACCCTCTCACGCCTACCCTGCTCCCCCAACCGCCTTCGTCCCTTCTCCTTTGCTGTGCTGCACGCCTGGAACTCCCTCCCTGACCTCGTCCGCCTTGCCCCCACCCTCCACACCTTCAAATCTCTCCTCAAAACCCACCTCTTCTGCTCTGCCCTTCCTAACTCCTGATAATCATCCCCACCCAGGATTATATCCCACCTGTTACCTGAAAACTCCCAATTTACTGTAACCAAGCCAAGAAAGTGTACATGAGATCTAGCATCCTCATGAATGTTGCATCCCTTGTCTCTCCCTCTGTTCCCCCTTCCCTGTCTCCCCTCCCCCTGTCTTTAGATTGTAACCTCTCGGGCAGGGAACGTGTCTATCTTATTCTCTGTAAAGTGCCAGGTACATTGCTTGTGCTATATAAAAGCTAATTAATAATAATAATAATAATAAGAAGAAGAAGAAGAAGAAGAAGAAGAGACAGAGTTGGATATCATCAGCATATTGATGACTGCACCCAGCAGTCTCAGACCACTTTTAGACGAGTGGGTCATTCTAACATGACTTTTGAAAATCTCACGGGCCGGGATTAGATTAAACATTTTGGGCATTAAAGCTGGTTGCGTGTTCTTTTAAAACTGCAAACTAAATACCTTGATGTTGTGTGACCCGCTTGTCTAAAAGCAGCCTCAGATACACATTGAATAAGAGGGGAAACAAGATGGAATCCTTTGGGATCCTACAGGGAGCCCCTGAAGGGACAACAAGTATCTGCCCATCACCATCCTTTGGAACCTCCTCAACAGGAATGAATGGAACCAATCAAGAACAGTCCCTTTAGACCCTGCCAGATAATGCAGCCATGTCAACTACATCTCACGATCAACTGTATCCAAAGATTTCTAGAAGATCTAACATAATTATTTATTATTATTATTTGACAAACTTATATCCCACTTTCTCCCGCCACAGGCGGCCCAAAACAGCTAACAACACAAATATAAATATAATATAAAAACAATTCAATACTATAAAACTCAATCATACAAAAAAAACCACTCCACCCTACCCTTCTCCCTCACCAAATGCTAGGCAGAACAGCCAAGTCTTGCATTTCCTATGGAAGGCCGGGAAGTCTGGGACTAAACGAGCCCCCACCAGGAGGGAGTTCCAGAGGCACGGCGTGGCCAACAAGAATGCCCTATTCTGCGTGGCCCCCCGGAGAATCCAGGGGACCTCTAACAAGGCGCCCCCAGACAACTTCAGGGGCCGATTAGACTGGAACGAGTATCCACATAAGCAGGAATTCCAATGCAGTTCCCAATAATGTCTTGGTTGAATCAAGAATTTGGCACCTGCCAAATTCTCAATTTCCCATTTTTCAATTTACCTATAATGTTTATTATTTTCCCTGCTCATCATTTACCCTTTGCCACTTTTCTAACAAATTTCATTCCTGATTCCCGCGAAGTAATAATACCATATTTCTGTCTGCATTCTCAGCATCCAATTCAGAATTGTCTTCATTGGCTGCAATCCCCAACCCCCCTCTGTACATTGTGTGTACAGATCCTGGGCAGATCCGGGTGGGTTGCATGTGGCACAATGTCCTGTTAACAGTGGTACATGTCACTGCTGCATGGGATCTGTGTGAATGCCTGCACACACCATGCACAGGGCATTGGATCAGCCCCATTCTCTGTAGGTTCAATGGGGTTCGGTTGTTCAGCCTATCATCAACACTATTACTCTGGCTTATGTCCTTCACTGCCATACATTGTCTTGCTAGGATGGAAACCCAGAAGTAAATCAGAAAGTTGGTAATGCAGTAGACTGATAACTGGGAAAGACAGTAACAGTATCCAATAATAATAAATGAAAAGTCGGTAAATCAGAGCAGTATTTCTGAGTATTTTGAGAAGTCGGGTACGCCTACTGGTGATCTGGAAATGATCAGGAATTTGACCCTGTTTTCCAAAATTGCAGAACAACTTGCAATGGGCAATTTAGCTACTTGTTTCAGCCCTAAACACAATCAACAATTGTCCTTGTCAGTTTTGAAGTGTAGATTAAATAAGCACAGTCACAGTACCTGCCCAAGACAAAATCCTGGGTGACATGGATCCAGGAATCCAATAATATCCAGATGTGCCTGAAGTTGCGAGGAGACCACTCATTCTTAGCGTTAGGGAAACAGCTGACATGGCTGCCAATATCAAGGGATTGTTTTTGAGCAGTGTCCAGACAACGACAATTATGAGGCCGTCCAGCATCTTGCCCTCCCAAAGGGAGGAATTGATACGCCTTCTTTCCATAGGAATCTAGGTTAAAAGAAAACCTTCAGCTTGTGTGTTTTTGCTTTTCACTTTTAAATTTAATTTAGAAAATAAATTGGCATCCGAAAAGGTTTTCCAAGTTTTGTGACCAATGACAAGTGGCTGTGTGGTCTTTAATCTACCCTAATTAAAGATGAAATGAATATCTAACAAAACAAATATATCTGTAAAATTTGCACTAATCCAGGGTTCAACAAAGTGTATAAAAACAACTTTATCTTACGATTTGCTGGATATACAATTAGGATAATTTGGTTATTTCAGTTTGGTTATTTTGATATTTTGGTTACTTCCTATTGGTGCTATTAGCATTATTGCATATTCATAGGATCCAAAACAAGGTAAACAAAATACCCAAAATAAGCAGAGCGATCAAAACAATATCTCCAAAAAAGCAGATAAGTGAATATCATTTTGGTTGCAGATATTTGGACAGCTCTTTGAAAATGAAAATATTCACTGATACAAAATCTATTCTTCACTTCACCTATTAGCCAAACCAAAGTGACACTAATTTTAAACAAATTTAAAAAATTTGTTTACATTGAGAGAAAAGCCGCGCGGGGAGTGTTAACGCACTCCGGAAGTTACGTGCTCCCCGTTGCTGGCAGTGGCGGCTGGAGATGCAGTGCTTTGAAGAGGTGCGTTCTGAAAGCCTGCACTTTTATCAGGCTTTCCGAACATGCCTCTTCAAAGCACTGCATCTACAGCTGCTGCCGACAATTCGGAGCACGTCACTTCCGGCAGTGCGGGGAGCGTGTAAACTCTCCCCACGTGGCTTTTCTCTCAATGCGGGGCTCAGGAGGCGCTTTCCAGTGCCTCGTTTAAAAGCGACCTTGCTAGAGGCAGGGAGGAGAAATGAGTTGAGGGAAACAATTATTTAAACAGTTTCACATTTTTAGTTTTCCTACTGTCCTTCCTCAATGATATGCATCCCTCTTTCAGCATGAGAGGCAATTGATACCTGCTCCTGCCTCATTCCCTGCCCAATAATAACCTGCTTCCACACCTCCTTTGACTGACAGTCTGCCCACCCAATGCCCTCTTTGGGTAAAAAATTGAAATAAGTATATTTAGCAAATCAAAATTAAGCCAGTGAAGGAATTATTAAAAGAACTCAGGAATCCTACTAACTCCTAATCACTTTATCTAATCAGTAGATGCTGGGAATATCATCAATTATTCCTTTAACCTAATGCAAAATCTAGACCATGGAATTGCAATCTCTTCTGGATTTTTCATGTATATGTCTTCAAACATCTTATTAACTTTAAATATTAAACATGTAATTCTATTACTGCTGTAACAGGACGGAACAAAGATGGTATGCTATCAAGAGAAATAAATGTTACAGCAGAGCAAAGACTTCCTACAAAGGAAACCTCAAAGAACAGCTCAATCAAGTTTCTCCTTGTTTTTTCGAAAGAACAAAAAACAAAACAAAAAGCTACAAATTTCATATGATTTTGAAGCAAAGGCAAACATTTCTTTAAATTTTGATAGAATAGACCTAGGGGAAGATTTTCAAAAGCACAAAAATAAAGAGACTCGGGCATATTACCCCGATGCCCGAGTCTCTTTAAAGGTCAAAATTGCCCTCATCTCCTCTTTCCTAAAAGCAGTAAGTCAAAACCCACATTTAATAGATCAGATCCTTTGCTAAAACTGGGCAAGAATAAGGAACCAGGAGGAAAAGATAGCAGAGATGCTTGGTGCCAAAACACTACCCTGTCCTTTCATGAGGGAACTTAGGCAGTGGAACGGCTTGAAGGTGGTTGGAGCAGGGGTAGTTGTTTCCCAGGGGTGCTGGGGTGCTGACTCATCAACTGCCCTGGTGCACCTGTTGCCCTTGCCACTGCTGAAGGCCAGCAAGAGCAGCATTGAAATCGGCAGTGCACTGCGGTGGCACCTGCCCCCTCCCTCACATCAGTGTTGCAGGAGCAGCGTTTACACCGCTGCCACCACCACCACCACCAATTCACTGATGTGAGGTGGAGGAGAGCTTTCCATACATGCCAAAAGCTCACAGCACTGAAAACCACTATGTGGTTCTCTGCATGTACTTCTCAGCTTGGCTGCACTGAGACTTGAAATAGCTGAGATATGCCTGAGCTGAGGAGCATGTGCAAAATTGTACAGTGCCTATCAGCACTGGCTGGTAAATTCGGAATAAAGCCAGGAGAGGGAAAGCAAGGTGAGGGAGACGGGCATGTGGGAGGCGGCAGGCCAGGGCTGGGCGGCATGCACTTCCAGCTCTGGTTGATAGGAGGGAGCAGGGAGTGGCCAGGGTAGCAGCATCACAAGAATCCCTTCCCTTGCTTTTAATGTGCTGAGAGCATCCAGGAGAGGTGCCAGTACACTTAAAGCAGGGGGAAGTGCTGGAGGCGGGGCCAGGGCACAAAATAATGGGTTCCTATAGAGGAACCAAGACAATTAGGGTAAGGTTAGGGAACTTTTCCAACCAGAGCCCTGAGGCGCTGTCTCTCCCCGCCTCCCTCCCTCCCTTCCTCCCTCCCTTAGAATTGGGGGACAGAAATCATAGCCATTTCTTTTCTATTTTTCACATTTTATTTTATTTATTTTTATTTATCTCCCCCCATCCCCTGAATTTTTGCTCTTTTACTATGGTACAGCTTATTTTAATTGTCGTTCCCACCTCTGAGTGATGTTTTATTTAATTTATTTTGGATTTATTGTTTTGTTTGTGTTTTTTTGTTTGTTTGGATATTTGCAATATATTTTTGGATGTTTTATATACGATTGTTATTACTACTACTACTATTATTACTGTTATTACTATTGCATTGACTGAATATATTTTGGGTCTATTTTATATTTTTTGACATTTTTATATTTTATTTTTTATTTTATTTCTTATAATTTGTTTGTATTGGTTTGTATTTAGTTTGGACACTGGATATTTGCCTTCGATATTTTGTGTATTAACTGAGTGCAGCATGGAAATATGCAAACAGAATTTAGATGTTTTTCCAAAAATTCTTTAATATTTTTCAAACATCACTTCAAACATTCTTGTTTCAATATGACCTTTTATTGTCTTTCTTGTGATAGCTCCTTTGAATTTTGTCCCTCTTCCCAAGTGACCTGATGCTTAAGAAACATTTTGTTGAAATTTGAATGTTTAAATATGTTGGGATAAATTGATGGGCTCATATGGTGTGGGGGTGGGTGGGTGGAATAGACAGACTACAGAGAGAGGGTGTTTTTAAACGAGATGTATCCTCACATGGCCCCCTACTGACCATGCGTCCAACTGCTCATGTGAAGGTGGTGCATGGGAGAGTGTATTCCTGTCAGCCACACAGCAGCCACTCATGGACCTGCACAGAACACCTCTGGAAAAATGGTGTGCTCCAGACAGGACCAACTGCATGTGCAGAGGCCTCTGTGGCCAGGATAAGCATGCTGGGAGCTGCCCATGGGAAGAACTTCTCACACACATCACATATGTGAGTGCCACACACTTGTGTCACTCAACAGCCACAGCCCCCTCTTGCCCACCTTGCTCATTTAAAAACAACCAGAATTACAAACTTCATGTATTAAATCTTTCTCCTGCAGTGTGGACACTTTAAAAAATGCTTGCTTTGCAGTTTGCACGCAGCCGTTTGTGGTTTTACTGTTTTTGTTTTACTGAAAACAGTGTTAGTCCCTTTTGAATTTTGTCCCCCTTCCCTACAAGCAAACAGATGCTTCTAGAAATTTGAGATCTTAAGGATTTTTCAGTGTATTTTTTTTTCTCTTGTCCACTGGTCAGGGAGGTTGTAGGAAAGATGGTGAAAGTACTATATCTGATGTGGGGAACCTTTTCTCTCCAAGGGACCAATAGAAGCTTTAGTACAAGCTCTATGGCTGTTTTTACACATGACACAGACATGTTTGTTTGGCATTAAATGCTCTTGTTATCTGCACATTTCGCATGTGCTGTGTCTCGAAACATCCACATTTGGGAACCCTCGATACCAGGGTTTCCAGAATGCATATTTTAAAATTCCCAGAAGTTGCCAGGACAGAGGGAGGTAGCCCTAGGAGCATGTGCCACTGTGAAAGAGGGGAATGGGTGTGTGCTTGCTGAGAGTGGTGCTGACTGCAAGTAATCAGGATGGAGCAGCTGCTGTTGCTGTGAGTGTACAAGCAGGCTGAATGTTTACACTGCACTCCCGTTATTTTGTGGGTCTGGGGAAATGCATGAGTCTTTTAAACTCATGAGTTCCCTAGGAATGTCTACAAATGGTTTGAGTGTCACATAGAAGCTGGAGGAAAAGGTACTTATGGAGTGCACTCAGAAAGAGAAGGGTCCAGATCATGGATCTGTGCCCTGGATCTCTCCCCTGTCCTTGTGTGCATGCATTCCTACCCTAATCTCAGATTTTCAATTCTTAAGAGTAGGAAATGGATATAGGGGCCAGATCCAGGAACAGGAAGAGGGCCAAATAAGAAACTTATAATGGGCCACATTTAAGACCTGGGATTAATATTCCCCACCCATAGGGTATTTTCATATGTGACGGTGCTGAGCACTGCCATGCTGTTATCCTGCCCTTGATTTAAGAGAAGGGGAGCAGGCATGGGAGGGGCTGGTCAAAGCTGAGGGATTAGAAATGCAGCAACATTAATGTGGCTAAGTAGCTACGCTTTTGGTCTACTATATTATTTGCTAAAGCATTCTGCTCCATGTTGTCTCGTCTAGGGTACAGCCACATGAGACACTCTGGTACAGTTACCATGCCTTGGGTAGCTTTTAACGCAGTCTGGGCAACTGGGCCATGTGGTACAGTGCATTGTGGGACCAGCTACTGTCAAATGATCCCCCCACCCTGGGTGGGGAAAACAGCTGGCCGCTATGTGCTGCCTCGAAAAATGTCCAAGGATGTGTTGCGTAGCAGCATTACCCCACATGGAATAAGGCTGCCCAAGACATCACAGTCTGTGTGCTGGGGCCCCTTCTTCCCCACTGCACAGTGAGCTCCACCGAAGGGCTTTGAGCAGCAGGTGGTGCCGCCTGACACACGTGGCCACATCACGGCCAGGATGGGAATTTAGGCTGGTCGGGCAGGGCCATGCACCTGATCATGTGGCTGGTGCCTTGGCCTGCCCCAGCTGTGGCAGGATCTCCAGCAGTGACCCAGCTGCCCCGTGGGGAATGGGGTAACACTCCAGAATGGTCCTTGGACCCTCGGAAATACTTGATAATTCTACATGGGTTGGGGGGTTCTTTGGAGGGCTATTTGTATTTTAAAGTTTTTATGTTTTATATGGTTTTTTTGTGTGTTTATATGTTACATTTATATTTTTTATTTTGTAAGCTGCCCTTAGCCTTTTGAGGGAAAGACGGAATAAAAATGTGAATTAAATAAATAAACTGTAGCAATTGACTGTGCATTAAATGATTGGGTCAGAGCGTTAATAACCGCTAACTCATCCTGTTGTCACAGGGTGATAGGGGGTGCCTAGTGGGCTTCCCAGCTCAGTGGCTTTGCCCCAAGAGGGGCATGTGGAAACAGCCCCATTCTTTAGTCTGGTTAGCCTGGGAACAGGGTCTTGTCCATTTCTTTCCTCTCCTTCTTGTGCAGTAGGGACATTGGTGTGGTTGTCCAGTGGATGATGGTGGGATCCCAGGACTAGGATCAGACTACTTTCCCTGAAATGATGCTCTGAGCACGGGATGATCACTGGGTGAGCCTCCTAAGGGCTCTCCCCTAGTGGTGTGGATTTCATTTTTGTTATTATAATAACAAAAACAAAATATGGAGAGGTATAATCTTTCTAACTTTTATCTAAATCAGATGGAAGATGAAGCTGTTACATCCAGGAATGTGTACACAAAATTTTGTAAAATAACAAATTTCAACTGCTTATAAAATCAGAACTCTTTGTCTAATATTTCTGAAATCTGGCACACATAATGCCCTCCAATGGAGGTACAAAACTACTACAAACCTGACAATTATCTTCTGAATTGGATAAGAAAATAAAAGGATAAATCTAAAAATGTGTTTTCCATTGAAACCAATGAAAATTAAAAATGAAAGTAAAAAATGAGAACAAAACAAATAACGAAATTTAACTAAAACGGTTGACATTTTAATAATAAAAAATAAATTAATAACAAAAAAATAGAGTTACTATGCACATCCCTAATCTCTCCAGTGTGCCATTGGACCTTGTTTTGCTAGATACCTGTTGTTGTGTTGACTTAATAAATGGTTACTATATTTAATCCCCTAACCTTGTGTCTTGTTTTGTTTCTCTTATCAGTGTGGGTGCTACGTTTGCTCCGCAACACCTTGGTCTATCACTAAAAAAATGAACCCACTAATACAGAATTGTAGATCCGGTGGCACAGAACTAAAAAATAAACTATTGCAAATTTGCCAAATTACGGTATTTTAAAATTCAATTGCAATTGCTGGCTGATTTTCCCTTGTTTATTCAAGCACAAACTTCAAAAATGCTAATTCTACTGACAAGCCTACAATTAATTGCAGTTTGATTGAAACCCATCTTTAAAAATAATTGACAGTCCTTTGCTAAATTAAAACATGTAATGTTTCTCACTCGAGGGAGGATATATAGTCTTTCAAACAGGTCTCACTATACCAACATCTACCAAAAGCATTGTCAAAAAAAGAAACAAACAACGTTGTAACTCTATCTCTCCACCCCTCTCTCTCCCCTTCTGTCCAAGCTCACTACATCACCTGTCTCTCTGATATCTCCACCTGGATGTCCAAACGTCAACTCAAACTTAACATGGCTAAGACCAAATTCCTTATCTTTCCTCCCTACACTTCCTCTCCCTCTTCCCTGTCCATCCTTATTGATGGGGTCACCATCCGTCCTGTTCCCCAAGCCCATAGTTTGGGCTTCATCTTTGACATTCACCTTTCCTTTAAATCTTACATCGACTCTGTTGCCAAGTCCTATCGCTTTACCCTCCATAACATTGCTCAGATTCGCCCCTTTCTCTCTGTCTCCTCAGCCAAAACCCTTGTTCACACCATGGTCATCTCTCGCCTTTACTACTGCAACCTCATCCTTGCTGGCCTCCCCCACTCTCACCTGTCCCCCCTTATCTCCATCCAAAACTCAGCTGCTAGGGTCATCCACTCAGCCCGTTGCTTCGACCACATGCAGTCTTTCCTCTCCTCACTTCACTGGCTCCCCCTTCCCCAACATATCCTTCACAAATTCCTGGTATTCACTTACAAAAACCTTCACAACCTGGCTCCCCCTTACCTCTCAGCCCTAATCTGCATTGCAGGAGGGGGCGGGATATAAATCTGTAAAATAAAAATATAAATAAAATAAATAATCTCCTTACACACTCTTGCACGCACTCTCCGTCCCTCCTCTGTCCCTTCCTTCACTCTCCCTCATCTCCCCTGCTCCCCTAACCGCCTTTGTCCCTTCTCCCTTGCTGCCCCCCACACCTGGAACTCCCTCCCTGCCCACATCTGCCTTTCCCCCTCCCTCCTCACCTTCAAATCCCTCCTCAAAACCCACCTCTTCCTCGCCACCTTTCCTGATGCCTGTTAGAACTTTCCTCTCAATATTTACTGTCTGCCCTCCCTGCAGACTCCTGCCTTACTGCAACCAAGCCAAGCACGTGCACCTGAAACTTCACATCCGCTTGAATGTTATTTATCCCTTGTCTCTCCCTACGCCCCTCTCCTTGTCTCCCCCCTCCATGTCTATTAGATTGTAAGCTGTAGGCAGGGACTGTGTCTATCTTATTGTTCTATAAAGCACCAGGTACACAACTGGCATTATACAAATGCTTATAATAATAATAATTAATTAGATTGTGTGAGATACTAAAAAACCTAGCGATGAGAACTGAGAGCACAAAACCCACTCTAGCCCCAAGTATTTTAAAGCTGAGTTGTCAGCTGTAATACAATTACCAACTGTTCTACAAGTCATATGGAGAAAGTGGTTTCAGAATTGCAACATAAAATAGTCTGCACTATGGCTCATTACCCCTTTGCACAAGTGTGTTATTATTCAGTCTAGTAACTTCAATTGGACTACTCTGGAGAAAAACAATTTCTGGATTATAGCCTTACCAACATCTGCATGCATGGGTTGGGGGAAACTACCTGAGTTCTCCTCCTCTTGTGCCAGAAAGCCAAGAGTGGTGTGATCATTGGTTCCGATCATGTCAGTGTGCTGGGTGGGTAGGAAGAAGGAGTGAGGTAGTTTGGACCAAGTAGGGGTAAAACAATATTTGGCAGAACAAATATTTTGGCAATAGAAAGTCTTTAAACAGCACCTAGTAAAGTGGGTCCGTGAAAGACTCTTTTGCTCTTTCCCTTTGATTGTAGTCTCTGGATGTTACCATGCTACAAATAATATATAACCCTTCTCTCTATGTCCTGAGATGGTAAGAACAGGGCTGTGCTCAAAGTTCAAGCCTCTACCTATGACAACTCCAGGAAATACAGTTGCTTCGACCCTTTTTGGCAAAAATCGGAATGAATGTTCATTCCAATTTTCATTCACTGAAAACGATCCAAACATTTGTTTGGCATATGCGTATGTGCAAAATGATCTTTTTGGTCTATTGTTCGACCCTGTTGATTTTGTTAGATCTCTTGGCTGCATTTGATACCATTGATCATTGGTAACTCAGCTGTGGGGCTGGGCAGGGATGAACGGGACTGTTCTTGAATGGTTCCGCTCTTTCCTGGCTGGGAGAATCCACCGTGTGGTGCTGGGGGATTATTCATCTTCTCCCCGGGACCTCACGTGTGGAGTCCCGCACAGTTCCATCTTATCCCCACTCCTGTTCAATATGTATATGCAGCCTTTGGGGAAGGTTGTCAGAGAATTTGATGTAAGGTGTCATCAATATGCTGATGACACCCAACTATACCCTTGTTTTCATCAGACCCAGGTCCGGTATTCTTGGTGCTCACCCTGTGTTTGTCAGCTGTGGGGGATTGGATGAGGGTGAGCTACTTGAAGTTAAATCCTGACAAGATGGAGGTGATGGTTGTGGGGAAAGTCGGGGGAGTGATGGTCCCCATCACCTCCCCTGGTATCTCAGGTCCATAGTCTGGGGGTGCTCCTTACTCCGCCTGGATGTCCAGGTAGCAGCTGTGGCGAAGGGTGCATTCCGACAATTACGTCTGGTACGTCGGCTTAGACCATATGTCTCCGACTCTGACCTGGCTGCAGTCATCCATGCTTTTAATACTTCGAGATTAAACTACTGTAACACACTCTACGTGGGGCTACCCTTGGTAATGGTCTGGAGACTGCAGCTGGTGCAGAATGTGGTGGCCCATCTCCTGAAGGGAACAGGCCAATGCAAGCACATTACTCCAGTGCTCCGTTCTCTGTACTAGCTGCCGATAGTCTTCCAGGCCCAACTCAAGGTGTTGGTGTTGACCTTTAAATCCCTAAACGGCCTCGGCCCCACCTACCTGTAGGACCACCTCATCCTCCAGATCTTGGATCGGTCAGGGGTGTCCTCCTTGAGGTCCCCCAGGTTTCCCAGGTGTTGACCATGAGGAGGGCATTCTCTGTGGCTGCACCGCGGCTGTGGAACTCCGTCCCATTGGAGGTCTGCCTAGCCAATGACTTCCCCTCTTTCCGCAGATAGTGTAAGACCTGGCTGTTCTGCCGGGTCTTTGCCGAAGGAAATGGGATGGGTGGGTTGGGTTGGGTTAGGGAGGGGCTCTGTTTGGGTATTTGGATTTTAAATTAATAATGTTGATTTTAAATGGTTTATATTATATGTTTTCAGAATGTTGTTAGCTGCCCTGAGATGCTTGTAAGCAGGAGGGGGGGGCGGCATATGCATTTAATTATAAATAAATATAAATAAATAAATAGTTCATATACTAAAAATGCACCAACAGTATTCAATATGGCAGTGCTATGGCAGTTGGCACCATTTTGCACATATTGGTATTCCAATTGAAAATTTCAATCAACTTGAATTCTGATCATAATTTTGACAGTCGTTCTGTTTTCATGGACCTCTTCTGCAAAAACAGAAGGGTTGTTTTTTGTCAGCCCTACTTAGAGGCCTGTAATCAATAGTTCCTTTATTTTACCCCCTCCCCAAAAGATACTGGTTGCGATCCCAATCCTCCCACCCATGCTGCATACCCAATTGTGACAAAATTCAGGTACCCAATTGTGGCAGGGCACAGTAAAGATCATTACTTTTAAAGGACAGGCCTTTTAAGAAAGCCTGCAAGTCAGGCTTGTAAAAGGCCTATGTTGAAGCCATCTAGTTGGCAGTGAGGAGTATGTTGCTGAAAGGAGCAGACCTTTCCCGAGACCTGATTGTCCCAGGGCTGAAGGCCCAGAAAAGGCTGAGGAACAGCACATGCTCAAGCAACTTGACCTTGAGGCTTATGGAGGTGAAGTAGGCCAAGCTGCAAAACTGTGATACAAGTCCCCTTCGTGAACAAAATGGAGGTGAAGGGACATTTGTTGCACCCCCTGGAGGAAGGAAAAGCCACAGGTAGGAGGCCTCTGCAGGGGAGGCACGTTAGAATGCCCCCTCCCTGCTGGGGGAAGGTTGCCAGAACAACCCTTGAAGAGCGCAGGTGTATGGAAGCCGCACTGGGGAAGTGAGTGGCTCCACCCCTTTTAGGAGGGGCTGATCCACTTAGGCCACAAGAGAAGTGGCAATCTGTAGGGCAGAGCCAGAGAGTCAGCAGCAAGGGCCCCCGTGCTGCTGAGTCTAGCCGGGTGTTGTGGAGAGAGGGAGAGCCTGGTAAGTGGGAGACATGGGCCAAAGAAGAAAAAAGGGAGTGGCACGAAAGAACATAGCGCCGGTGGCGCCGTAGGACCAGATGCCCACAGAGAAGGTGACCCTCCAGGAGGAAAGGCCAGTATAAGGGGGGGTTCCCCACCAGGGCTGATATGTTAGAGCACCTCGCCACGTGAGAGGCAATGATGTGGGCCCCCAGACTTCCCCCCTCCTGAAGGGTAGCAGCGGTGCCCCCCCATGGTGAAGGGGTGTTAGAACTAGGCAATCTGCAGTCCTGCAGGGGCAGGAGACAACGGGGGATCCTGGGGAAATGGGAGACCTAGGGGGCACAGCCATAATGAGACCACAGGCAGAAGGGCCTGAGAACAGGGGCCAGACACAACAAGGAACAGTGTGTCAGGGCACAAGGGTGGTTGACCCCCTAGCATGGTAGAGGGGGGAAGAGGACCTTACCAGGCTGAGCAGGGGCAGGAGACCCTCCCAAGCGGGGATGAACAGAGGTGGGGAGAGGAGTGAAAACGCTAGCGTGCAATGTTTAAGCTGCCAGCAGGGGGCTGATACAGAGAGAGAAGGATGAGCAGGCCCAGCCAGGTGAGACAGTAGGGGGTCAGTTGCAAGCAGCCAGCAGGAGGCCAACATAGCGAGACAGGTAGCAGCAAGCCCAGCCAGGGGAGACAGTAGGAGGCCACTGATGCAGGGCTTGTACCCGATGGGACAAGCCCCGGGCCTATGGCAGAGCGAGCAAGACGAAGGGATCAGGGACCCGGTCGAAGTGCCAGGGCTAGGCCAGTATCAATGGCAGATGTCAGAAAGGGTCCCCCAGTTTGAGCAGGAAGCAAGTCGGGGCTGGAGAGAGCAGGTGGGTGGGAAATGGCAGCCTGGGGTTGTATCCCCACAGAATGAGGATGGCCCAACTGTGAGTAGGATGAGATTGGATGAACCTGTAGAGCACGGAGTTCCCGCAGACCAGGAGATGTGGAGGCAGATCCTAGCCCTCAAGAGCGAGCTGAGAAGGGGCACAAGCAAACTCCTGAGGGAGAGAGGCACCAGGGTCCCAGAGTGGCGGGCAGCTCAGACCAAGTCGGTACAAGGTAAGCTGCTCCTACAGAATGGTGTGTGCACAGAGAGGGAGGAGAGGCATGAAACCAGGTGGTGAGGAGCAGCATCGTAGAAATGTGGGGGGATGGAGGAGCACCTAGGGAGAATAATGCCAAAAGGGTAGAGGTGGCTCCTTTGCAAGTCCCACAGAAACAAGGGCCTCAGTTAATGAAGATAAACGAGGAATGGGCATGGGTGATGCCGGCTGTTGTGCCAAAGGGGGACCTGGGTGAGGCAAGTGCAGCAAAAGGGGCAGTTCAGGGTGGGACAGCATCGCAGTTACCAGCCCCAGCCCCTAATGCAGGGGGATGCACAGTTCCGCAGCCAGGTGTAACAGGAGGAACAACAGTGATCCGCCCACCTGGGGGAGCCATAGCAAATGTGGCAGCCCCATTTGGGAACCACTTAACGCAGGCCACGGAAAAAAAAAAATTGGCGGGGTGACTACGTAGACCTATACGCTCTCCTCTTCAGTGATCCAATAGTGGATCATACAGAACAGGAGGATGGGAAGGACAAAGAGAAATATAGGCATCCCAAAGCCGACCAAAATTGGAACAATTGGACATCAGAGTTTGCAGTTTATATGGGGGTAATAATGCAAGCGGACCCTGGGAGGGGATTGGAGCTCCACAAATACACGGATATCATCCGCAGGCCACATGGCACTGGCCCATCCGGGACGTGGCTTCACTATGACAAAGCATTTCACCATACAGCAGTGAACACACCAGGTTTGAAC
Organism: Sphenodon punctatus; assembly: GCA_003113815.1. NCBI lineage: Eukaryota > Metazoa > Chordata > Lepidosauria > Sphenodontia > Sphenodontidae > Sphenodon > Sphenodon punctatus. Next base: position 257,118 of record QEPC01014130.1, on the reverse strand, counting down.
TGGGATGTTCATGCACCAGACTTATGGCTGGAATGCATGATCGATGCCACAAATGCCTCCCGGCAGATAGTGGCCACCCATTGGTGTGGGGACGGGTTTCACCCGCGAATGACCCATTTCATGGAGACAATCGGAGATGGAGTCAGAGAGGGCCCAGCCTGTGCAGGGAATTTAACAAGTCGGGTCGCTGCAATTGAGCATCATGCCGGGTTCACCACAGATGCTCCAATTGTTGAGATGGACACCAGGAAAAAAACATGCTTCTGGACCAAGCAGAAGGGCAACAAGGGGCAATATAGACAAGAGGGAGGAAATGGAAATGTGGGCCGTGAAACTTCCCCAGGTGCCCGCCTTACAGAAGGGACTGACACCAATCAAAATTGACCATCTCGAGAGAGCACTCTGGGGTCACCCCGATAGGAAGGAAATGAACTATGTGGTGCAAGGTTTCAGACAAGGTTTTCTAATCCCAGTAGCCTGTTTGTCAAAGAAAGGTGGTACGGAACCTTAAGTCCATAGAAGGGCGGGAGGAGATAGTAAGAGCGAAAATAGCAAAGGAAGTAAAGGAAGGGAGAGTGGCAGGCTCTTTCTCACCCCCCCACCGCCCGGGAAGATTTGGTTTTGTCCCCTTTGGAAATTGTCTCTAAGAAGGCGGAAGGGGAATTTTGGATGATCCATCATTTGTCACACCCCCAGGGATGCTCAGTAAACGATGCAATACCGAAAGAATTGGCTACTATAGAGTATGCATCATTTGATGTAGCGGTAGAAAAGGCAAGGACCATGGGGCAGGGTGCGCTGATGGTGAATTGTGATGTCAAATCGGCATTTCGCTTGCTTCAAGTGCACCCCAGCAGTTTCCACCTGCTGGGCTTCAACTTTGAAGGCAACTACTATTATGATCGGGCCATGCCTATGGGGTGCTCTGTATCCTGCTTGGCATTTGAGCGTTTTAGTTCACTTGTGGAGTGGGTGTTCAGGTAATGGCTTAGGTCCAGGGAGGTGACAAAATACCTGATGATTTCTTGATAATAGGCCCACCAAAAAGCGGGGATTGTGCGACTGCCTTGAAATTGTTACAGGAGGTGGCCAAGGAGCATGGGGTGCCTTTAGCACTGGAAAAGACCAAATGGCCAGCTACTAGACTCACCTACCTGGGAATTGAATTAGACACACAGTTGAAATTGTCAAGACAACCCAAAGGAAAACTGGAAGCTATCAGGAGTAAAATCAGGGAGTGCATGCGGGCCCGTAAAGTCACGATGAGGGCATTGCAGTACCTGGTAGGAAACCTTAATTTTGCCTGTAGAGTAGTTTCCCCGGGTCAAGCCTTTTTGTCCAGACTTTACAGCAAGCTGAAGGGCCAGTTACCACCCCATTTTAGCATAAGGGTCACAAGGGAGATGAAGCAGGATTTGGCGACATGGCTTGAATTTTTGGACGGGTACAATGGAGTCAGTTTTTGGAGAGAGAGGTGGCTGTGAGGACAGACTTACAGGTGCATTCAGATGCTGCGGGAGGAATAGGCTTTGGGGTTTACTTTCAGAGACACTGGTGTGTGGCACCATGGCCTCAGGAGTGGCAAGAAACAGGGATTACCCGGGAGCTAACCTTCCTGGAGTTGTTCCCCATTGTCATAGCGGTAATGATATGGGCCAGGTGATTTGCCAACCACACAGTACTGTTTTGTTGTGACAACTTGGCGGTGGTTCATGTGATTAACACCCTGTCATCGCGCTCCCCTCGGGTCATGGCCTTGGTGCGAGCAATGGTAGGGAAATGCTTGCAGGATAACATCTTGTTTATAGCACGGCATGTACCAGGTATTGACAATGGGATAGCCGATGACCTTTATCAGTTTCAAATGGATCTATTAGGGGAAATGGCACTGGAGACCAGAGAGTTAGCTGACCCTCTACCGCCCGGGTTGTGGAAACTTGGGAAGTAGAATTACAGAACATTGTACAAGGATCCTTGGCCCTCAGGACTCAGGCAGTCTATGGTAGGGCCTTTCGGGAGTTTCAAGCATCCAGGGAACAAAGAGGCTGGAAGACAGGATTCCACATCAGGGAGCCAGAGGTCATACAATTTGCAATGGCCCCGTGAAAAAAGGGGTTAGCAGGGGAGACCATTGTTGGAAAGATAGCAGTGATAACCTTTATGAGCAATGAAAGGCTTCCCATCACCAGACAGAGGCTTCTATCTGTAACACATGTTCGAGAGTTGGACAAGGGTCACTAGGACACCCAACCCAAACCAGGAGAGGGTGCCAATAACAACACCCATCCTCGTCCGAATAGTAGGGAACCTCCCAGGTGTGTGCCGGGATGGGTATGAGACACAATTGTTCACTACGGCATATGTTATAATGTATTTTGGAGGATTCAGGATCAGCGAAGTAGTGGCCAGATCAGGAACGGACAGCTCTCGTCGGGCCCTGGCTATGGAAGACGTGGAATGGACAGGGCACTGTTTACGGTTACGGCTCTGATGTTCCAAGACGGACAAGAGGAGATGGGGCCAAATTGTGCAACAGTTTGGAAGTGGGCCCAAAGAGATATGTCCGTTGGAACAGATGAGGTTGTATTTGGAAGTGCGTCCGCGTAGCCCAGGATGTTTGTTTATGCATAAGTCAGCGGCTCCCTTAACAAGTTACCAATACATTTTGGTGCTTAGGCAGCGCTGACTAGGGCGGGACTAGCACCACAGGCGTTTGGGTCACATTATTTTAGGATCGGGGCAGTGACAAAAGCAGCGGCAGCAGGTTTACCCGAGGAGGTCATAAAGGCCGTAGGGAGATGGAGGTCAGGGACATACAAAAAAAAAACATTAGAATTTATCACGTTAGAACTTATCAGGCATGAATAATTGTGTTTTGTTCTAGTAGGACCCTGACCCACAAGGAAATCAAGGCAAAATGTCTGGATCGTGGGTCACAGACTGGTGAAGTGGGACAGCAGAGCTGCAGCAAGAACTGCCTCGGACTTACAGTTAGGTTTGGAAGGCATGGCTAAGATTCGATGGATAGGAAAGAGTAGGATGAGATGGAACCAGCTACTCCCAGTATTGAGAAGCCTTGTCAGAATGGGGGCACCACATATGATCGTTATCCACTTGGGGATGATCTTACAGAGAGAAAAGGGGTTAACCTAATAATAAGAATTAGGGGTGGGAATTCCAGTTCTCCCGAGATCCGATACCGGCATTTGGGTGTATTGGCTTAATCCGATATATTCAATATTTGCCTGTACCAGCATATCAGATTTTTAACATTGGCCGCAGTACCGAGTTTTTTACATTGCGGCCTAGGAAGTCATGCAATGTAAAAAATCCAGTACCCCAGCCGATGTTAAAAAGTCGGTATGCCAATACAGGTAAATCCAGTACCAGGGAGATCCGATACCAGTACATCCAGTATGCAGTATTCTCTCCAGTGTCTCCACCCCTAATAAGAATTAAGGAGGATTTGTTGACTGTTAAAAAATTGTTTCAAGGAGTTCATATACTTTGGATAAATTTTATACCTAGGATTAAATGGGTGAATGAATGCAGTTAAAGCAGGGAAAGTTGATAGAAATAGGAGGAACATTAATCAGGAGAAAGTTAAATGGATAAGTTAGTTGGGTGGAACAACCATAAGCCATAGAGACATAGTTTACGAACAGCACAATTTGTTCCGAATTGACAGGGTACACTTGTCAGCAGCAGGGAATGAGATCTACTTGGCAGGAGTGGCTGAACACCTGAGGAGTTTGTTGGAGTAATAGGCGGTGGGGGGCAAGGGAGAGTGGTTGATCTCCCCCTGTGTGGCAGGGGTCCAGCATGCTAGGGTAGGCTAAATAGGAATGAATAGGATAGGAAGAGTCATCGCCTTAAGAGATGGGGAAGTGACACCTAGTGTGATGTGGGGCGCAACGGGGTTGGTAGGACATGCGCTGTCCACTGACCTTGCGGGCACTCCGCCTTACTCATGCCCATAGTTGGACCTGTTTTCCTCTGTTCAGCCAGAGCCAGAGAGCTGTTGAAGGGGAAAGGTTTTGTTAACAGTACTGAAACTGGATGGCACCTCCAGGGCAGTACTTGAGTTAATAAGTTATAAATAGCTAGCATGCTGGATCCAAATTGCTTGTGCAATTACCCCACCGGCCTTACTTGATGATGTGAAATAAAGAGTGCGGCCAGTTTAAATCCAACTGTGGTTTGTGTCTCATTTGGGGGCACGTCGACAAAAACCAGGTGGGATTCACACATAATTTATTCAGGACTTTGGGTATTTTCAGAAGTGACACCACCACATTTATATTATGTATTTATTTACATTTTTATCCCACCCCCTGCTGCTAATAGCAGCTCAGGGTGACTAACATAACCATAAAATACAATATAAAATACAATTAAAAAATTAAAACAACAATATAAAACACATAATGAGGTGCCACAAAATATAACAAAAGAAATGAAAAACCCATCCTCCCTAGCCCTGGTGGAACAGCCAGGTTTTCCATAAAATTTGGAAAGAGGAGAGATCTGGGACCACATGAGCCTCCTCTGGGAGGGAGTTCCACAGCCTTGGTGCAGCCACTGAGAATGCTATTCTCCATAGTTGCCCCCTGAAACACCCAGGGGACTTCAAAAAGGGAGCCCCCGGTGGACTTCAGGGCCCGATCCAGAGCCCATGGAGTGAGGCAGTCCCACAAATAGGTAGAACCAAAGCTGTGTAGGGCTTTATAGGTAAGCACCAGCACCTTGAATTGGGCCCGGAAGACTATAGACAGCCAGTGAAGATAGCAGAGCACAGGTGTAATGTGCTCACAGTGACCTGTTCCTGTAAGGAGGCAGGCTGCCGCAATCTGCACCAGCTGCCGCCTCTGAAGCATCCCCATGGATAGCCCCACATACAGTGTGTTACAATAATTCAATTTTGAGGTGATGAAAGCATGGATGATGGTGGCCAGGTCGAAGTCTGAGATATACGGCCAAAGCTGCCGTATCAGATGTAACTGACTTAACGTACTCCTTGGTATAGTCCCCATCTGGGCATCCAGGTGGAGCTGAGAGTCAAGGAGCACCCCCAGACTACGGACCTGATGGACCAGTGGAGGGCGCACCGGGGATGCCAACCCCACAACCTTATCCAACAGCATCACCTCCATCTTGTTTGGATTCAGCTTCAAATGGCTCATCCACTAGGGGTGGAACTTCACCCAAAAAAACTGATACCAGTTCCCCCAAAAAATGGTTTACCGGATTAGAACCGGTATACTGGTACTGGTATTTTTCCATTGATTTCAATGGGGAACTGTCCCCATTGAAATCAATGGGGAAAAAAACAAACACTTTCTCTCCCCCATCCAGGCTGCATGGGTGGAAGGGGGGACACCCCTCACCCACCCTGCCCAGCCTGGATTTTTAAAGAAATTTTGTTTAGCCGACGTTGTGCAGACTCCAGGCCACTGCCATGGCGGCGGTGGTGGCGGCGACCCGAAGCCCGCACCAACAGGTACTAGGGTGATCCCTGGGGTGGGGGGTGGTTTAACACCCACCACCCCAGGGATCACCCTACCCCCCCACCCAGAGATCCCCTACCTTTTGTGCTCTGGGCGGCAGGGGCAGCGGCGGCTGCACGGCGGTCTGGTGGCTTCAGTGCTGGCTGGCTTCAGTGCTTTACTAGGCCTTCTGGGGAAACCCAGAAGTTCCCCGGAAGGCCTAGTAAAGTGCTGAAGCCAGCCAGCGCTGAAGCCCCCGGACCGCTGTGCAGCCACCGCCGCCACTGCCGCCCATAGCGCAAAAGGTAGGCGATCTCTGGGTGGGGGTTAGGGTGATCCCTGGGGTGGGGTGGGTGTTAAACCACCCCCACCCCAAGGATCACCCTAGTACCTGCTGGTGCGGGCTCCAGGTCAGCATCACCACCAGCACAGTGGCAGCCCAGAGCCCGCACTAGCAGGGACTTCGGCTAAAAAAAAATTCTTTAAAAATCCAGGCTGGGCAGGGTGGGTGGGGGGTGTCCCCCCCTTCCACCTGCGCAGCCTGGACAGGGGAGGGAAAGGTTTTTTTTCTTTCTTTCTTTTACATTGTGGCCATTCATTTCAATGGCCGCAATGTAAACAAATCTGGCACAGGGAACCGGTACCCCCAATAACCGGATTAATCCGATGCTGCTGGTACAGCAAAATACCGGCAGTATCGGATACTGGGGGAACCGAACTTCCCACCCCTATCATCCACATTCAGTCCCCCACAGCCGCCAGATGCTTGGTAAGCACTGAGACTGCCGCACCTGAGTCTGATGAAAAAGAGAGGTAGAGTTGGGTATTATCAGCATACTGATGATGCTGAACATCAAAACTTCTCACAAATGTGCCCAACGGCTGCATATACACGTTGAACAGGAGCGGGGACAGAATAGAACCCTGCAGGAGTCCAGACGAAATGTAGTGGGGGATGAAAAGCAACCCCTGTTGAGTTCTTCCTGCCAGGAAAGAATGGAACCATTCAAGAACAGTCCTGCCTACCCCGGCTCGATCCTGCAGGAGGGTCACAAACATCGCATGTTCAACGGTATCAAATTCAGCCAACAGATCTAACAAAATCAGCAAGCTCGATTGACACCATTTCCTGGTGGAGGTCATTGACAAAGGCCACAAGCACAATCTCAGTGCCATAGCCTAGGTGAAAGCCGTATTGTGACGGATCTAGAAAAGTGATGCAGTCCATATGCTCCAGCAGCTTCCGAGCCCCTACATGCTCAATAACCTTCCCTAAAATGGGAAAGTTAGAGACTGGCCAATAACTGGTGAGGAAGTCAATGTCAATTGATGGTTTCTTGAGCAGAGGCCACACCACCACCTTTTAAAGGCAGCCCTCCCAAAGGAAGGCATTGACCATCCCCGTAAGCAGCAGCCCCAGCATCTCCCAGCTGGCCTTGACCAGCCAGGACGGGGATCGATCCAATTCACAAAAGGTGGCTCTGACAGCCCCCAAAACATCCCCCACATCGGTGATACCCACTGAAACAGATTCCACAAAACTGGACAAGGCGGGGCTTCGATTACCTCTGGTTATTGTATTAATCATGGTGTCAAAGTTGTGGTGACTCCGAGTGATTTTATCCACAAAGTAATCAACAAATATGTCACAGCAGGCACTGGAAGGTTCCAGGTCCAGGCGGAAGGAGGCTGGACTGACCAGCCCCCTCACCACCAGGAAAAACTCCACTGGAAAAGACTTTGCAGATGCTATGAGGGCAGCAAAGAACTCATTCTTTGCTGCTCACACAGCCACAATATAGGCTTTCAAACTAGGTTTATGCTGCAATCAGTTGGTTTCAGCATGCGAACGGCACCACCGTCACTCCAACCACCATGTAATGTATTTCCTATTATAAACATATATTTTTGGCCATCTGTGTTCCTAATGTATTAATTTTGAGTTCTATATGTTAACTTTCTGTTTTAATGTATTGGATTTGTATTTTGCAGCACTGATTTTTAAAATCAGCTTCTGTGATTAGTTTGGACCAGACTGGGCCCCCTTAGTCTGCATTCCAATGGAGTTTTTGTTCTAAATTGAATGAACTTTTCACCGTATCCAAGGAAACAGAGACAAATGGCTAACATAGGAGGGCTATCAGAGAGACTTACCAGCCTAAGTGTCTGGGGCCTTATCAGTTTGCGTGTCTAAATGACAAATGATCCAGCTATAAAAACATCTCCAAACTAAGAGAAAGATTTAAGTTAGTTTTTTTCTAGCTAACATATCTATTTTAATTAATAGTTAAAAACCTTGAAGCTCTGGTCAGTCTCTCTGTAATCTGACAATTATTTTTGATTGAAATATGAGGTTTTGTTCAAACCTTGAAGGAAGTCTAACACTGTTTGGTTTCTTTAAGAGAGCCAGTTAGAGTCCTGTGTATTTCCATGATAACTGATGTCATCAACTTCACTACTAAGGAATGCCAGTTTCTGGCAAACTGCTTTAAGAAGGGAGACATGATCTTTGCTCTCTAGATTGAAATTCCACACACTATGTTGGAGTTTCTCTCTCACCACCATCTTGGCAGACAAAGGGAAGGACTGGGAAGAATGTAATGTATGATTCTTGATATCTTTGAGCCTATGAATTGTGCATATGTTAAGCTTTTAGAAACTTTTTTCTTAAAATAGAAATGTTTTAAGATCATGTAACTTTGATTGCCTATCAATACTATTCTATGTAAACTACTGATATTTTCTATTTAAATTTAAGTAAATTATGCCTATATTTTTAATATATTCAAAAGCCTCATGTTCCATTTATTTATAAATATATTGTCATTTTACAATACTTGCTTTGCCAGTCTGGCATCAAAGTAAAGTGTAAACTCATTTTATACAATTAGGAGGAGAGTGGCCCAATCCAGTGTGACTAGTTCAGCTGGGCAACCTAGCCCTCTTTCCTTTTGTAAAAAAGAGAACGCAATGTGACAACTGCCCTTCCTGCTTCAGCCACCACAACTCCTTAGTAAACCAAGGAAACCTCTGGTGCCGATGCCGAGGGAGCAGATGCCGAGGGAGTTGTTTAGTTGATGGCCTCCATTAGCAGGGCATTCCAAAGTGCAATGAGGTCATCGAGTGAACGGTCATCAAGGTCAGAGGGTACCTCGCTAAGACCATCCTGGAACCTCTCTGGTTCCATTAGTCTCTGGGGGCCAACTAAGTGATCCAGTTTCACACCTCTCCAGGGACAGACATGTGCCGGGAGACTGGTCTGTAGGAGTTAATGATCCATCCATGACAAGTTCACTGCTGACATCTCCCCCACTAATGGATCCTCCACCTCAAGGCTGGTGCAGAGGTTCAGGGTATCCACACCCCCCCCATCATGTGTTGAGTTGATGACCATTTGAGACAGGACCATGTTTGCCATGGTGGTTCATGAACTCACGCTCCACCCCCCACCCCCCCGTCTCAAGACTGGAGTCGGCGTGAATATTGAAGTTCTCCTAGATTAATGTCTTTGGGGACTGCAGTAACACCTCCAACACCAGCTCTTCCAGAGCATGCAGGGATGCTGCCATACAAGTAGGTGCATGGTATAGTAGCAGCACCCCTAATTTGTCCCTTGCCAAATTAATCACAAGATGAAGGCCCTCAGTACCCAACATAGATTGCACAGGATACCTCCTAAGAGACCAAGAATCCCTAAATGTAATGACTACACTGCCCCCCTTTCCCTCTGGCCATGGTTGATGCTGTATGGAGTACCCAGATGGAACAAAATCAGTCAAAATAGACCTCAATTCAGTGTCCAGCCAGGTCTCTGTAATACACACGGGGTCGACTGTTTGGTCCAGGATTAATTCCTAAACAGTTGTTACTTTATTTACCACCAACATCACATTCTGAAGCATCAGCTTCAGACCAGGGGCCCTCTGATCACAAACCACCTCACCTCTTGCCTGGGGGTAGGGGAACAGGCACCAAGTACCTGTCCCGTCTTGCATATCAAACATGCCTTCTCAAGGGACCATAAATTCCCCTCCCTATTATGACCCCAATGCCATGACTACTCCACCTGGATGGTGAGGGAGATCCCCTGATCCCAACCCCTGTCCTCCATTTAACTCATTCAATTCCACTATTACCCCAATCCCAACCCCTTCATCCCCCCCCACTGAGGGATGTTCTCCTTCCCTTATATCCCATGAGTCCACCCACTCTCACTGGCCAGTGAGGCCTCAATCCTATTCCCCATCTCCTGCTCTCACCAGGAGAGAACAAACTACCCCCTTATACCTAAAAATAACCCCCAAAACCAAACTCCCCATACATAAACCCCAATTCATAACCCTACAATGAATACCCAATTCCAATACGACACAAAGGCCCCCAGATAATGACCACACAATATAAACAGCCCATACAAATGGGTATAACTTCCCCTGGACTCCGCCAAGGGCCACACACAAGGACCCTTAGGCTTGAAGCCTATGGGCCTCTCAAGTGTTCCTCTGGTTGGAAGCCCAGGGTGGAATCTCAGACCCTCACCCCCTCTCTCTCTGTCACTGGGAGGGGGGAGATAGAAAATCAAAACAAGAGCCCAGAGAATCCTCTTCCCCAACAGAAGTCCTTGCTTGGCAACAGAGTCCTTGGGGGCATGTGATAGGTGAAAAGCCGGCATTGGCTGTACCCTGGGGTACTCCCAATTTAACACTGACCTCCACAGACCACACTCACCTCTGCAGTCAGTCCTGTTGCCCACCATCATGTGAAGGCTTCTCCCAGAAATGACTTAGACCCAATCCGGGGTAACAGTCCCCCCCTGCCCCAGGATATACCTTTACCCAGAACAGACATGATGGTGTGCCTTACCTCACTTTGCCCCAAACCATGGTAGCATCTATCACTGGCTGTTTCCTGTGTTTTTTCAAGATCACAACTGCTACCACAGTTCAGGGAAAAGCATGGTGAACATCTGGTAGCTGCCGAACAGAAGTCACAGTGGTTATGACCCCAGGGTGGGGTTAAGTGTGGCTAACCGTGGTAACGTCACTTCTGAAAATACCCATAGTGTCTATGTTTGTATTTCATTTAGGACCCACCATTTCTGGGAGAAGCCCTCACATGTTGGGCAACAGGGCTGCTGGCTGTAGAAGTCAGTGTTAAATTGGGAGTACCCCTTTGTTAAGTTAGGGTGCAGCTGGTGTCTCACAGTTTATGTGGCAGGTGGGAGTGCTACATTCCCTGTAACTCTAGTGTTACGTCACACACACACACACACACACACACACACCCTGCCACAACAGTGTTCTAGAATATCAACTTCCAGTCCTAAAATACCAACTTCTAGTACAGAATTCTTTTTTTATGATGCCTATTTTTTTTTTTAATTTACCACCTCAGAAAATCAACTTGTTTTATCTCTATTCTAAGTTTTCCTTTTTCCCAACCTGATATACTGAAAAATTGGTACCAGATGTTAATGACTTTTTGGCTATCAGGGTACCCAATGTGATACCTGAAAGTATGGGTATTACCCACAGTTACTAAATTTAGTAGCCATTTCAGCTCTACTGCTTTTCTGACATTTCACAAGATATGACTCACTTCATATATTTTTATTTTGAATAATTTTCTTTCTATTATCACCAGTCCCCACCCCTACCTCCTTTTGTTTCGACTCAGAATTTCTGGATTGTTTGTTGTTTCTTGTAGAGATTAATCAGGGCTATACTGTGAGTCTTGTAACAGTTTTGGTGATTTCATTTATTCTAAGTTACAAGAATTGCATTTTTTTTTTTTAATACTACACTTTCAGTCGCTTGTAAGATTTCTCTTTATGCACTAAGTAACGTTGGTTTTATGAGCTGAAATCCGTACATCTTTCATGCTTCTGCTGTTTCATAAATTTTACACAATGAAATACAACAATTGAATGGAATGACTTGAGGTCTTTAAATATTTTGTTTTCCCTTACACAAATCTAATGACTCACTTTTTTATTTGTAATTAATTAATGTTTTAGCAAAGGGGAATAATAATAGAATCAGCATAATTCTGAAAGACTTCTACATGTTACAGATGGGGAATACTTGACTGGCTCTTGAATACATTTGAAAGGACAGAGTGCAAAAGGCCTTTGAGCTTTACACTTCACGGGTTACCAGTGCAGTCCTTGCATTATTATTACTGAGCTTATCCCAACTTCTGAACTTCAGGCCATACTAACAGGGTTAAGGAGGAGAAAGCAGGGCCTTTTTAAGACCTTCAGAACCCTAGGGCAAATGGAATTTAGTTGGAACATTTTTTTTTGCATAGGGTTTTTTGGGGGAAGGTGGTATTTTTATTTTATTTTATGGTACTTTGCCTATATTTTACACTTTGGCAATTTATTATCTATATAGTACCAACAGTATGCCTGTGTAGCAGAGTGCTGGGGGCACGTTTTTACAGGCTGAGATCCAAAGTGAGTCAGCACTGTGTTACTGCACCACCAGAGCCATAGAAGGCTTGCAAGGTCCATAATCTAGTGAACAGAGAGAACTCCAACAGTGAAAGGGTTAAGCTAGAACCATGTAGGAAAACATCATGTGACTGGATGTGGGCTAGTCACATTATCCTGGCTAGGTCTTAAAAGGAAGAGCTGAAGCCTAGCTACATATCTAGTAGTAGTCACTGTCAGTAAGAACTTGGAGCCAGTAGAGTGAGGATTCACCCTGCTAGGGAGCTTGGAGGGAGCCCTGACCCAGCAAGGGAAAGGTCAAGAGGGTTCAGGAAAGTTGATTGTTCAGTGGGAGTTGGCCAAAGCTGTGCTTCCCCATCCCCAGGATTGGGGGAAGCCCTGATTGATTTCATGTGTCTTGTGACTCTCAATGATTTGACAATTTTGGTATACAGCTCTTGGGCTCTGCAACTTTGCCTTCCTCTGCACTAGTAATATGTTGCATAGCTCTTTTTTCTCTCTTGTGCTTATGAAGAATGTTTTTCTTTATTTAATTGCACCCACTTAGCAGACATATTTTCCTTAAGTAGTCAGAAGCTCAGTGACTACTGAAATAAAAGTGACTTAAAAATAAATAAAGCCAAGCACAACAACAACCATTCTGTACACACTCAAATGATCACAAAAGATATGTACCAACTAATCCTCATGATTATTTATAACTACACATTCTGTAAACTGTGTCTAAGTTCGGAGTAAACACTATAAAGCTGTGAGACCTCTAAGAAAGTGCAAAGGCAATTAAAGCACTGAAGCTCAACTGAGAAGCAAAGCTTTAAAATAAATTAAATAATAATAATAATAATAAATTAATAATTAATGAAGAAGACCACCTCATCACAATTATACAAAAGTCTAGGGGGACACCAGGAAAAATCAAATAATTGGAGGGAACAGCCAGCAGGCTTTTTAAGTCCTGTAATTCTGAGCAAAGAATTCAATCTTAAAGCAGAATTTCCCTTGCCTGCCAAAGACTCAGCAGGAGAAGTTGCCTACAGTGCATACATCTTGATCCATCAGTCAAAGATGTGGGCATATAAACCTTTTTGGTAGGAGAGTTTTAATTAGCCAGGGTTTTAATAACTTGAGGTTCACTTACACTGACACCTGGAAAAAATCCAGTATGTTAATAAATCCCTCAAGTGCTGCCGTGGAGACACTAATAATGTATCATAGATGGGTGTGTCTGTATAGAGATGTATTGCCTCTTCCTGGCAGTAAGGATAATTATTTTCTCCCACAGATCCATAAAAATCTGAGGCTCCCCAGTCTCCTCCAGCAAGAGAGGGCTCCATCTGTGTATCATTTGGGATGTGAGTGAGTGGTTGGTGACCAAAGTTAGTCAGAGGGTTATAGATTTGGAGGCTCCCTCATTCCCCCATATCTGTCTCAGCATTCCCCAGATCCCATTGTCCCCTAGGACAACTCTCAAACCCCCTTCGTCCCTCCATATCTGTATGCATCTTAGGCCCTCCCTCCGCTGTACCCCCAATTCAAGTGGGGGGGGAAACTTATTCTACAGTTTGATAGCTTTGGCTCCTATGCATTTCCTGTTTTGAGAGAAGGAAACAGCTCCTTACCATGTGTTCAAATGAACTGCAGTAACGGAGCATTGTACTGGCCAAACCTTATGAAGAAGTTGATTTTTGTCTCCTTTGTGGTGAAATAGCCTTGAATATGAGACACCTCAGCCTCCTCATCCTTGCTCAAAAGGGTATATAATATGTGGCAGTACTTTGTGGGAAGTCATGATTCCTACCATCATCTTGCCAAAGACCAGTGAGATCATCTTAACTTAACTCCTGCTGCAACTGTAGGAGTACTTGGCACCATGACAGGAGCCCAGCCTTGTTCAGGTCATTTGGTACTCCTGGTCACATTCCCTTGTCAACATCAGTGGAGAGGTGGCCACTTACACTTCTGGTGGCTGCTCTTTAGTGCCTCCAGTGGTGGCTCAACAAGACTGCAGCTATTTCCCTCCCCACCACACACATGCATGTGCACATACACACACACACACTATAGTCACTGACAAAGGTTGACCTTCTGAGGCCCACATTTCCGCCGTAGGCCATGGGTTGATTACAACCAACCTAAGTCATTCTGTACAGAGAGACCCGCACACTAAGGTCAACATTTTAAAAATTGGATGCCTGAGTTTTAGACAACCACATTTACATTTAGGCATCTAAGTAACCAGCTTGTTTTATTCAAGGCACCAAGTATCCAGTAAGGTGAAATAGTAGCTTTGGGTGTTCAAAATCTCATGAAAACAGACTACCTTTGCTTAGGTAGAAGGTACTGCAAAGTCCTCCAGTTGACAGAAACTGTAATTTCATCTGTACATATAACTTCTTTAATCAAAATCACCCCCTGCAATTTGAGTAAACTTCTACAGCTGTTTCTAAACTTGCTTTGTGAGTGTGTAGATTGATGTTGCCATTCCTAACATGGCTTTGGTGGTGATAGACGGCCACTGACCCTAAGGATTCTGAAAGGATACTCTTTCACCTTGCTGGAGGAGAGAGAAAGCTTTAGCATTCTTGTCGTAATATCTGGACTGGAGAAATCTGTTTAGCCTTAAGCTTTTTCTGCTCTGCAGCCAGGCTGAAGACTTTTGGCTTTAGCTGTGGATTTATGGATGTCAGAACTGCACACAAGAAAATAATATATCTTAGCGGCTGGGAAGGCAGTTCCATGTCACTGATGGAATTCTTGTGAATTCATGCACAATAAAACTCAATAAATCACATCAGTGTGTGCATCAATTAAATATCTCTCTCTCTCTCTCTCTCTCTCTCTCTCTCACACACACACACACACACACCATGCCTAATGTGAAACATCAAAGGCAATGAAATAAATTTTAAGTTAAAAGACAGGCACAGCATCCCTGAGGCCTCACAATAAAATTGGTCCCTAGGGTCCCTACCATCAGATCCCATTTCCTCCAGGGCTGGAAGCCCCTCTCCCCCCACAAGCTCAATACTCCTCTCAAATCCTTCTGAGAAGGGCCCAGCCCTTCTTCAGAAAGGCAGCCTTTCATTACTGCTTCCTCAAAATCCACCTGCTTTCAACTAGGGTGTAGAGCTGAAAACAGTAACTGCTGCTATCCAGTGTCCAGCTGGATATCACAGTATCCAATTTAAGTATCCAATACTTTTCTGGTTTACCACATTACATTTACTGCATTACTGATTAATTACCATTTGACTATTTTTTTTCTCCCTCCTTCTGTCGGGTCTGCTCTGGTTAGGTGGATATTTTTTCATTTCATTTCAATTTAATTTTGTACCCCACAGACTACACCACAGGTGTCTCGTAGCGACTTACACAAATTTCACAAATGAAAAACAATATAAATACATAATATAAACAGTACAGAATATAATAATACATAATCTAAACAATACATAATAATCTAAACATATATCAAATGTCAACCCAATAGCAGTCCACTTGAAAGAAAATATACAAACCCAACCCCCCTCCAGCCCTAAACCCCACCCCAACCCATTCCCTGCTGCCTGCTCTCACCAGGCAGCTGCAGCCCTCGCGCTTCACCCACCTCACACCTGGGGCTGCCTTCAGGACCTACCCCCTCCCTATCCCCGTTCCACCCATTTCACCCCACCACTCACATCTCCAAGAGGCTGTGCTAAAAATGCACGGGCCTACAGGCCTGCCAATAGCAGCAATATTTTAAGATGGCCCAATGGAGCCAGCTTCCAAACAGTACGGATCCGAGCCCCATCCCCTCCCCCATGGAAGGAGGGAGGAGGAGCAGTCCAAAAGTGGGTGCAGTCCAGAGGTTGCAGCAGGGCCCCTAGGTGCAGGGCTCTGAAGGTCCCCCTCAAACTCCTATCCGCCGATCTGGAGTCTTGCCTCCACCCCCATCACATAGAGAGGCCACAGTCGCTACTGCCCCACTGACGGCCCCGCTGATGGATGACACGCTTAGGTGACGTCCAAGGGCACCACCCCAGGTCCTTTCTACCTGTAAAAGGGAGGAGGCAGGTGTCATATGCTTCTCCGTCCCCCCTCCCCCCGCAGCTCCTGGGCTTCACCCCTCCCCCACACATACAGTAAGCGGTAATGCAGTAATTCAGTAAATGGTAATCAGTAAACAGTAATATCTGGTATTCTGGTTTGGTGTAGCCATAGATCCAAATAGGTATTCCCTTTTTTTGTAGAATTTTTTCATGAAAACAGAATAGCTATTTTTTTCCCCTATCAGAATTCTGATCAGAAATATGTTCAAATCAGAATCCTGACTGAAAAAAGCAACTGTGCATGCATGAATGGTCACTGCCTTTGTCTAAAAAGGCAGCAACAGTAGCACCACCATTTTGAATGTGGGCAGCCAGTTTGTGCATGCACAAACTGGCTGTTCCCTTATCCAAAAGGAAGCAACTCTGCTGCCACCTTTTGGATAAGGGTGGCAGTCATTTGCACATGTGCAGTAGCTTTTTTTTAAAAAAAAAAAATGTAATCCAATTCTGATCAGATGGAAATCTCAGAACAGGC
Source organism: Sphenodon punctatus (assembly GCA_003113815.1). Taxonomy (NCBI): domain Eukaryota; kingdom Metazoa; phylum Chordata; class Lepidosauria; order Sphenodontia; family Sphenodontidae; genus Sphenodon; species Sphenodon punctatus. The sequence goes on along the minus strand of QEPC01014130.1, from coordinate 240,612 downwards.
AAAATTCCAGTTTCACCCCTAGTTTGGTGGCTAACCTCTGTGGTTACTGATTCACAGTGGATAACCGTCGATCTAATTTGGAATACTGGATATTAACCACAGAGGGAAAACAAAAATCCTATCTGTTTTAGTTCTACTAGGCCAGGTTTTGACCCAAAGTCTTTGGGTCCTTGGGAAATTCCTGATTTGTCTAGGCTAGAGCTACAGTCGGTAGCACTTTAGCTATCCATGGGTAATACCCACATTTCTAGGCATGCTTAGTGGGCACTTGCCCGGGTACCTGGCCTCCTATCAGGTACCGGTTATCCGAAAATGCGGGTATTACAGGGGCATCCTGGGATGCCCATCCTGATTCCCTCGACTCTGAGCTGATTCACCTCACCGGCCTGGCTGCTTCTCCCTGCTTCTCCTCAGCCCACGTGCCACTCAGTTGAGCAGGGAACATTCCCTGCTTGGCTTTTTCTGAGGGAGGGGGATTGAGGAGGCCTATTGGGATTTGCATGTGTCACCCTAATGGATCCCCTGTTCCTCTAGATCAGAGGATCAATAGCCCAGCTGGTGAGGCGAGTAGTCAGGGAGTCAAGTAGCCCATCGGGCTGCATTTAGAGACCAGTTGGTGCCCAAATGTGACTGGCATGTGTCAGGTACCTGGTTGCAGCTCTCATCTGTCAGCCAGGGGCACCTCTGGTAACATGGAGAAATTGAGACTTCTGGAGGTGGCAGAAAGAGACAATGACAGAGGGGGCAGGCCATAGGGACTTTCCTGAATGCTTTCCAGTGTGGTCCTACCCCTATGGAGTGTCATCGCATCACAAAGCTCCATAAGGAGAGGATTCGTATCATAAATTGACATGATGAGATTTTTTTGCTCTGCCTTGCCCCTTTATGATGTGACCCCTCCACCCCCTCGGTCATAATGTCACAAAAGTCCATCAGAGGTTACATCAGAAAGGGGCATAATGAAAGGGGCATCAGAAAGGGGCATAATGCCCCTTTCTCCCATGCTTCCACCCTCTTTTGGTGAACATCCAGAGGGAGATGGCAAATCGACTTAAAGCCACGGGGGTGGCGAGTGCCTGGGATGGGGGACTACTGTTCATTTGGCAGCAAAGTGGTGAGCAAGGTGTCACCAACCACTAAGAATTATGGACTCTTGCCAGTGGTGGTGAAAATATGGAAAATATGGAAGCAACAGTGGAAGTTCTGCCACTCTTTGCTTCTGAACTTGAGAAACAGATCTCACGCACCACAACCACATACCACTCTTGTAGCAGTGATGCCAGGTCAATAACCAGCATACAAGTAAGCCCAATCATTGTCTCCTCCAATTGTATATTCTATACTATCTCTACTTCAGAAAAGGTAATTCTGGAAAGATCACTGGAGAGTTCCGAATCTGGACAGTCATTTTTTTCTTGCACTGAAACTCTCGACAAGAAGCCAGTGAAGATGACTGGGCACAACAGAGACAGCATTCGGGTTTCCTAAAGATAACAAATGTATCCTGAAATTTAAAGATTTAGGTCGTTCAACAAACCTTTGCGACAAATGCTTTATTTTTGAAGTTGTTAGAAAAAGGAGTACGCTTGTCAGACTCTGGTGACAAGGTTCCTATTCAACACATAACGGAAATTAGGTGCAAACACAGTATTAGCAAGTATTACTCTCAAAAAATAAATATTTACCGTGCACCATCGGCGACACTGCATCCTGTTTCCACAGATATTTCTTAATTGGATTTATTTAACCCATTTCTCTAGATCGTTCCTGGTAAAAGCCTTTCAAACTGCTTGAGCAAAAAATACAGGAGCAGAATATTTGAAAATTCAAAGGAAGGAGCATTATAATGTTTAAAGGTACAGATTATATGAACCATTCTGGAACTGTTATTTTTTTTGTTGTACTCATGGGTCGCTGTCAGCATTAAGTGATTTAAATGCATAATTTATTAAATGTTCTCTCCAAACTGAAAACTGTCAGATTTAAACAGTTTCAGTTTAGCTTTCATTATTTCATAAAGGGATTACAGTGGTTAATTTTAATGACTCCCTTCCCCCCTCCCCCCCCCCCCCAAAACCCCTTTCAAAGCAACCTCTATTCAGCATGATTTATACACAGGATCACTGTCATTCACTTAGCTGCTTCTCTTGAAAGTGAAATGAAATGCTTTTCAGCTCCCCAAGCCTGACATTTGGGGTTTGTTGGGATTTTTTTTTAATGTGGGATTGGGTCCTGCAGCTATTCAGCATAAAGAATTCCCACTGAAATCTATGCAACATCACACTGATTGCTGTGACACTAGGTAAAAAAAAAGACATGACGGTGGCCTGTTTTGGCCCAATGTGTCACATCTCTTTTGGCACCACCAGATGTTATTTCTGGTATTACCGTTAATACTGGAAATTACAAAAAAAATCCAATACCACCAAAAATGACCAGAAATTACTGAAATGGAAGAACATAGCAGATCACAACAAATGTCAAAAATGCCTGTAGATTTCCTCATCACGTGAATGAAGGTGAAGAAGCTGTTTCCACTCACAGAGATTTTTTGTTTCAGCTCTAGTGGCTGCCTTGGTGCAGAGCCATAGGTTTGGAAACAGAAAGTGATATAATGGAGGCTGAAGGAGGTGGTGTAAGGTCTGAGTCTGTGGGGAACCTGATGCACCGATCGGGTACCCAAATACCTGAAAAAAATCAGGTACTTCTGGTACCAGTTTTTTTTATTTTCCAATTACCAGTCGGTATATGGTCCAACAATCAGTATATCAACTTGGTAAACCAAAACGCTGGCATGAATTCCTTTTTAAAAAAATGGAACAGAAGTAGTTCCCTGGGACCAGAAATTGACTTTTGGGGACAGGAAGGTTCATAGATGGAAAACCTATAAATGTTTCAAGAAGAAAAATTGAAAGAAAAAACAGCTAAATCTCCCACTTATTGCCTATCTATGCTTGCCAAATGCTTTATGAAAAAGAAATGTTTTACACCGCCTCTGTAAGATGCTCAGACCCGGACTCAGATGGACCTCCAAGGGCAGGAAGTAGTAAATATAAGAGGAAGAAACCAAGAATGCCCCTCTGTGTGCCCCTGTTGTACAGACAAGTGTAATAGGTGGAACCCACAGGAGGGTGCTTCCGGCCAACCACAGGGGCCATGATGAAGATGGATAGGGGTGTGCACCAGGGGGCCCCAACAAACCAAAACAACAGATTTAAATAACAAAAATGAAAAACAAAACCAAAAATGACATGGGCCATGTCATTTTTGGTTTTGTTTTTCATTTTTGTTATTTAAATCTGTTGTTTTGGTTTTCTTAAATATCAAATTATTGTTTTCGGTTTTACTTTCGTTTTTGTTCTCCATTGGTTTCAATGGAAAACACATTTTTGGTTGTAACCTTTTTGTTTTTCACTATATTTGGCTGAAAGGTGGGGTGCATATACCTCCAATGGAAGGCATTATGTGTACCAAACTTTGAAAAGATTGAATTAAAGAATCCAATTTTAGAAGCAGTTGAATTATTATATGGTGCAAAATTCTTCATATATGCTCTTAGCCTCACATATAATGTAGATGAAACATGGCATGTTTACGCCCCTTCCCATACTTACTATCTTTGCCAACTTTCAGGAGGATTGGATAAAGGGTCCTGGTGGTATAAGCAATTAACATATAACTGTATGTCTGACTGTAACATCTTTGTAGTCCAAACGGTGTACATGACATTTTACAGGGATATATATAACAGCTTCATGGTCATCTTTGCCAAATATCAGAAAGATGTTATAAATGGTCCCAATTTTAAATGCCTGCACAGCATATGCAGAGAAGGAGCCTATGCCAGAGATTCTCTTACACATCACTGTGATATAATATCGGTTTGTGATGCCAATTGGCCAGCAGAAAGGCCTACCAAATATCCTCAATCTGTGCTGTGACCATCCCAACATCTCTCCCCCACTTGTTACTGGGAAGTCAGAAGCATCTGTTTAGATAAGAGTCAATAGAAATTCTCTCATGTCCTCTGTCACAGTGCTGCAGAATGTGATTGTGATTATAATTGGCCAGCCTTGATGTGTAAACTATGTCTCCTGATTTCTGGGATGCTATCCCCAAAGTCCCAGTTATGTCCCTTCTGCCCACTTGAGGGCCGCCCCCTATGCCTGCCTCAAAGCCACTACCAATTGGTCCTGTAAAGCTGGAAGCATGCAGTAATGTGTTTGACCAGTGACTGTGTCTGTTAGTCTTTTGGGTTACTCCACATCCTCCCGCCTACAGACTCTCTCCCCCTGCCATTCAGGGTGCCTGCCTCTGACTGTCACTGCATGTACTGCTATTTATCTGAATAATGGTCTTCACAGGGAAAACATTATAAAATTGGTTCTGTTTATCAAATTGTCCTGTAGTTTGGTATAGATGAAGGGTAGGTATGTGATACATTTCTGCCAAATATCTTGTAAACAGGATGGAATATACAAATGTTACATCTGGAAATGTATTTTCAAGTTAACGTCTTATACTATTGGGACCCTTTATCCAATCTTTATGAAAATGGACAGGAATGTTAAGCTTGTGGAGAGACATAATATAGATAGGAATCATATAAATGAGATGGAAAATAAATATGTTGTAGCTGTGAATGTATATGGAGCTTTTCTTAAAATCCTAACATTCAATTGCTTCTAAAATTGATTCCCTTTATCTAATCATTTCAAAATTTGGAAATTTGCCTTCAATTGGGGGTTCATTCTCCCCATGTTTCATCAGAATTGAATAAGAAACAAAAAGGTTATAGCCATACATACATGTTTCACTTTTTTCCCTTTATTTAAAAACAAAATGTCACTTTCATTTCTATTTTCATTATTATTATTTGTCATTTTTGGTATTGCAATAACAATAACAAAAATGATAATTTTCATTATTGTTATTGTAATCATGAAAATGACATGCACACCCCTAGAGACGGATAGGAAAGGCGGTCTTTCAGATCAAATCCAGGTCAAAATCAGCACTTTGAACTGTGCCCAGAAAGCTATAGGTAGCCAGTGCAGACTCTGGAGCAATATTACAGTGTGCTCCCAGTGACCTGTCCCCATAAGGAGCTGGGTCTCCACATCCTGCACCAGCAGCAGCTTCCAAATAGTCATCAAGGGCTTCCCTATGTAGAGCACACCACATAGAGCACACTGCAGTAATCTAGCATCAAGGTGATGAAAAATTGGATGACAGTGGTGAGGACCAAATCAGAAAAGAAGGCTACAGCCTCCTCATCAGATGAAGTTAGTGAAAGGCGCTCCTGGCCACCGCTGCAACCTGATGATCCAGGCACATCAAGTGGTCAAGAAATACTCCAAGGCCGTGAACCTGACTAGAGGTGGGCAGACACCATTAATAACAGGAGTTCCAATTACCACCAAGTCATAGGGCTGGCCAACCATCATCACTTCAGTCTTTCCAGGATTCATCTTCAATCAGCTCATCCTCAACCAGTCCCCAACAGCCACCAGGCATTAGGTAAGCACTGAGGCCACTTTTATATGAGGAACTGAAAAGCACCTCCTGAGTCCCACGTTGAGAGAAAAGCCGCGTGGGGAGTGTTTACATGCTCTCCGTGCTGCCGGACGTGACGTGCTCTCTGTTGTCGGCAGCAGCAGTGCCGCATGGAAACACTCCTCATGCCAGCTTTTCTCTCAATGCAGGACTCAGGAGGCGCTTTACAGCGTCTCATATAAAAGCGGTCTAAGACTGCAGGACCTGGGTTGGATGAAAAGAAGAGACAGAGCTGGGTGTCATTAGCATATTGATGACACTTCTCTACAAATGATCTCACCCAGTGGCTCCTATAGACATTGAACAAGAGGGGAGACTAGATTAAACCCTATTGGACCCCATAGGTGAGGTCACGAGGGATTGACAAGCAATCGCCCATCACCACCTGCGGAGACCTCCCTGACAGGAATGAATGGAACCACTCAAGAGCAGTTCTGGGCATCACTTCTAGATCCCACAGACATGTTAACACCACCTCATGATGTGTCAAAGGCTGCTGAAAGATATAAGAAGATCAACATGGTTCAATTCCCCTTGTCCATCTCCAGGTGTTGATGATCCACCAAGGCCACAAGCTTAGTCTCCATGCCATATCCAGAAAGAAAGCCTGACTGAAATAGGTGAAGGAATCTGAAAACATCAAGATTAACCTGGAGCTGTCAGGCATCCACCCATTTAATAACCTGCTCTAAAAAGGGAACGTTACAGGCAGGGCAATAGCTTGCCAGGGAATCAGCATCTAAAGTTGGTTTCTTAAGCAGGGGTCAGACAACTGCATTTTTAAGACTGTCTGGTTTCCTCCCCCTCCCCCAAAGAGAGATACTGCCAGTATCTCCAATGTATCCCTGCTGACTTTCACCAGTGTGGAAGTGCAAGGATCTTATTCACAACTGGTTGTCTGCATCACTCCAAGTAAATCGGTGGAATATAGGGATGGGAGAACGCAGTTTGGAAGTTCGGAGTTTGGGCCGAACTTGGCCTGTTTGGAAGACCGAACTGAACGTTCGAACCAAACGCTCGAATGGACAAACAGTTCAGAAAAGTTCGGATGAGTTCAGGGGTGGGAAAAATGTGACTGGAAGTGGAAGGCAGCTGAGGAGCGGACTTCCTGGCACCAGGGGTGGAGACCAGGGGTGGTTTCAGGGTCAAAAAACAAAAACAAAATTGAATTTGGTTTTGGTTTTGGTATCGATAGTGCTATTTTCTGTTGTTCAGCCAAGTTCGGCCGAACCGAACTCCGCCGAACCGAACAGCCGAACCCAAACTCAGATTTCGGACCAAACGACCGAATGTCCGAACATTCAAACCGCATTCTGTTCGCCCATCCCTAGTGGAAGATACTGATTGAAACCGATTCACACAAACAGGACAAGACTGAGCTTCCATAACCCCAAACTCTGACTCATCAGTTAAAATAGCAGTGCCTAAGTCATGGTGAATACAAGCGATTTTGTCTGCAAAGTAATTAATAAAGATGTCACAGAGGACAGTAGATAGGTGGAATTACCACCTATAGATGGTAAGAGATGGCAGTAGATAGGCTGGATTAACCAGACCTCTCACCACAGGGTACAACTCTGCCAAATGAGCCTTTGTAGATGGTATGATAGTGGAGAAGAAAGCCTTCTTCACCACCATCACAGCCACTGCATAGTCCTTCAAATCGCCAGAGTATCTGTCAAGGTATATTCCCTAAAGAGTTATAGAAACCAATCAGATCCATTCGTCTCCAGGAGAAGACCAACCTAACCAGTCCACCACCCCAATGAGTGCAGAGGAGGGCAGAGATTTGGGCATTCAATAGGTAATGGTCCAACCATGACAACTGAGTTGTAACAACTTCTTCAAAAATCAGAACCCCTGTTTCCAAGCTGGTGCAAAACATCATATCCAAAATTGTCAAAACTTCACGGAAAGCTGATAAATAGATGTTGGGAGTCAGTATATAAAAAAAAATGTAAAAAAAAAAAAATCATGACTGGAAGTTGACATTTTGGGACACTGGGTACCCAGTTGGATCATAATTGGGTACAGCATGGTGCCAGATCATTGCTCGGTTGAATCAGGTACCAGAAATTTGATGGATCACCTTATTTTGCGGGTACCCTCTTTCAGCTCGAGCCCTAGTATATCACTACCAAGGAGCTGTCCACAGCTCCTGCCTAACAGTCTTAATGTGAAAGGCTCGTATCCCTGAAGCAGTCATGCTGAACTCCAGACGAGACCCCTGAAAAGATGGAAAAACTATATAAAGACCACATCAGGAAGAAGTACTTAGTGTGAGGAATTGGAACTTGAGTGCTTGCACCTGCCTTGCCTTGTGTCTTGCTACAACTGTTTAACTTGCACTTTTCCTGCCTCTCCCCTGGCTCTTACCTGACTTGTATGCGTTCCCTAGTTTGTGATAGCACTGGAGATGAGAGCAAGTGTTCCCTTCCCATTGGGAAATACTTTCTTTCACGAGTCCTTGAGACCATTTGCTGGTATTTCCCACTCAGTGGTCAGCAATTCCACACTTCCACCATTGCGAGATGGACACTGGAAATTTTCTAACATTTCTTCCACTTTCTAGCACTTTTTGAGGTTTTTTGGGACTGTCCAGGATTTTTCAGAACTGAACTCATGCATTCCTTTGTGTCAGTTTCTGACACTTTTGCAACAAAATGACCAGCACTTTTGTGTCAGTTAGCAAATATATAAAACATAAATTCAACTAGCAAAAAATAGTAAAAAAGCTGGTAAGTTTCCTCATTTCGTGAATGAAGGTGAATAACCCTGTTACTGATGGAAACAGGATTTGCTGCACTTACCTTTTTCAGGCCTAGTTTTTGACACTCTAGTTACCAATGTGGCTCACTATTGAATCTGACCAGGGCTTGACTCATGGTAGCATCATCCCTTGACTCCAAACTCAACTCTCCTATAGGTGCCTGACAGAGGGTCACAGAACGAGGGAGAAAGCAGTTCTTACAATATTTCCTTCCTTCCACATACCTCCTGGACATACATACATACATACATACAAACAAGCAAACCATTCAATCATGACTCTAAAATTTCAGAACCGTGCGTCTTAGGCAGGGCCCCGATTCTTCCGCGGAATTTTTTTAAAAATTCCGCGGGAGTCAGGGGCCAATTCTGCGCCTCAGCGCGATTTACCATGCGGGGGGGGGCTTGGTTTGCCTCCTCCTCCCCCCGCACTGGTAAACCCTCAGGGCCTCCACTCCCCAGCTGCCGGGGCTTGCCCTCCCCAGCTGCTGGGGCGTGCTTGACTCCCACCCCCC
>QEPC01014130.1:198167-221352 GCA_003113815.1 Sphenodon punctatus | reverse complement strand
CTCCCCTCCGAGGGAACACAGGAGCCCTGGCTCCCATTACCCCCCTGCTCTAACCCACTGGCCCCCCACTCCCCTCCCAGGGAACATAGGAGCCCTGGTTTCCAGCCCCCCTACTCTAACCCACCCCACTCCCCCATGTGACCCCACTCCCTCCCGTATGCCTGAACTCACCCCACACCCACCCTGGGCCCCGCAATTTACTCACCATGGTGGGGCTGAGTCCTGACCTCTCCTCAGCGCCACCGCCAATCTGCATCCAGGGAGGGAGGGAGGAAGGGACTCGGGGAGGCTAAGAGCTTGCATGCACATCAGCAGCTCCCAGCCTCCTGCACTGGCTGGGACCCAGCCTGTGTAGGGGGATGGGAGATACTGATGCATGCGCAGCTCTTAGTTCATACTGGGACACCTCTATTGGGCACTCGGGTATGAAGTTTAGCCATGACCAGCCCCTGCAATGAAAGAGTGCCCCCTGTGGCACTCTCTCATAGCAGGGTCCCTTTATGCGGAATGGACGGCGCTTCTATCCACCCGCTCAGCATAAAGGGAGAACACTTCCCTTTTGTCCCTGAAGGCTTTCTTAGGAAGGGGGAGGGGGGAAGGGGGAGGGTGTGCACGCGTGCACACACAACCGGTGAGAATGTTCGGAGCCATCTCAAAAGAACTTTGTTTGAGAGGCAGGAACCTTCTGAAGGTTTCTGCCTCTCTAAATAAGGTTCTTCGAGATGGCTTCAAACATTTACCGTGATGCCGACACAGCCGATATATATATATATATATATATATATATATATATATATATATATATATATTTAAATCCTCTGCTGACTGGGGGAGTCCTGGGGGGCTAGGTGGGGCATTGTCCTACCACCCTAGGGGGCCCACCGCCCCTGTTCAAACCTAAATATTTAATAGAGTTCAATTTGATAAATTCAGTGTATTTGCATATTTTAAAGTGAATACGAAAAAATATTAACTTTTCTGCTTCATTTGAAGTTCTGAATAGTTATTTTGGTTAGTTCATGCTTTTTTGCTTGTTTATTCAGCATTTTGGTACTTGGTACTTCATTCACTTTAGTGATTCTAGTTAGTACTAAATGATACCATACTGCTGAAGTGACCAAAATACTGAATACTGATTAACCAAATAAACAGGCACCTGAATTACTGAATACATTTATTTATTTATTTCAAGTCATTTCTAGCCCACTCCTTCCTGCTCAAAAGAGCAGCTTGGGGCAGCTCACAACAAGACTTGAAAATATAAATAATTCAATAATTAAAATCAAATATATAAACATTATACAAAAAATCATTAAAAGAGTGGAACCAAATATTTGCACTATTATTTATGTGCAAATTGCCAAAAATGCCATCAGCAAAATACTGAAATTACTGAGAAACCAAAATAATCAACACCCCACCCAAAAAATTAAAATTAAAATTGAATACTCCCAAAATCAGATGTATGAGTACCCATTTCGATCACAGATGTTATTTGTGTACTCCAACAAATACCTGAATATATTAATAATACCTGCAAATAATAAACCCACTATCCATTTCAGTTCTACACACAAACATAGGGTGTTTTTAGACATGACAGCACATGCTACCACCACTGACCCTGGGCAGGATCTTTCCAGGCAGTCAAACTGACATGGTCCACACACACCCCACACCCACACATGCTGCTGAGCGCAGTCTGCCCACCTTCCTGACAGGTGGGTGCGTCAGCCTATGAGGCCACCATGCATGCCCAGAAATTCTCCAGTCTGGGACTGGAGTCAGTGACTGGAGACTGGACTCACATGTGATGGCCCGCTCTACCCCAGTCCGGGGGTAGCTTCCCCAGGTTGTGGCAGCATTTAGCCCACACTGTGTTTTGGTGAGGAGGCTGAGTAACTGTGGGTAATTTCAGACGTTACAAAAACGCCTTTCACCACAGTGGAACACAGTGGATCCCCTGTGGTGATGGCGTTCCCGTGAACATCTGTTTGACCCCCGCTAGATGTTCACCACAGTGAATCTCTGACAGGGGTCAAACCTAATCATGATTCTGGAGGTGAGGCCGGCCTCACCTCCAGAATCGTGGTTAGCTTGGCCACGATCCGGAAAGGGGCAAAGGTAATGTCAGTTACCTTCTCTGGTCTGGAATCGTGCCCCGAACCACGATAAGGTATCGGGCACAGCATCCTCATTGGCCTCTACGCCCGCCTGTATCCTCATGGGCGGGTGGCTGGAGGGCTGGGGCCAGTCCGTAGCCCCACCCCTTCCTCGATTCCCCACAGTGATGAAGCTGGCACCTCTGAAGAATGGCCAGTTTCATCACGGACTGGGATCGGAGAGCGATCCCAGTCTGGGGTTCAGCATGGCAGGTCTCCAGGCCCATCTCATCTGAAAATACCCAGAGTGGGCTAAAACCTGCCACGACTTGGGGATAGCTCTGATCCCTGGGTGGGATGAGATGTTACGACACCACGAGTGGCCACGCAGATTAAAGCGTAGCCACTGGCCACCCATGGTACTATCACATTTAAAAACACCCATAGGAATAAAAGGGCTATCATAACATAAAGAACTCATCATCACATCAAAACATTCTTGTTCCCAGTCCCATTTTTTGACTATTTTGTTTCTTCTATGATCTTGCATCCTTAAAGTTATTTTTAATACTTTCATTTGCTGCCTCTTCCTTTCTTTTTAAGTGAAATGTTAATGCTTTTGAAACTGAGTGAACACAATCATTTTTGGTGAGGGAGAGGCACTACCTAAAGCTCAACCACACAGCCCTGTCAATGCACCAAGTTGCCTAGAGATTTGCTGATAGATGGACTGTACAAATTGAAAAAATAAATAAATCCTAACTGCAACAACTCTGCTACAGCAGTGTAGTATTTCAAGGCTTAGACTAGTCTCACGCCAACTGTCAGTCATGCCGGATTATGAATGCTTTCCAGAGTGAATAAAGAGGGACTGGAATAAAATTGCCAAATTTATATCCACTTGTGATCCAAACTCAGGTGTACTCAGAGGTGAAAGGCTAATGAAATAATACACTTTACTATCTGCCTGCATTCATGTTCATGTCCGTGTATGATGCATAGACATCTTTATTAACTAGACACTACAGACTGATAAATTATGGACTTTGGTAACATTGCATTTTACATTGCAATGTCATGTCCAATCCTGATATACCACACTGCAGTGTTATAGGATATGACACTCTAATATGAAATGCAAGACTGCAAAGCACACACTGTATTCATACATATATATGTACCACTTTTTAAATAAATAAATGCATGTACAATCCCATGCACATTGTCAACCTTCATTTCTTTTTTGCCCAAACCAGGGTTTAGCAAATATACATCAAGGAGCTGTATGGAATAAAGATTTATTTATGTTTTGTGAGGGAATTTTTTGGAGAACAGAGAGTGTTTTCCTTTTTGGAAGCTGCCGATGGCATTATATTCCAGAGGAGAAAAGTTTTAAATGACAGATTTCTATCCATCACTAAATTGAAACTGACTTTGAGGCAATTGTCTTAGCAAATATCCCAGCTGGAACCCTAACAAAACCTACTTTAAAATAAATAATAATAATAATAATAATAATAATATAATATTATTTTATTTTAAAAAATCAATTCTTCTCTGACTCTAGATTGTGGATGTGCTCTTAAAAACACACATGCAAAAACAACAACCCCTCCCCCCCATAAGTCACATTTCTTCTTTTTGACCATTTATAAATATGTTGGACCAATCATTCCTCGATTTATAACACCAGAACATGGGCACACTGTGTGTTTTTAGACAGAAGGACTGCCCCCATGCTGGCAGCACCAGCCCACTTCACCCCCAGATGGCCCATCCATCTAAAGGCGCCCTGCCAGATGTGCAGGCAGAGCATGGATGGAGTAGTCTGAGTCTACCCTGGGGCAGCCCCGTCAGCAACACTCTGGAACATCATGGCGCACCACCAGTGGAGAGGGCCGGCTAAACCCAGGGGACAGGCCCAAAGTGGAGCAGTGGTCCATCTAATCTGTGGACCCATGCTGCTTCTCTGCTTCCAGCTGGCCGTTGCCTGAGGCAACATTATAACACTAAGAGCACTCTAGTCCGCAACACTATGGTGGTGGTGGGGAACTGCACAGGCAGACCATAGACCAGGGAACCCATCGGGGCCATCTCATCTGGACCCTGGTGGGGCTGGAAGAGGGTGGATGCAGGGGTGCATCCCCAGAACAGCTCTGGGGTTGGGCATCCCTGTGTCCATCTGAAAACACCCAGTATGGCATAGCCACTGCTTAAACTATGGAGCCTGTACTGGGAAAAGCGAAGCAGATGAGTGCCCTGAAGCAGTGAGGAATGGGGGATGGACCAGCTCCCCTTCCACAGGAAATTATGTTCAGGTTGGAGGGGTTGAAAGCTTTTAAAAAGTGGGTCCCCAATAACAGGGAGACAGGAAGGCGGGCACCTTTTTGCAAAGCCTGCTGCAGGTTGTGCTTATATCATTTTGATCGTTTGTGCAAGTTGCCCTTTATCTAAATAGGTGCACAGACTAGCTTATGAAGAGCGAAGGATTATTATTATTTATTGTTTATATAGTTCTTTCAATGTTCAAAATGCTTCAAGATCCTTATATAGTTCACCCTCACAACAACGTTGAGAGGTATGGCATTACTCACAGATGGGTAACCAAGACTGATTAGCCAAAGTCACACAGTGAGTTAAAGGCTAAAACAAGAATTGAATCCTGGTCTTTCAAATGAAATTCTAGGGCCCTTTTCTCATGGACCGCTGAGAATGGAGGGATGGGAGTGTGCTGGCAGCAGGTAGATGTGGGTGTGTGGCCATTCCCACGGGTGCATACCCACCTCCACTCATCTCCACTCATGGAGCAACCAGCATTGGTACCCATTGCTCTGTGCCTGGGTGATGGGTGGAGCATGCAAACACGCACCTCCACCACTGGTGGCATTCCTATGGATGCCCCCCCACACACACACTGAACACCTGCCTGCCACGGCATTTGCATGGGCGCCCCCACACACACATGTGTGCGGGGGGAAGACACCCATGTGAAAAGGGCCTAAAACCTAAACAACCAGGCTACATGGGCTTGCTATACAAAGAGTTGGCACCAAGGAGAACTTGCTTTCCTTGGGGTCCAGTCCAGCAAGACTGAGGCTATCACACCTCTGGTCATTCTTCTCAAACTACTACTTTGTATTGGGATGTCAGCCTGTAAGCAAGAGCATGGGTTGACATTTAACCTGCCAATGGGTCTATTAGTATGGGCTGCACAGGTATCTTTGACTTGTAGTCCAACAATAAGGCTAGTATCCACCACTATATGGATGGTTTCTGTGCTTTTTAAAGAAGATCATTTGTGATTAGTGTGTCTTGTTTTGCGTAGAAGCCAGGAACAGTTAAGAGTTACCTTAATTTTTTTTTTAAGATTAACAACACATTGCCGCTCACTCTCAAATAGCCTGAATTCTACATTCTGCCCTTGATAACTAGGCTGGACTCTCATCATTGGCCACAATCCTACACGGGATCCGTGTGGCACAATGCAATCCCTATGGAGATGTGTGTGATTTGCACACGTGCTTACACACAACATGCACAAAACATGCACGGGGCATGGGATCACCCCCATTATCAACAAGAGTTCCACATAATGATTGTGTATCAAATATGTAACAGTTTTGTACCTCAGTTTACAGAAGGGATACTTTCCTGGTGAACAGTGGGTACTAGCCTGTCATGAAAAAGCAGCAAATGAGTGAGTTTCCCGTGGATGGTGGCCCAACAACATACACTAAAATCACTCATAACAAGCATGCAGTTAAACTTGCAAATCTGCAAATTTCTGAATCTCTGGTGCATTAATGGGTGGTTATATTCAGTCAGGCAATAGTCTAAAAATATCAGTGAATTCTATGTTTATTGATTTCATAATTTAATTTGTTCAAGATACAAAAGGGAAACTGTCCTTTTTCTGGCTTCTGCATGCTTACTCGTGTGTAAAGATATTGCAGACCAAATTCTGTCCTCTACAACCTCAACGTTCTAAATTCTTCTTTCTTCTTAAACTTTGGATGACCCTAGTGCTGAAACAAATACTGGATTTTGTATTCACAGATATTATTAGGATTTTTGGATAGTCATCCAAATATCTCAACAACAGCCACACCCAAAATGTGTATTTGGACTTTCAGAACTTTTTCCAGTTTTCATTTCTTATGTTATTCAGATATTTGCTTATTTGTTTTTTCAACTACTTAATTTTGGCGACTGCACAAAGTGAAGTAACTGAATAAGCAGATAGTCAAACAAGCAAATAAATGGGAGAATAACCCCCAACCCCCAAATGGATTCAATTAGAGAATATGCTTTGAATCAGGAAAAATAATTGAATATGATATTCACCACAAATATTCATTTCACTCCAATCTGACTTCATTGACTACAATGAGGTGTTTGGTGAGATTACATAACAAACAGCAGATTCTGCCAATGAATCTAAAAATTAAAACTAAGGGTGTAGAAAAGGTTCTAAGTGAGGAATGCCTTGTCTACTGGAGGTCCTGCTCCATTACTGCCAGGGTAGATCTGCCACCTATCGGGGTTTCACCCATGAAACCTCAAAATCGTGGCCCTTTACCTAGTGTTGGGGTTGATATATGACTTGGGGTAATTTCAGACGTTACGAGATCACAGTCAACTACGGTGAATGACACTCAACTCCGCAGCAGGGCCAAAGAGCCCTGAACATCTGATCGGTATTTGCCAGATGTTCACCACAGACAATCACCAGTAGGGGACAAAGCTAACCACCCTTCCAGAGGGCGAGACTGGACCATCTCTGGAAGGGTGGTCAAAGCAATTCCCAATGAGAAACTGCAAAAAGTAACGACTGAATGACAACCACCAGCCGGAAGCAAAGAAAACGATCCCCAGCCGGGGTGAAAGCATGCAGAGTTGCTGCCAGGCAATGAGCAACAACACAGACTTGGGGGGGGGATTTAAAGGGCACACAGCAGCAGGGAACGTGGCGGGATGGAACAAGGTGGAAGGGCGAGGAAAGCGGAGGGAGAACGAGCAAGGGAGGAGGAGGTGGTGGTGCTGGAGATGGAGGTGGTGGAAGAGGAGCAGCAGCAGCAGCCGGGGCAGGCTGCTCCAGAAGGGACAACCGACCAGGGAATGGAGGCACCCGAGAAACAGGTAAGGAGAGCGAGGGGGGGCCCGCACATCAGCCCAGGGGCATGGAGGGGAGTGCCCGGTGGGAGGGGGGAAGGGATGACGGCCATGAGGCCGAGGGACCCAGGCAACTAACACCCCCCATTACAACCCACAGACCCAGAAATGGGCCCGGGACCCAGAGCCCCCCGAGGAGACAGGCAGAGGGCAAGCAGAGGAGGAGCAGGAGGGTACGTGCGGGAGGCAGCCGTACCATTGAGGGGGGCAATGGGGCCACAGAGAGACCCAGGACTTCATACAGATATGGGGGTCCCTGGAGCACCAGGCGTAACTCGCGGTAAACTTGCGGAATGAGCATGTCTATGATGCGATAGTGTGGGACACGGAGGCAGCGGGTCACCACAGGACAGTGGCCCAATGCCACTCCAAGGAGAAGGAGCTCAAGAGGGGATACAATGTAATAAAGGACAATAACCAGCAGTCCGGACATGGGGCACAGATCGCCCCCTACTACGACACCCTGGATCGCATCCTACACATGAAGGGCTCCATAGTCGCCCCATGGCTTGTGAGGAGAACTGTGGTCCAGGGAAGAGAACAGTCAATGTACCCCCACCCCTGGCAATCCTGCAAGCAGGCACCAGCTACGGGGGCCCAGCCCCCCAAGCGGCGCAGCAGGCCAGGCACCAGTGCTCACGCGTGGGGGGTGATGGGACCGGGCCCATGCAGGACTACCACAACTCATTAAAACCTGTTTCCCAACAGGTCATGGTGCACCCCAGCATACGGAACCAGCTGGCTAGGGGGACAGTGGGGAGAAGCCGCAGGAGCAGCCCGAAGACCAAGGTGAGGATCCACAACGGGGGGGGGCCCACGGGGGTGCACATGGGGCACACTGGGGTGGGGGGGTATGAGGGAGCGACCACTGGGGCACAGGGGGTCGCTGGGGGGAGGGCATCAGATGCCCACATGCTGGGGGGACAGCCCACCACCCACAGCACCGCAACAGGATGGAAGGCAGGTGCCAGGGCCAGACTAACAGACCCCATGTGCACCCCAACAGGGCAACCAGAAGCGGCCTCACCAACCGAACCCATGCCCCCGGCACAGCGGATGTGGGAGCACAGGGCTTGGGTACAGCGCCAGAGAGAGGATCAGGTGGAGGAGATGATCTGGACAACCACTGAGCAGGGGGAGCGGATGATATTGGCCATCGATCGCATGGAGCCAGCCACGGAAGGTGGAGGCCAGGGACTGGAGACTGCAGGCTGAGGTGTGACTGGAACAGAGGTGGGAGCACTGGGAGCACAACGGACAGGTGGAGGCATTCGGGTGGTTAGAGCAGGCCATAGACAGGATGGTGGTGGAGTACTCGCGCAAGATGGACTGGTCCCACAACATTGGCACATCACTGCTGCTACATGTGTGGACCATGAATGCATATGCGATGGCAGCCACTCCACCAGGTATCCTGCCAGGCCCCGCACCAGGTATCCTGCCAGGCCCCGCACCAGTGATGGACCTGGGCCCCGCAGTGCCCCCACCGCCCCCTCCCCCGCCCAAGCCACTGGCATGCCTGGAGGGCCCACACATCCACCTCCTGGTCCCACCAAGCCTCCAGAGATAGCAGCTGCCCGGGGGGGCCCGTCCATCATTGGGGCCGCCCCCCACCCCAACCCCACTGGCTGTCCCGGACACGGAGGCCTCCCCGGACATGGTCAGGGACACGGACAGCGGGGGTGAGGGGAGCTTCCAGAGCTCCATGCCACCCGGAGGGTGGCAGGAATCTCCAGGGTTAGGAGGGAAGGGTGAGGGGGAGGTAAGGGGGGCACGGTACAGGGGGGGCATGTGGGCACACTCAGCACAACAAACGCATGGGTGGAAATGATCTCTAACTTGTTTTATTGAGTGTCTCTGTACAGTGGTTTGGGCCCATGGGGTGGCGCATCATCACCTGTTAGAGCTTGGGTACCTTGCATGCCCCCCTGCTGCTGACTACAGCTTGTTGGAATCCCACCGGAGCGGAGCTGGTGATGCTGGCTGGTGTGTGGTCCTGTGCTGACGTTCAGGTGGGGCTCACTGTGCAGGAACCATTTGAGGCCTTCTACCTTGTTGGCCACCACATGTCTGCGCTGGGCTACCATCAGGGCATGCTTCAGTGACCCCACTACATGTATCTGGTGGGCCACCCTGCCCCGGGCCCCTTCGTGACCCCCTGCAGATGGCTGTGAGGCCCTCTGTGTCTTTGGAGCCGTGGATGCTGGCCACGCCATGTGCTACCGCCTCCCCCATGTCGCCTTGGGTTGCTTTCCGCTCATTCCATGCTTTACCGGGATCACTGCTGTTCCAGATGGTCCCATGAGTTCTGTGGCCCTTCCCGTGTCTCTGGGCCCCCTCCTCGGGTACCCCCTGTCCCTCGCTGCCTGTGGTGTTACCCTCTGTGGCCGGCCCCTCCTGTGGCTGTGTACTGCTCTCCTTCTGTTCCCGTGGCCCACCCCCCCGGGTGTCTCTATGTCTGTGCAGGCCTGGGGGCCCCAAGCTGTGCCTCCCAGTGACCTCCGGCGGTGTGTGTGTGTGTGTGTGCCTGTTCAGCACATCTGTTATGGCTCGACTCCATCGCCATCTGCACCTTTGCACTGGTGTGGAGATCCCTGCCTGCCTCCTGGACCTGCCTCAGACTGCTCCGTGCCATTCCCTACATGTTTGCCCTCCCCCTGTGACATTGCTCTGTGCTGCCTTGGGCTGCCTGTGTTGCTGTTGGGTGAACCTTGCTGACCGTGCTGTTGGTGGGGTTCTGGGTGCCGTTCCCCGTGTCCCACTCTGTTCCCAGGCCAGTCCCCTCTGCTTCCGTGGCCTGGGGCTCCCCCCCTTTGTCCATAGTGCTGTGTGCGTTGGCCATCCCGGTGTGCTTCCCCCCTCCTTCCTTTCCCATTCGGGTGTGTTTGCGCCCGGACGTGTGCTTGTGTTTTTTGTTCTGGTGTGTCCTTGGTTTCCCTGTGCCTGTTCTGTGTCCACCTCAGCTGCTCTCCTCCCTTCTCCCCCTCCCTTCCCATTTCCCTTGTGTGGGCATTCCCTTTAGGCGCTTATGGCTTCGTTTGCCTTTGTCAGCCATATCTGCCTCCCGCCCCTCCCCAGTGTCTTCTGGGTGTTCTGACCATGGCCAAGAATCAGCGTAATGTCTGTTGAGCTGCCGCAGGCTGTGGTCAGGCCGTCCGTTTCCCTGCCATGGTCCCGCTCCCATAATGTCTGTTTAGGGCTGTCCTGGACAAAAGTGGGGGGAGGGGGTGTAGCCGGCTCACCACCATTGGGAATCCACGGTGGTGACCTGGGATCACATAACATCTGAAATTACCCTTGGATACCAAATGCTGAATACCATATTGTGCTTTTGGGATATCTATTTTATATTGTTTCTTAAGGCAATGGGGTGTCTGTGATATAGAGTTGTGGTATTGGAAATAGACAATAGGCTACTTTAAATTCACATAAATATACCTCAGGGAAATTACCTAACAACAGGGAATGGATCACTCCTTTGTGACCTGTTTGGTACTTTTTCCAAGCGACCAAGATTGGCCACCATTGGAGACAGGTGCTGGGCTGAATGGACCATTCACCAATGGTCCACTGACACAGTATGCCACTATGCATATTCTTATGTTAAAACAAATACAAATTAGCACAGTCCAGCTTTCTTACCTTGGACAAGTTGGCAATGCAACTACAAAAATCCTCAACCCCAGTTGCTGTAGGCCTTCAATGCAATGGGGCCTGACTATTGTATGAGGGAGTAGAAACAATGTAAATAAAGCTCATTTGGTTTAGTAAACAAAAGAGGAACAGGGATAGAAACTGCAGCAGCAACGTGGTACAGTCCAGCCACTTCCTGTACTAGGAGTCGTCTCTCAGCAAGCAACACTTTAGGCCTTTTGGGATATAATTGTCTGCAGGCAATGCTGAATCTACTACACTGACACCAGACAGCCACCCATGGCCATAATTATTGGGGGGAATATGAGGGATACATCCCCCACAAAGTTAGAGGTTTCCACCACAAAGTTATCCACACAGCAGTTGAGGGCTCTGATCTCCCTGCTGGAAGAAGAGCCTTCAACTGCTGGCCTCTCCACCACTGCTGTTTGAACTCCCTGGGTAGCATTCCCCCCACCCAAAGTTTGGGGGAGAGTTATGTCTCTGTCCAGGCTACTCCAGCCCTCGCCTCTCTTCTGCACTCCTCCCCTTCCCATTTCTTTGCTTGCCCTCTCCTCCACTTTCCCACAGTGCCTTGTACCAACCCCCCAGTTTCCCACCCTCATCCCAATCCAACACCTTATTCTATCAACCCCATTTCCCCTAAATGGGCAGCTCCTTCCCAGCTCTGGGCTCTTCTATGCCTATCAGCCACTCCTGATGCATCTTCCTGAGGAGTTACCTGCTTCTACAGTTTTAATGTTGGTTGGTAGGATGGCAGGACCAAAAGAAAATGGAGCTAGTTCCACCCACTTTTGACAACATGCTATTTGATTGGTGGGTGGGTTGCCAGTCTGTCAGTGTTTTGCAGAAAATCCTGACCTCATCCAGCTTGAACTGGGCAAAGAGAAAGAGGGGGGTTCTGCAGCCATGCCCTCAAATTTAAGGGTGACTCACTCTTCTCCAAGTGAATCCGGGGTGGGGTGGGGGTAGGGGGATATCTTTCCTGTCATTATGCCTATGGTTTTTGTCATCAGACTAATCCATCAAGGGAAAAGATGATGTAAGTATCTGTAGGATTCCTCTCTTAGAGGATGCAGGTTGCTCCTGACCTGTGCCAACCAAACTCCATGTACCAACAATGCCAGTGTTACCACACTGAAACCAGTGGATCTCAAAGGATCCACTGGAGGCAGGGCATAACCATGTGATTCACCTCCAGGATCCGCAATGCTCGGGACCTGGACCACCAACACCACCCTCCTCCACATAAAACATGCAGCTGAAAACGTCCCTCCCTGTCATTTAAAATGCCCTACAGAAGAGCCCTAAATCTCAAGCATAGTTGGAATGGTGGCCAGCATAGTACCAACTTTCCCAGTAAATTTGGGGGAAGAATTCCTTACATCACCTACTCCAGATCTCAATAAAGGGCTTCTGTGAGATAATGTGCAGGGTAGATCAGAGGAAGATCTCTCCTTTCACACAGGGTGATTTCAGACGTGATGGGCGGCCGCTTTCACCACGGGCCGTGGGGTGGTCCAGACCATGGCCAGGGGTGAAGGGACGTGCCAACAGACGTGTGCCCCATTACCCCAGCCATGGTCCGAACCACCCCACGGCCCATGGTGAAAGTGGCTGCCCATCACGTCTAAAGCGGCACCCCCAGAGGGGGTGGGGCCACGTGGCGCAGCGTGCTGCTGCATGGCCCTGCCCCTGCATTCCCCGGCAGCCCTCTCCCCTCCATACAGGCAGAGGCAGCGGCCAAACTGGCCGCTGCTGCAACCACGGGCAGGGGTGGCTCCCATTGACTGCGGTGAACTGTAAGTAACCAAACATTACTTTATGTTCACCACGGCCGTGGTGGTCTTTCACCATACTTATCGACCTCCTCGTGTCTGGAGGTCCAGAAGTGTGGTGAATGCAAATACCGGCCGCATTTGACTGTGGTGCACATCTGGCGGCGAGCCAACAGACTTTCACCACAGTCAAACGCGACCCGTGTTTGACTGTGGTTCAGCCAGGGTGAATGTTAGACGCGTAACGTCTGAAATCACCCACAGTCAAAAGCAGATCAAAATGTTGCAGTCAATTTCTCAAATAAAGATCTCAATAGAGGATAGAATTCGGTTGATATTGAAGACAACAGAAATTCGAAACTTATTGTTCTTAGATGTGTTTTGTGGAATCGACCTGTAAAAAGCAGGAAAAACATATTTATCAATAACGAGTTGTTTATAAACAAGATGCTACCACTCATGTCCCCCCAGGAGCCACTCATTCACCTGCCTGTCTGAAGGTGGTGCAGGGGAATGTGTGCTCCCATGAGATGAACACAGCACCCACTCATGGCCACTCACAGAGAACTCTGAGAAATCCCATGTGCTTGATACAGGGCAAGCCAAAAAAGGTGCAT
This sequence comes from Sphenodon punctatus, assembly GCA_003113815.1. Lineage (NCBI taxonomy): Eukaryota > Metazoa > Chordata > Lepidosauria > Sphenodontia > Sphenodontidae > Sphenodon > Sphenodon punctatus. Next base: position 208,029 of record QEPC01014130.1, on the reverse strand, counting down.
GGCAACTGGTGGCCACACATCTCCTGCCTGTATAAACAGCAGCAGCAGTCAGCCACGCCAGCAGACTGGTCACCCACTCACAGGCACTATGGGTGCAGAACACAGCCGTTGCAAGTCCCATGAACGGGCCACGAGTGTCGAGAAGCCAAGTTTCCCCAGCATTCATACTGGGAAATGTACATTTCAAAGGCCAGCCCAACGTGCTTCCCCCTCCCCCACGGCCTGTGGCAGAGGGAGTGTGAGGCGGCTGTCATGGTAGCTATGCTGGGAGCCACCTGTTAAAATCGCTCCCCTCACACTCCACTTGAGTGGGTGCTCTGTGGCAGTGACACTCAGCGAACACACCCTCCCCAGCCTTGCTCATTAAAAAAACACTCAAAGTCAGTAGATATTACTCTGAATACACTGCGACCCAACCTGTTGATTAAGTAAAATATGCCATAAGAACATAAGAATGTAAATAATGCGGTACTGGGTCAAACTACCACAGCTTTATATCACAGACACCCCAATCTCCTCGGAAATACCATAAAACAGATATTCCACAAGGCAAATTTCTGGGCATTTGGTGTCCAGATCATATATCAACCCCAACACTAGATAAAGGGTCACCATTTTGAGGCTCCATTCTCTGTTGTTGCAGCCCACAACAGTAAGAAGTTATGTTCCCCAAACCTACTTGGCTAACAGCCATCATCAAAAAACATATCCAATCCCTTTTTAAAACTAGCACACGACCAGCCATGACCACTTCCTCCGGCAATAAATTCCACACGTAATTGTGTACTGAGTGAAAAAAAATACTTTCTCTTATTTGTTTTAAATCTGCTGCCAGTTAATTTCATAGAGTGTCCCCTTGTTCTAGTACTGTTAGAGAGGGTAAATAACTGCTCCCTATTTGCGTGTTCCACACTACTCATGATTTTATAAACTTCTATTATATTCCCTCTCAGCCATCTCTTCTCCAAGCTGTAGAGCCCCAACCTATTAAGCCTCTCTTCATAGGGGAGCTGTTCCCTACCCTTGATCATTTTTGTTGCCCTTCTCGGTACCTTTTCTAGTTTTACTGTCTTTTTTGAGATGGGGGTGACTAGAACTGCACACAATACTCCAGGTGCGGTCATATCATAGATTTATATAGACTCAATACAGTATTTTCAGTTTTATTCTCCATCCCTTTCCAAATGTTTCCTAACCTTCTGTTTACTTTTCTGAATTGCATGCACACTGCTGCGGGGTTTGCATGGGTGCTGCGGGCCCTATGTTGGGGGTGCATGCCGCTTGCACACACGTATCTGTGTGCATGCCATGTGTGATGCATGTGCCAGTCCATGGGGTTTAGGATTGGCTCCACCTACTCCAAGATCCTTTTCCTAAGTGATAACTCCTAATTTAGAACCCACTATTGTGTACATATAGATTGGATTATTTTCCCCTATGTGCATCACTTTGTATTTGTCCACATTAAATTTCATCTGCTATTTAAATGTCCAGTCCCCCAGTCTCACAAGATCCTCCTGCAATTCTTCACTGCCTGCTCACAGTTTAACTACCTTGAATAACTTTGTGTGATCTGCAGATTTGATCAGCACACTCGTTATTCCCTTCTCCAGATCATTAATCAATATATTAAACAACACCGGTCCCACTCCACTATTTAGTTTTACTCCACTATTTACTCCACTATTTACTTCTTTCCATTGTGAAAACTGACCATTTAGTCTTACTGTTTGCCATCTAGTAGAGTTAACACTCCATCTTTTAGGCATCCTATTATTGACAAATGATTTTTTTTATTTTTGAGTTCTCATTTTGTAAGAGCTACCCTTTGCCAAACAAAACAAAATAAAAATGTTTTTCATGTAGGCAGAAAGGAAGATACAATTTGTTTCCCCAGGCCTTTGATTTAATAGAAAAAGTAGCTCATCCTTCACCACTTTACATGAAATATCAACAAAATATGAAACAGAGATTTTAAAATGTAAATCATATTTAAATCTCTTCAACTAGTATAAGAGACTTTCAATAATTTTCATAGAGGTCTAATGCTAAATGATGTTGCATGTGGTTAGTAACCATGTAAAAATGTGCATTAAATGGTTTTCAAGTAAGTTTAGCAGAAATCATTAAGGATTATATTGTCATTTGGAATAGTCTTTGCAATAGCATGCTAATAGCCAATTTAAACATTGCCGTATTTCTGACCTCTAAACTAGAATGAAGATGATAAATTGGATTTCACAGAAACAGAGATGTTACGGGAAACACAGAGCTACTGGGTATGACACACTCAACAACTCATTACTCTGCATGCTACTTTTAGATGTTACAAATATTTAATATCACCTCGGGGCTGAAGCTAATAAAGTCATGCTGTAGTCATTGTAAATAAATTACCTACAGCATTAAACATAAATTTAACTTTTCACGAAATGTTAACATCTCTGCATATGATACTTTGACATCTTTTTACCTCTCATGAGTCTTATGGCAATGGAAAAGATATGGACAGAACAAAATGTGTACTTAATGTCTCTGAGTCCTGGGAGTACAAGGCTGATTACTGAGACCAGTATGCTTGTTTCACTTGACCTTAGGGAGGGCCATGGCTCAGGTGGCAGAACGCATGCTTTGCATGTATAAGGTCCCAAGTTCAATACCTGACATCTCCGATTCAGGATCTCTGGCAGTGTGTCTGGATAAGGCCGCTGCTGGGGATTCTGGAGGGTGTCTGGTACACCTGCACGAGGCCTGAGGTGGATTTGAAACTCTGCTGCCATGTCTGGTTGTGACAATACTGAATTAAGATGGATCATTTGTCTGACTAAGTTAGGCAGCTTCTTGACCTCAACATAGAACCATCCCTCTGTTCCCTTGACTACAAGCAGGATTCTCCCAGGGTTCAAAGCTCACATAAGGTGGAAAATATCTGGGGGTGGTTTTAGACTTAAAAGTCCAGGTTCTTCAAACTCCCACATGGGGAGTTCAGATGCTGCTGCCCCACACCCAAAGTCTCCTGGGCACTGTTGCAAACAGCAACACCTGCGACTCCCACATGTTTGGAGAAGTGGACTTGGTAAGTCACCATACCCAGGCTGCTTCTCCAAACATGTAGGTTTTGCTGGCACCACTGTTTGGAATGGTGCCCGGCAACTTGGAGAGGAGTGTCTGAACTCCCCATGTGGGAGTTTGAAGAATGTTGTGGGCTTTTAATTCCTGGGTGAAAGGCAGTTACATCTAAAAACACATTGGGTGGGCTCCTGGAGAACAAGGGAATATTGGCATGGAGGAGAAAATGTTCTGTACCATCCAGATTTTTCAGACAAGCTATAAAGAAAAGAATCTAGGAACTGAGGTTCTTTAGTCAGCAACACAATGTGGCTTCAAAAAAGGCTAATACAGTTTTAGGCTGCATTAACAGCAGTATTAGGTGTTTTTACACAATTTCTGCTGGATGTTTACTGTTACGTACTGAACTTTCTGTGTGTCTAAATCACTCACCCAGATCTTAAACATCTGGATCTTTGAACTTCTGCATAGAACTTCTCCCAGAACTTTTGTGTGTAAAACGTTCTCTTGGTAAACTGCTTTGCTCCAGGCAGCTGTCATCACTTGGTTTCGATGGCAGCCTGTCACATCTACAGCTGTGGCTACTTAAGGCTGCCTCCGGGCAGTGTGTGTGTGTGTGAAAAANGCATGCCGCTTGCACACACGTATCTGTGTGCATGCCATGTGTGATGCATGTGCCAGTCCATGGGGTTTAGGATTGGCTCCACCTACTCCAAGATCCTTTTCCTAAGTGATAACTCCTAATTTAGAACCCACTATTGTGTACATATAGATTGGATTATTTTCCCCTATGTGCATCACTTTGTATTTGTCCACATTAAATTTCATCTGCTATTTAAATGTCCAGTCCCCCAGTCTCACAAGATCCTCCTGCAATTCTTCACTGCCTGCTCACAGTTTAACTACCTTGAATAACTTTGTGTGATCTGCAGATTTGATCAGCACACTCGTTATTCCCTTCTCCAGATCATTAATCAATATATTAAACAACACCGGTCCCACTCCACTATTTAGTTTTACTCCACTATTTACTCCACTATTTACTTCTTTCCATTGAGAAAACTGACCATTTAGTCTTACTGTTTGCCATCTAGTAGAGTTAACACTCCATCTTTTAGGCATCCTATTATTGACAAATGATTTTTTTTATTTTTGAGCTCTCATTTTGTAAGAGCTACCCTTTGCCAAACAAAACAAAATAAAAATGTTTTTCATGTAGGCAGAAAGGAAGATACAATTTGTTTCCCCAGGCCTTTGATTTAATAGAAAAAGTAGCTCATCCTTCACCAATTTACATGAAATATCAACAAAATATGAAACAGAGATTTTAAAATGTAAATCATATTTAAATCTCTTCAACTAGTATAAGAGACTTTCAATAATTTTCATAGAGGTCTAATGCTAAATGATGTTGCATGTGGTTAGTAACCATGTAAAAATGTGCATTAAATGGTTTTCAAGTAAGTTTAGCAGAAATCATTAAGGATTATATTGTCATTTGGAATAGTCTTTGCAATAGCATGCTAATAGCCAATTTAAACATTGCCGTATTTCTGACCTCTAAACTAGAATGAAGATGATAAATTGGATTTCACAGAAACAGAGATGTTACGGGAAACACAGAGCTACTGGGTATGACACACTCAACAACTCATTACTCTGCATGCTACTTTTAGATGTTACAAATATTTAATATCACCTCGGGGCTGAAGCTAATAAAGTCATGCTGTAGTCATTGTAAATAAATTACCTACAGCATTAAACATAAATTTAACTTTTCACGAAATGTTAACATCTCTGCATATGATACTTTGACATCTTTTTACCTCTCATGAGTCTTATGGCAATGGAAAAGATATGGACAGAACAAAATGTGTACTTAATGTCTCTGAGTCCTGGGAGTACAAGGCTGATTACTGAGACCAGTATGCTTGTTTCACTTGACCTTAGGGAGGGCCATGGCTAAGGTGGCAGAACGCATGCTTTGCATGTATAAGGTCCCAAGTTCAATACCTGACATCTCCGATTCAGGATCTCTGGCAGTGTGTCTGGATAAGGCCGCTGATGGGGATTCTGGAGGGTGTCTGGTACACCTGCACGAGGCCTGAGGTGGATTTGAAACTCTGCTGCCATGTCTGGTTGTGACAATACTGAATTAAGATGGATCATTTGTCTGACTAAGTTAGGCAGCTTCTTGACCTCAACATAGAACCATCCCTCTGTTCCCTTGACTACAAGCAGGATTCTCCCAGGGTTCAAAGCTCACATAAGGTGGAAAATATCTGGGGGTGGTTTTAGACTTAAAAGTCCAGGTTCTTCAAACTCCCACATGGGGAGTTCAGATGCTGCTGCCCCACACCCAAAGTCTCCTGGGCACTGTTGCAAACAGCAACACCTGCGACTCCCACATGTTTGGAGAAGTGGACTTGGTAAGTCACCATACCCAGGCTGCTTCTCCAAACATGTAGGTTTTGCTGGCACCACTGTTTGGAATGGTGCCCGGCAACTTGGAGAGGAGTGTCTGAACTCCCCATGTGGGAGTTTGAAGAATGTTGTGGGCTTTTAATTCCTGGGTGAAAGGCAGTTACATCTAAAAACACATTGGGTGGGCTCCTGGAGAACAAGGGAATATTGGCATGGAGGAGAAAATATTCTGTACCATCCAGATTTTTCAGACAAGCTATAAAGAAAAGAATCTAGGAACTGAGGTTCTTTAGTCAGCAACACAATGTGGCTTCAAAAAAGGCTAATACAGTTTTAGGCTGCATTAACATCAGTATTAGGTGTTTTTACACAATTTCTGCTGGATGTTTACTGTTACGTACTGAACTTTCTGTGTGTCTAAATCACTCACCCAGATCTTAAACATCCGGATCTTTGAACTTCTGCATAGAACTTCTCCCAGAACTTTTGTGTGTAAAACGTTCTCTTGGTAAACTGTTTTGCTCCAGGCAGCTGTCATCACTTGGTTTCGATGGCAGCCTGTCACATCTACAGCTGTGGCTACTTAAGGCTGCCTCCGGGCAGTGTGTGTGTGTGTGAAAAATGAATCCAGAACTTCCTTGTGGACTTGCAAACCCAGAAGATTGAAAAATCCGGAACTTTAAGGTGTGTGTAAAAATGCTCATTGTTTACCAGTCAGAGGATGCAATAATTCCACTCTATTCGTAAGTGATCAGGCTTCAGCTGGAGTATTGTGTCCAGTTCTGGGCACCTCATTTCAAGAAGGGCGTTGACAAATCTGAGGGTTCAGTGGAGGTCAACAAATGATAAAGGGTCTGGAAAGCAAGTCTACAGAGGAAAGTTTGAAGGAACGGGGTATATTTAGCATAGCGAAGCGAAGATTAAGGGGAGACATGATAGCAGTCTTCAAGTATGTAAGGGGCTGCCACCAAAAAGATGGCATTGCTACCAAGGGCAGGACTAGAAATAATAAGCTCAAGTTACAGGAAGGTAGATTTTGGTTAGAGATCAGGGGGGGAAAAAATCCTAAAGGTAAGAGTTGTTCTGCAATAGAAGAAATTGCCCAAAGGGGCCGTAGGCTCTCCATTCCTGGAGATTTTTTAAAAAGAGGTTGGACAGCTGTCCGTCAGGGAATCGGGGATGTCGTTGGATCCAACAATAAGCGGTTGGACTAGATGATCATTGAAGTTCCTTCAAATGCTATGATTCTGTGATCTACCACCTTCAGATGCCTCCTTCAGATGCCCTTCACATCTGAGGATGTTGATTCCATGACTTTCAGTGTCTACAGCAGACTTTGGAGATACATAGAATTTAGTCAAATTTTATACCTTTTCTATTGGTCTTTTGAATCACCAATAAAGTCTCATAAAGACGTTATCTATAATATGGTTTTAAAAAATCTCTAAAAGGATATTACTCTAACACTATCAGAAGTAATATCTATGGAGACTTAGTACATTTCCATGCAACCCTTTCTGTTTTATTTTTCTAAAATTCAGTATGTATTTTCTATGAAGGCAGATATTTTGAAGTTGTGCTGCCATAGAAGAAGAGCTAAATGAGGTTAAAAATACAGGGTGGCTGCAGGACTTGTCCATGCTTAGTAGATATTTCTTTAAGAGCCCTGCTGGCTAGTTAGCTCTGTCCATTAAATTCATTTAATTTTTGCATATGTGATCCCTTTTACGTATTTTACCAGATATATGATCCTTAATTTAGCCATTTGGTGGTCCTAAGTATTATTCCCTTTTCTGGGGTGGTTGTATTGGGGACCATTCCTTTTGTTGTGGTTAGCCTTGCAGAGGTACATGAGTTGATACATTTACCCCATAAGATTTTTATGAGGTAAATGTATCAAACACCAGGTGTTTGGCAGGGGAGATGGGTGATGGGGTGGGGGCAAATGATATGCTTTTAAAGTTTTATATTTTATTATTGGTGAAGGTTGTAAGCTGCCCCGAGCTGCCTTTGCCAGGAGGGTTGGGATATCATTTTTTAAAATAAATAAAATAAAAATAAAAATAAGGACACTGGGCAGTATACAACAGACACTAAGAGAGAGAGCAGACTAGAAGAAACTGGATATATCTTCCAGCACATACGTAGCTCCTCCAAGATCTGTCTCAAACCTTCTTTATAAGAACCCGCCTAACATCACTCCTGGGGAAACTAACTCACACAAGTCCCTTCATTAGAGCTGAAATAGATCAGCCATTTCAAATCTATGGACATTATCAACACTTTCAGAATTATTGGAGATCTGACATGGAATATTGACTCTTCTCCTTCCTTAAATATGGTATTAGCCTTACTAAGGCCCCAATCCATGGTCTGCCTCCAGGCGACACACAGATTGAACTGGCACTGTGCATGCACATGGGGCCTCCGTGGGACTCCAACCACACCTCAGGACTGACCCTTGGAGAGACAGGACTGGAGTGGCGGACTCAGGAGGTAGCATGAAGCATATGCACAGTATCATTTTTGCATGTGTATGAGCATATATGGACCATGGATTTGGGCTTGAGATTCTCCATTCTTTCCATAGCCCATATTTATCATGTATTCTACAGTAAGCGCATCATATTTCCTGGGGTAAGAACTCTAGAGTTTCTTTGGCCAAGGGCTGGATATCTTTGTGTATATCTGCCCTCAAATTTCCCCTTACAGCAAGCCTTTCACCTCCAAGATATTCAGGGATCTCTGGGCCCTGTTTACCACAGTCACAAAGGAATCTCTGGGGGTGCTCCTCAATTCCCAGCTCTGCCTGCCATGATCTCTCTTATGCAGAATTTTATGGAACTATAAAATGTCTTGTGAAACTAGAAAGGGCCATGCTCTTTATTTTGTACATGAGTTCCTTAATTTACTTACCTCAATTATTTGGAATTTGCTTTGCAAAAATGCAACCAAACGTGATCAAGACTCTATTTTAAATGAATAACTACAGTTGCAATCCTAATTCATCCAATGTACAAGAGGGTTGCATACATTTATCTTGAACATCAGAGTGCTACATTAGACTTAAAATGGGTGACAAATCCCAATTCATAGTTAGCACTGCTGCCATCACCCACAGTACCATCCTTCAAAGCCGAGCAGAGCCTCTCTGCATGGTCAGTACAACCAAAATGATGTTTCATGGCAAATGCCATTTTTGTTGAAAACAGCCCATTTACTTATTTTATTTATTTATTTATTTATTTATTATTTTAATTTTTACCCCACCCTTCCCACCAATCGCAATTTAGGTCAGCTTTACAATATCAAAATATAAAATACAAATAGAAAGCAACCAAAAAATATAAAACCATAAAATACTTCACAACCCTACCCCCTATGACCACTCTTCACCCCAACTCCTCAACCTCCTAACTAGCCCCATCCCCTCACAACACCCCCTCCCATAACCCCCACTGTCAAACGCCCTCATGAATAAAACAGTTTTGCATTGCCTCCTAAAGGAGTTCAAGTCCTGACATAAATGAACCTCCCAGGGGAGGAAGTTTGACAGCTGCGGAGTGGTGGCCGAGAATGCCTTCTTTGCTGTGGAGACCAGGTTAAAACCTGGTACCTGAAGACCGGCATCCCCGGCCAACCGCAAAGGCTGCATTGGGACATAGTAGGCCAGGTGATCTGTCAGATAAGATATTTGTTGCTTTCCCAATGACTTGGGAAACACTTACCCATTTGCTCAGGTTTCCATTCTGCATTTTTGGAAGTGATAGTGAGAGCAAAAGTGACAACAAAACTGACAAAAGTTATAATGAAAGTGAAAAAGAGCTGGGAAAGCACAGAAAAGTGTCAGAAATTCATTCATGGGAATACTGTAAGGACAAATGGGTGAAAAGAATCCCTAATGTGAAAGATAGTTTAAATGTGTGCCAGGGGGAAGGGAGAGCATTACTTTAATAAAATTATTATTAATTTCATCAGCAGGGAGATTTGCTGTGTCAATTTAATCAGTGGGGCTTTGGGGATTCCCCTATTTATGCTGCCCCCAATGGTCTGCCCGCATTTAGTCAGACTCCACAAGATGACAGCATAAACATTGAACAGTATGAATGTTTATTTGTGCTGCTCCTCCCGAGAATGATGTTGTGTTAAGTACCATGGAGTTGATTTCCCATGTGGCTAAGATAATGTGCAGAGCCTTTCGCTATGATGGAGGATTTGACACCCAGATAAGTCTAGCACAGCACTCTGCACAAAATTCCCTTGCACGTTGAGGACTGCACACTGAGAAAATAATTAACATTATCATTTATTTTATTTATGTATTTATTAGAGGTGGGACCCCAGGGCAATTACCGGGTACCGGATTTAC
>QEPC01014130.1:161713-197748 GCA_003113815.1 Sphenodon punctatus | reverse complement strand
GCTGGGCTGGCTCTGGGTTGCCGGCGGAGAGTCACTTAGGGGAATTTTTTTTTTTAAATCCAGGCTGGGCAGGGTGGGTGGGGGGTGTCCCCCCTTCCACCCGTGCAGCCTGGACTCGGGGAGGGAAACGCGGGTTTTTGGTGGGGTTTTTACATTGCGGCCATTCATTTAAATGGCCACAATGTAAAAAAAAATCCAGTACCCGGAATCTGGTAACCGGGCCGGATTACCGGGTTGAATCCAATAATGCCGGTATGCCCAGTACCAGCATTATCGGATACCGGAAGATCCAGTTGTCCCGGCCCTAGTATTTATTCTAAAATTTATATGCTGCTCCCTCCTGCCTCAGGCATCTTGTGGCGGCTCGCACTATTTTAAAACTTAGTAAAGCAAACAATTATAAACTATGATTAAAACCATACAAAACCCATCCCCCCCACCCTAACCCAACCTACCCACCCCATCTACCTTGGGAAAGACCCGGAGGAACAGCCAGGTCTTACAGTGCCTACAGAAAGAGGGGAGGTTGGTAATCAAGCGGACCTCCAACAGGAGGGAGTTCCACAGCTGTGGCACAGGCACAGAGAATGCCCTACTCATGGTGGACACCCAGAAACCTGGGGGACCCTGAGGAGGGAGCCCCTGGCTGACCACAAGGGTTGATTCAGGACCCAGAGGGTGAGGCAGTCCTGCAGGTAGGTGGGGCTCAAGCTATTAAGGGCTTTAAAGGTCAGCACCAACACCTTAAATTGGGCACAGAAAACTATTGGCAACCAGTTCAGAGATGAAGCACTGGTGTAATGTGTTCGCGTCAGCCTGTCCTAATCAAGAGATGGACCGCTGCACTCTGCACTAGCTGCAGCTTCTGAACCAGCACCAAGGGTAGCTCCACACAGAGTGCGTTGAAGTCATCCAGTCTTGAGGTAATAAAAGCATGGATGACTGTGGCCAGATCCATGTCCAAGACATACGGCCTTTACTGATGCAGCAGATGTAATTGGCACAATGCCCCCTTCACCACAGCCATCACCTGGGCATCCAGGCACAGTTGTGGGTCCAGGAGCACCCCCAGACTCCAGGCCTGAGAAACCAAGGGAGGATGGCACCCATCACTCCCTCGGCCCTCCCTACAATCATCACCTCCATCTTGTCAGGATTTAATTTCAGATGACTCACCCTCATTCAATCCCCCACAGCTGATAAACACTGGGTAAGCACCAAGACTGCCGGGCCTGAGTCGGAAGAAAATAAGAGATATAGCTGGGTGTCATCAGTATATTGATGATATCTCACCCCATACTCCCTGATGACCTCCCCCAAAGGCTGCATGTACACATTGAACTAGAGAGGGGATAAGATGGAACTATGCAAAACCCTATAAGTGAGGGCTCAGGGGGAAGATGAAAACTCCCCCAGCATCATACGCTGGGTTCTCCCAGTCAGGAAAGAGAGGAAGCATTCAAGAACAGTCCCAATAATCCCTGCCCAGTCCCACAGCCGAGTCACCAACAACTCATGATCAAAGGTATCGAATGCAGCCGAGAAATCTAACAGAATCAACAGGGTCAAATGGCCCTGGTCCAAATCATGGGAGAGGTCATCAACCAAGGCCAAAGGCGCAGTCTCCGTGACATCACTCGGACAAAAACCCGACTGTGAGGGATCAAGAAAATTGACCCAGTCCAAATGCTCCCGAAGCTGCTGAGCCGCTACCCATTCAATAACCTTCCCTAAAAAGGGAAGGATAGAGACTGGCCGATAGCTGGCCAGGGTGTCAACATCCAAAGATGGCTTCTTGAGCAGGGGCCACACCACCACCTCCTTGAGACAGTCCGGCACCTTGCCCTCCCTAAGGGAGGCATTGGCTATCCCCACCAGCAGCGGCCCCAATATCTCCCAGCAAGCCTTAACTAGCCAGAATGGGCATGGGTCTAGTTCACAACAGGTGTCTCAGACATTCTCAGGAACATCCTCTGCATCCGAGGGCAACACAGCCTAAAACTCATCCCACAAAACAGGACAAGACGGGGCTTCTACTGCCTCTGACCCATTTTCTGCTAAGAAAGTTGGGTCAAAACTGTGGTGAATTTGAGCGATTTTCTCTGCAAAAAAAGTCCACTATGGTCCTTTTCATACAGACACTCTATCATGAATAAAATGGATGTTACATTTTATTACACACATTGCAGGGCTGCAGGTGTGCTCTATAGGTGCCCTGCAATATGTATAATAAACACCCATTTTATCTGTGTTAGACATTCTGTGTGAAAAGGGCCTATATGTGTACATACATGTGTATTCAGTACCAAATGAACCCTATCTAGGACCACATCATACAATTCTATCAAGCTTTGCGTGATTTGTCAGCCTGGTAGAAAATTCATAACCCCATAAAATTAAACTTCTGTTTGGTCTATAGTTGTGTAAGCAATTGTTCCTTTAGGCATCAGGAATGATTATTTTAGAAAAATAACCAACTCTGTAAATCCAAAACCAGAAAGGTAACATGTTCAATTGGCCATCTCAAATTTGTATTTAATTTAAATGTTAAACGTACAGCAATAGTTGGTGAAATAAATATAGGCAGACTCATTCATAGATCCAGGAGCAACACTTTGATAACTGCTTTTTACGGGTGGGAATTTCGGTTTTGGTTTGAACCGAATCAGTCTGAAAATGACTATTTTGCTTTAAAACCGAACCATCTGAAGATCAGACTGTTACGGTTCCTGATTTTTGGTTCTGTATCTTTCCCATGGAAGACAATGGAAAATCTTCCCATTGACTTCCCAACTACCAGCCTCGGAGATTGGGAGTAGGGATCAGCATCCACAACACCCCCCACCCCCTGGGCCCCAACTTTACCCCACCCAAACCCCAGGGGTCTGCTGCTGCTATGTACTTAGTGGTCCAGATATCGGAGGATGGGGGAGAGTAGAATCGAGGAGCCACTACCTCTGCTGCTGGAGGCCAGGGTCCAACTCCTTTGCAGCTGGGAGGTGAAGCTGGCTCTTCTGCTGCCAGGAGACCAGGTCTCTTCTGCTGCCAGGCAGAGGAGTCGGCTCCACTGCTGGGCAGCTGGGCCTCCTCTGCTGCTGGAAAGCAGAGCTGGCTCCACTGCTGGGAGACCATATCACAGCCAGTGTGAGTGTGGAAGTCCTGCTGGCCCAGCATAGGGCTCTTTTCCAGGGCACACTTCTGGAGATCTCTACTCCAGCAGAGCACATTGACAAAATGGCTTCCAGGACCATCTTGCGCATGTGCAACACTTTTCCAAAATGGTGGCATAGTTGCCAGGTGTCCAGGCCTCCTCTGCTGCAGAAGGCGGGGAGGGGGCTGGGCCTCCTCTGCTGCCAGATGGCAGAGCCAGCCCTACGGCTTAGCAGCCAGCCCTCCGCCGCTGCTGGGTGTGGAACTGATGGGAGACCACGCTGCAACCACTGCGGGTGAGGGAGGCCTGCTGGCCCCTCACCTAGCACAGGCTTTCTTCCCAGGGTGCACTAACAGAACTCCATTTTAGAAAATGGCGTTTTGAAAAGGCAGCCAGTCTGTATGCATGGAGACATTTCACACATGCACAGAATGGCTGCCCTTTTTTACAAAATGGCACTGACGCTGCTGGCACCCTTTTGGGAAATTGCTGCACATGCACGAAATGGCCCTGGTGGCTATTTTGTGCCTGTGCATTGTTGGAGTCTTGTGAAGGAGACCTGTGCCTGGCCAGCAGGTGTCCACACCTGCGACAGCACAGCAGCGAGCATCAGCCACCCAGCAGCAGAGGAGGTGACTTCACAGTCCTCCAACCTCATCCACATCCTCTGAGACCTGGATGGGTAAGTACATGCAAGCCAGCAGGGCCCTGGGGGTAGGAGTAAATACGGGCCATGGGGGTGTTAGGGATGCAGATCCTCACCTCATCCTCCAAGGTTAATAGTGGATCCTGGCGAATGGGGGAGGTTGGACAGGCCCTCCTGTCCCAGGGAATGGGGGTGATGGCAGTTAGGGACAAGGTTTTCTTTGTCCCAGCCAGACCCCCATTTTGGGTTCCCTTTCGGTCCAGTTCCCCTTCCCATTGACTTCAATGGTAAAGATACAGAACCAGAAACTGAAAACTAAAACCAAAACTACCTACCGAAAAGTAGGGATCTGAAACAAAAAACAAGAAAAGAAACCACCAAACAAAAAATAGGCCCAGTATCCCCCTCCCCACCCACCCCCCACTGCTTTTGTTATTTTAAAAGTCAAACAGTGCTGAGTGCAACCTATGATTTGGGCACACACACAAACATAGTTGTTTAATCAGCTGTTAATTCAGAGCTTTCAGCATCTATATTGTTATTTCATCGTACACTGATTGTCTTCCTAACTTCCCACAGGGAAGCAGACCCCAAAACATGGCTGTTGTTTACAGTACAATATTGTAAGAGTAACACTGTCAAGGTGGCATATTTCATGGACCTTTAACATGATGTCTCCAGTTTAAGAATACCTGATAATGCTATAATGCATGTGCATGATAAATTTGCCTCAGTGTTGCCCATGTATTTTGCAGGCTTTTTGTTGAATGGCTGGTTTAGTTTGGGTTTTTTTTTGTGGTTTTTAATTGTATTTATTTTTAAAAGAAAATGTGTGAAACTTTAACCCTTTTCACACACTCTAACACTGATAAAATGGGTGTTACATTTTATTATACATGTTGCAGGGCACCCATAGAGCACACCTGCAGCCCTGCAACATGTATAATAAAATGTAACACCCATTTAATCAGTGTTAGAGTGTCTGCGTGAAAAGGGCCTTTGTTACATAAGTCCCTAAATTTTTTTTAAAAGTTCCCATCAGTGTCATGCAAAACAATGTCCATGTATGTTTTGAAATATAACAATTGAGTGTGTGGTTTATGGGATGAAAACACTCAGTGGGTGTCACAGCTGAAAGCCTGGAACTGTGGAAGGCAATTCATACTTTAAAAAAAATCCTTTTCTCCCCCATGAGTGATCACAGAGGGAACTGTAACCATTTTAAAACAGAAGAAAACACATCTATGGAGCACTGTTGGATTTAAGTGTCCCCCTTCCCCGCAACTTAGGAATGTTGGATGGACACACACTGACTTGCCTATTATTACAAAAGAAAAATGTTATAATTAATTTTTGATTTTCAATTAAATATAACATCCCCTTAGCGAATGGGGTTCTCTGTGTTGCAGACCCTGTGGGGCTTTTATTACCCCCCCCCCATATAAAGGGTGGGAATCTGAAACCAACAAACAAACAAACCAACCACAGGGCCTGTAACACACACACACACACACAGTGTTTCAAATGAGATGCTATGCCTCATGGCCACACACACAGCTCTGCCGGGATTCTGGAGTGCTCCATGCAGGGCAAGTCAAATGGAAGCGTGACAGCGGGCAGCCACAGAGCTCCTGCCCATATGAATGGCAGCAGCCAGCCACACCTGTAGGCAGGGCCATGGCTCACAGACACTATGAATGTGGGACATGGCCTTCTCAAGTCCCAGAAATTGGGACTTGAGGGAGCATTGCTGGGAAGCCAGCCGGGATGAGGGGGGAGAGCGCATCCTGGCCGACGTTGCCCCGGCAACTGGGGCTGCATCAACAGGTTTAAGCATGGGTTTCAAGACCCCTCCCTGTTGAGGGGCGGGGCCTCTTCACCCGGCATGTCTCACCCAAGTTGCATTATCGTCTTGGAGCCCTAAGGAGAAAGCCGCTCCTCACAGCCTCCCCTTTCCAGTGCCAGGCCTAGACAGATCAGTGCGATGGAAAAGGCGAAGGCAAAGAGCTGCAAGGGCTGGAAGCTGGAAGCCAGGGTATTGGGGAGGGGGCAGAAACTGGAACCTGGTTCGTGGCCGAGCTGACGAGCAGGCCGGGGCCCAGCGTTGTGGGGGGCTCTGCCCCGTGCTCTGAAAGACAGGCTGGTGGGGTGCAAGGCCCTAATGGGCCACAGGGCCATGTCACAGGGCCACACTCTGCATCCATACTTGGCCCAGCAGGGCCTGGAGGGATTCCCCTACACTGCCATCTGGCCCAGGATGGTGGAGTGGCCTATGATACAGGCCCCCCTGCCCTCAGTTCCACTAATGGTCACAGGGCCCTCAGGGATACAAGGAGCGGGGATGACCATACCCCCCCATAGGGGTCTCACAGGGGCCATTAACAATGGGGCTTCCCCAGGCAGACAATCATGCAGGGCACCCAGGTCCATTGCCAGGGTGCCTGCTCCCCCAGATGCAGCACCGCTGCCCAAACTGAGAAGGAGGGGCAGGGTGGTAATACCCCCGAGTAACTATAGAATGGGAGGGGGGGAGATGGCACCATCAGCTGGACAGGCAATTACTCCCCTCCCTCCCAGGTGGGCAAGAGCTCAGCCCCTGGCCTGGGGTTTATGCCACAGGAGACGGCCCCCCAGCCCCCCCATTGGGTATGGAGGAAAATGTCCCGGGGCAGGCCCCACACCCCCAAGTGAGGGTGCCAGCCACAGTGTGGCCCCTCTTTCTCCCCACAGGGAAGTAGAGCACGAGAGGGGATAGATGGCGGGGGATGATGAAGCAATGGGCCGGGAGTACTAGAAACTCTCCAACGGATAGCGGCCTTGGAGAGGGGACTACAAGCTATGGCCCAGAAATACCACCCTCACCTGTACTCGGGCTGGACCCAGGAAACCAAGCACCAGATTATGGAGGTATGAGGGACCCGCAGGGGGTGGCTACAGAGCAGGGCTCAGTCAGACTCCGTCGTACTTGGTCGTGGGCCAGGTGCTGAGGCGTGTAACTGGGTGGCCCCTGTAGGGGAATGTCCAGGGGAAACTGCCATATTACACTGACCCCTGGCAACCAGTATCATTCCAGGAATGGTGCCCTCTTGTGCAGGGCCAAATTGGCCCACAGAGGGGAACAATAAAAAAACCCCACCTATGGTGGAATGGGGTGTGAGTACCTTCCCCGGGTCAGGCCCACCTCCCACTGCAATTGGGGGCATGGGACTTACGGGGCACAGACCGTTCACATGTGGGCACTGCCCCAGAACATCCTCAGGACCACTATGGGGACCCAAAGGCCTCCCATCCCCCTAGGGGGCAGCTATGCAGATGTCTTGGCAGCCCACCAGGGAAAAGATTTGGAAATACCCGGACATTTTCACCCTCCTATTTACTGATCCCATACCGGATACGAGTGATAAGCATGATAGCAAGAACAAGGAGCACTTTAGGCACCCGAAAGCCGATTGCAACTGGGCTAATTGGATGTTAGCTTACTCCATTTATCAAGGGGTGATGGTCCAGGTGTACCCAGACCGAGCATACGTGCTCATGAAGTACGCCGACATCATTCGCCGTGCCTATGATAAGGGCCCCTCGGGGGCCTGGCTCAGGTATGATGAGGCATTCTTCCATATGGCTTCTTATACTCCTGGGCTAAGATGGGATACACATGCCCCCAATTTGTGGTTGGATTCCATAAATTTATTCTATTTATTTATTTATTTAATCATATTTTTAGCCCGCCCCTCCTGAAACAGCTCGGGGTGGCTAACACTCGCAACAAAATAAAAAAATACAAATATAAAACATTTTAAAACATTCTTAAAATTGCAACAATTAAAACAGGGCAAAGGAACATATAAATTAATTAATACAATAAATAATGGTGGAGGGGGATTAAAAAAAAAAACCTCCCCCCCTCCCCAAAGGCCTGGGCAAACAGTCAGGTTTTGCACATTCGTCGGAATGTTAACAGGCTTGGGGCCAGGCGAGCTTCCTCTGGGAGGGAATTCCAAAGGCACGGCCCAGCCACCGAGAATGTCCTCTCCATTGTGGCCCCCCGCCTAACACGGGGGACCTCCAGGAAGGCACCCCTAGCAGACCGAAGCAGCCGCTCTGCTTATTCAGCTTAGCATGCAGGGTGAAGTGGTTCCTGAGGTAGGAGGGGCCCAGACCATGAAGAGCCTTATAGATCAATACCAAAACCTTGAACCTGGCTTGGCTCGCTATCAGCAGCCAGTGCAGAGTCCGGAGCACAGGTGTTATGTGTTCCCGAAGGCCCGTCCCCGAAAGGAGCTTGGCTGCTGCATTCTGCACTAGCTGCAGCCTCTGAACCAGGAACAAGGGCAGTCCCACGTAGAGCGGGTTACAGTAGTCCAGCCTCTAGGTGATGAAGGCATGGACGAGGGAGTCCAGGTCTGGGCTGGAGACGTACGGACGCAGCCTCCGTACCAGATACAACTGGCGGATGGTGGCCTACACAACTGCCTCCACGTGACGCTCCAGGCAGAGATCTGCATCCAATACCACCCCCAAACTCCGAACCTGCTGGGCTATAGGAGGGCGAACCCACCCAATCAGGGGGGCCGACACTTCCCTCACTCTCCCCACCACCATCACCTCCGTCTTATCGGGGTTGAGCTTCAGTCTGCTCTGCCACATCCATTCCACCACGGCCTCCAAACACTGGGATAGCACTGAGACAGAAGTGTCTGGGTCAGTTGAAAAAGATAGGGACAGCTGAGTATCATCAGCATATTGGGGACATCGCACCCCGAACCCTCTCACAACCTCCCCCAAGGGCTGCATATATACATTAAATAACAATGGAGACAGAATAGAACCCTGCGGAACGCCGCAGGATAAAGCACGGGGGCAAGATGTCTCAGCTCCCAACACTACCCGCTGGCTTCTCCCCAAGAGGAATGAATGGAACCATTCAATAACAGTCCCGTCCAGACCCCCCCAAGTCACGCAGCCATTTCAACAGCAGCCCATTGTCCACAGTGTCAAAAGCGGCTGAGAGATCTAGCAGGATGAGAAATGTTGAACATCCTGAATCCATCTCCTGACAGAGATTGTCGACCAAGGCCACCAACGCCATCTCAGTGCCATAGCCAGGGCGGAACCCAGCTTGAAAAGGGTCCAGGAAACCAATGCCATCTAGATGTGTCTGGAGCTGGATTGCCACTGCCCACTCAATAACCTTCCCTAAAAAGGGAAAGTTAGAGACAGGTCGGTAGCTGGCGAGTGCATCCACATCCATTGATGGTTTCTTCAGGAGCGGGCGCACCACAGCCTCCTTGAGGCTAGGCGACAACCTTCCTTGCTGCAAGAATGTGTTAACCACCCTTGCCAGCACTGTCCCCAATGTCTCCCTGGAAGCTTTTACTAACCAGGACGGGCACGGATCAAGTTCGCAACAGGTGACTCTCACAGACCCCAAGACATCCACCGCATCGGCTGGTGTCACTTCCTGCAGGTCCCCCAACAAAGTTGGACCAGACCGTGACCTCATGCTCTCCACCTACTGGATTAGGGGCACCTACTGCCCCTAATCCAATGTCAAAGTTGCTCTGAATCTGAGCGATCTTGTCTGCGAAGTAGCTGACAAACTCCTCAGAGCGGGCCTGGGACAAGTCCCCATCCAGGTGGAGGAGGCCGGACTGACCAGCCCCCGCACCACCCAAAACAGTTCCGCTGGGTGAGACTTCACAGACACTATGAGGACAGCAAGGAACTCCTTCCTTGCTGTCCTCACAGCCTCAACATAGGACTGCAAATGGGCCCAATGGAGAAGTTGGTCGAAGTCAGATCGAGTTCGACGCCAGTGTCGCTCCAGCCTCCTGCCTGCTCGCTTCATACACCACAGCCCCTCAGTAAACCAAGGGGCCCTGTGGTGACAAGACAGAGGCAGAGGGCATCTCAGAGTCACCCTGTTGATGGCCTCCTCCAGCAAGCTGTTCCAATGCTAGACCAGCTCATCGGCAGAGTGACCGTCCAGGTCGAGGGTTAACTCCCTCAGGACCTCTTGGAACTGCTGTGGTTCCATCAGCCTCCGAGGGCGGACAACCCTAACTGGTCCATTCCCCTTCTGGATGGGGTGTGCTGAGAGACTGGCCTGAAGGAGATAATGGTCCGTCCATGACAAGGGCACCGTCCTGACCTCCCTCACTACCAGACCTCCCCGCCTCAAGGCCAGAGCAGTCAATGCTTCCAGAAGTGATAGTGGCCACGTCCTAATCCGGGTGGGGGTGGCCCCATCCAATGACCCCTTTCGGAGCGAGGGTCGCATGGCCAACTCCCCAGAGGGAACTTATGTTGAGAATTTGCCTGTGCAGGCAGGTGCGGGTGCATGGGTTGCAGATTCCATCACATATGTGCTATCTGTGGTGGAAACCACGCAACATCAGCATGCAACAAAGGGCAGCAGCCTTGGGGGAAGGGTAAATACAGTCAGGGACCACCCAGGAAAGGGAGTCAGGGTAACCCCTTGGGTGGGGGCGGGGAAAAAGGCCCCAACCCCCATCAGGGTTGATCATCTGGCACAGGCCCTCACAGTTCACCTGGACTGAGCCAAGGTGTTGTACATAGTTGAAGGTTTTCATCATGGTTTCAGGATCCCAGCAGGGGAAGTCCATCAGGGTAAAGTCACACCTAACTTTAAATCAGTTATGGGATTAGAATACGTGGTACAGGCTAAGCTGAATAAGGAGATCAGTGAAGGGAGGGTGACCGACCCTTTCCCATCCCCGCCTTTACCAGGCATGATCATCTCCCCTTTGAGAGTGGTCCCAAAGAAAGCCCATGGCAAATTCTGGCTAATACACTACTTATTCTATCTCTGAGGCAGATCAGTCAATGATGCTATCCTGAGGGAACACACCTCAGTTCAGTACATGTCGTTCAACACTGCAGTCCAGCTGGTAAAGAAGGCAGGCCCAGCTGCACTCTTGGTGAAGTGCAAGATTAAATCGGCCTTTCACCTGCTGCCAGTCCACCCAGACAGCTTTTGCCTCCTTGGCTTTCATTTTCAGGGCCGTTTTTATTTCGACCATGCGATGCCCATGGGTTGTTCAATTTCATGCTCTGCGTTTGAGTGTTTCAGCTCCATGGTCAAATGGGTGTTGCGGCAACAGATGAAAAAAGGGGAAATCACAAAATACCTTGACGATTCCCTCTTCATAGGCAAAACAGGCACCCGGGACTATATTGAACTGATGGAGACTTTAAAAGAGATTGCAGATGAATTGGGTATCCCCCTAGCCCCTGAAAAGACTGAGGGACCAGTCACTACACTCACATACTTGGGGATTGAGTTGGACATAGTCTGGTCCATCTCATGCCTCCCGGCAGACAAGCTGGAAGGGTTAAAGGCCAAAGTAGAGGCCTGACGTGCGGCAGGGAAAGTGACAGTGAGGGAACTCCAGTCCCTAATGGGAAGTCTTAACTTCGCTTGCCAGGTGGTAGCCCTGGGACATGCTTTCTTATCCTGTTTATATGAGAAGATTGGGGGTAACCCCCAGCCACACCATCACATCTAGATAACAAGGGAAATGAAGGATGACCCCCAGACGTGAGCGAAATTCCTATCAGGTTTCAATGGGGTCAGTTTTTGGAGGGAAGATTTGCTGGTAGAGGCCAAACTGCAGATCCATTCTGATGCAGCCGGCAGCATGGGTTTCAGGATGTACTTTCAAGGTAGGTGGTGTGCCGCCGCATGGCCCTGGGAATGGACAGAGCTTGAAATAAACAGGGACCTGACGTTCCTGGAATTCTTCCTGATTGTGCTGGCCGTACATCTCTGGGCAGCCAATTTTGCAGGTCGTTCCATCCTTTTCTGATGTGACAACATGGCAGTGGGGCATGTTATCAACAACTATGTCATCCAGGTCCCCCAGGGTAAGGAGTCTGGTTAGGGGAAGGCATTCATCTTAATGTGCTTGCAGCACAATATTATGTTTGTCACCAAGCACATGCCAGGTATGAGCGATGGCATAGCCGATGCCCTCTCTCACTTCCAGATGAAGCGTTTTTGCTCCCTGGCTCCAAAAGCCAGACTGACACCGGAGCCTCTACTGCCGGCGGTGTGGAGTCTTAGATCACAGAATTGTACACCGTCATACAGGGATCCCTGGCTGTATGAACCCGGTCAGCTTAAGAGCGGGCCTTTAGGGAGTTTCAAAAGTTTCAGTCAGTGAAGAGTTGGGCAGCTAGTTTTCCAATTCCAGAGGCACAGATGCTCCAATTCACCCTGTCCTCAAGGAACGGGGGAGCGGCAGTAGGGATCATCGCCAGTAAGCTGTCTGCCCTCAGTTTCATGAGCTGCCTGGCCATCCACCCACCACCAGATCAGGGTTTTTTCGCTCGCAGAATGCTAGAGGAATGGTCTTGCAAGCAGCCCAGACAACTAGACAGCTGTGCCCCCATTACCCCCCATCTTCTCATTAGGGTTTGTAGCGCCCTCCCCCAAGTATGCTCAGACCAGTACGAGACCATGCTTTTTGCAACAGCATTCAAAATTGTCTTTTGGGGGGCTTTCAGGGTCAGTGAGGCAGTGGCAGAGTTGACCCATGACAATACTAACCAGGCACTGGCCATTGGGGACATACAGATAGGGCAGCACTCCCTCCATGTTAGGCTGAGGTAATCTAAGATGGACCAGAGGGGTAGGGGTCAGTCAGCTACCCTCAACAGGGATGGGTCCAGTGAGCTGTGCCCAGTGAGGGTGCTCGAAGAGTACTTGGGGACTCATCCACCGATCATGGGCCCCCTTTTCTGCCACGCATCTGGCACCCATCTAACCAAGTGTGAATTCACTGCCATGTTGTGGAGGGCAATTGGTTACCTTGGCCTCTCCCCAAGAGAGTATGGGTCACATTAATTACAAATAGGGGCTGCAACTTCACCAGCAGCGGCGGGCCTGAGAGAGCAAGGTATCAGGACTATAGGGCTCTGGCGATCACGGGCCTATAAACTTTACATACGAAACCTCCCGCAGTAATTTTCTTTTTTGTATCCATGCTCCCAGGTCCAGCAAGGTTCCCCCACAGAGACCTAATTTTGATAATTGGCCACAGTTTGGTTCCCTGGGCTGGGAAGGCAGCCAGGCGGACCCATTGGGAGACCCAGTTGGGCCTCTCAGTCCAAGCCATGATCTGCGCAGTGGATGGGGCGCAGTGGGATGTGGTGGCATCAGTTACTGCCTACCCTCAGGATGGAGACAACCAGATCTCCACCAGATGTAGTTGTCATTCACCTGGGTGAGAACGATCTGACTACAACAAAAGGTGACAGATTAATAGTCAGTATCAAAGCTGACATGCTGGAAATCGAGAAGCTTTTTCCTGGGGTGGTAATTATTTGGACCGACCTGGTCAGCCGGGTGAACTGGGGTAATGCCATTCAACCCAGGAAAGTGGATAAAGCCCAACGTAACATCAACAGGGATGTCGGGAAGTGGGTTACCCACAAGGGGGGATACAGGGTGATCCACCATGGAATCACGTATCAGAACCTGGAATTTTTCAGAAAAGACGGGGTGCACTTGTCCCCGACAGGAAATAATAGTTATCTCTCCACCTTGAAGGCGGAGTTAATAAAAGTTTTGGCAATTAAGTGGGGCATGGGTGGGGATCGGGCCTGTCTGAAGTAAACATCGGTGGCCCCTTAGTGGCAGGGGTCCAGTACTGTTTAGGAGAATTTAATAGTAAATCATTAGTGGTGGAGTCATCTTAAGATATGGGAAAGCAACATCAGGCGCAAAGGCAGGGCATGGCCAGCGCCATGGTTAGCATCCCTGGGAAGGGTGTGTGGCGAAGGCAGGCAGGGACATACATGGTCCCGAAGCTTGCGGCACCCAGAATCCTTACTCCTGTCCTATAAGAACACTGTCCTCTTTGGGCCAAGGCTGCTAGCTGAGGGCCAAGGGGGAGACGATTGACAGACATTGAGGATGGCACTGGAGAGCACATCCAGGCCAAGACCCCTGGTAATTATAGTTAAGAAGTTATGTTGTGAGTACTGGACCCAAATTGCTAAAGGCAATTAATCCCACCAGCCTAATTCAATTTGAATAAAGAGTGCGGCCGTTCAAATCCAATATCTATTGTCCTTGACTAATTCTGATGCACTGACAAATAGAATGCTTAGTAGAGCTGGAAAAGGTACAGAAATGGGAAACAAAAGTGTTAGATTGACACCTGTGGCCAATTATGCCGACCCCGTGCAGATTTTGGCTCCAGGAAAACCAAAATTTGCGTGGAGTTCAGTCGGTGTGAAAACCCACCCTCTGTGTGGCTTTGCTGGAAATCATCAGAGCTGGATTTCTCTGCTCTGTACTCTTCAGGGTGTTCTCTGGCAAAGCCGTGGGGGGGGGGCTTTCACACTGGCCGAACTCCGCACAGATTTTGGCTTGCGGGAGCCAAAATCTGTGCGCCGCCGCAGGTGTCAATGTGGTCCAGGTCTACGGAAAATCTTTGATACAAGGCCAGTTTAAAAAGATTAGGACTCTCAGTTTTTGAAAGGAGGCAAGAGAGCAAAGTATGATAATAAGACCGACCATTGTTTTCTTTTTTTAGGCATGTTCCCCATTTGTAAAAACAGGGATTCTAAAACTTCCCCCACTTTAGAGGGATGTTGGAAACTAAAACTCCTTAATGTGTGACAGGCTCTCAAATAGTCTGCTGATGAGGCTCATACAAACACCTGAAGTTACACAAACTCTCCAAAACTAATTTTATTTATTTATTTATTTATTTATTTCTAGATTTATACCCCACGCTCCTGAAAACAGCTCGGGGCGGCTTCCAACAAAAGAAAATATATAAAATAACTATAAAACATTTAAAACACATCAAAAGTTCCATGAATGGGGACAACACAGTGAAAACAAGTCTCTGGCCATCTAATACTGCATTGTTTCTATCATTAAGATTCCAGAGGTCAGATAGCACTTAAAATATTTGTCATACAGTTGTTAAAATACAAAAAGGCACAAAATCAAAAAATAAAGATTAACCATGAGAAATACATGAGTGCATTCTAATAGTACTAAAATAAGCTGTAATCTAATTTTAGTCCACCCATTCATGTTTTTTTGTGTATATAAACAGGTGTTTCTAATATTCGTGTTCTCTCTACTGTGAAACACTCAGTAACCTTTATAAGTTGGTTTATATTCCATGGAAATTTAATAATTCTAACCAGCTTGCCTCGTCTGCACCTCATTTATTTGCTTGACTCCTACAGTATGTAATTTTGGTAGCCCTTGGACAATACCAGTCACTAAACATCTGGCTGTTGACAACTGCAAGACTGGTGCATCATGTTCAAAACAGGATCATCAATATCATTTTCCACCCTTCCATGAAAAAAATATATGAATCACAATCTATATCTCCACTGTACAGCTATTAATGTAGTAAGAAGTACAACTCAGAAAAGCAAATTGACACAAATGGAACATTCATAATTTAACCCATTATTTAAAATGTGTTTGCTTGATTTGCCTGCTTCTTTTTGTGAACACTGAAAAGAAAATTCTTGGGTAAATCCATTGCCTGATAATCTGCAATGATTTACTTTAATAATCTTAGGGACATACAAGGGACAACACATGCACTACTCAAGAGAGCTGTGCCGTACTCTGATTCACAAATGATTCACAACTTGTAGGAAAAAGACTACTGTGTGTTAGGTAGCATTGTTACTAGAATAATATAAATACAAACCATTTGACACAACGTGTCACAAGATTAAGGCCATAGTCCTGAGATGACTAGTTTCAGGATTGTGGCCAAGTTGTCGATTCCAATTAGTTTATAGTCTAACTACATGGTTGGAAAAGGTCTTAAAGGCCATCTAAATCCAGCTCCCCTGCTCCAAGGCAGATGCCCTATACTTCCAACACAGACAAATGCTTCTCCAAACTGCTTCCAAACCAGCCAGTTAAGGAGATCCCACAGTCTCCCAAAGTGGCAAACCTGGGATGAGACTGAGAATGTTTGAACAAGACAGAGGATGTATTCATACAAGCCTTTTCTCTTGTCTCTTCAGTTTCTTCCAGGAGACTGAACTAGTGCTTTTTACATGTTCTCAAATTTCCTCTTGCATTTTAAGAGTTACCCACTACTGCCATAGGCACTGCTAGGTGTCCCATAATGCTGTGCAGCTCTGCAATGACTTTTCTGGTACAGACAGACTGATAGCAGGATTAATCCCTTGAAGGGATTCGCTTTGCACAATCAAAAAAAAAAAATGCATGAGGGATTTATGAGCACGATTGATAAACCTTGGTTTATGGGTTTGACTTTTTGGAGTATAAGCACATTATGTCTGGTTCAACCTGTGTCCTAACCTTTTTGCCCAAATAAATAAATAAATAAATAAATGAAGAAAGGAAGAAAGAAAAGAAAAAACAGCATAGGGATGGGATTTTTTTGCAGACACAGCATCTCATATGAATGCAGCCAGAAATATTTTAAATGATGACTGCATCATTCACACAAGGTCCTAAGTCCAGGAAAATCCCCACCTCCTTCACTTTTTCTTTTTTCATGTGAAAAGTTTACGTCGCAGAGTGCAGGAGATGTAATGTGTGTAGGAATCAGGCCCCTTAGCCACTCTGGGTGATTTCAGACGTGAAAGCACTATGGTCCGAGATGCGTTTTGGATCCCGGACAGGAATCAGGCCAGCCGTCCTACGACATGCTGCCCTGATTTCTACAGGGGATCAGGGAGGGGGCGGGGCTGCGCAGTGTGATGTGTGACCGCACAGCCCCGCCCCCCCGCCCAATCCTGCATCAGGGTCTGGGCCATAGTCCGGAATTGGCTGAGGTAACAGACATTACTTTCCACCGATTCCAGACTGTGGTCCAGCTAACCATGGTTCTGGACCTCTGGGCTGGGCAGCCAGAGGTCCAGAACCATGGTCAATGTGCTTCCTGCCAGAGGTTCATCATGGTGAACTTCTGACGGGAACCACTGTGGGTAACTTCAGACGTTACGGTACCGCCACCACCACAGGGGGTTCACTGTGGTTGACCATGGTATCGTAACATCTGAAATTACCCTCTGTCTTTAGACATAACATCAACGGGTGTCTGAATGTGTGTTTTGACCTTGATATGAACACCAGTTTTGCCCTGTGTGCACCATGTGGTGCTGCTTAGACACAGCCCATATTGGAGCAAATTCGTATTTTGCTCGCCACCCAATATCAGCATGCACTTGCTGCCACCTTGTTCCCCATGTTGTATCTGCTAACATGCCATGTAATATCATTAGGCACAACGATGGTCTTGTGTTCAGGCAAAACACACAAATTATCCTTATGATGTAATGGTGTGCACATTGCGTGTTCAACGGGTGGCCAAATTGGTGTTGGGATTGTTATGGTGCTTGCACAGAATGACCAAACACATACTTAGGGGGTTTGACACCAGATCTTTGTTATTTTTTCTAAATATGCCCTAAGAGCAGCTCTTACCTCAGAGAATCTGTCAGTTCATCACACCTAATGCTGAAACTTACTTAAGCGCTCATAGCAGTAACGTGAATGTTATTGTTAACTCAAGGCAAAAGGAGGTAACAGCTGAACTTTTACACAACTAGCTGTTCAGCTTTCTCATTGTTACAGTCTTCCTCCAAACTTGTTAGGAGATAGACAGACTGAGTAAAAAGGGGTATGTTTTCTGTAATAATCTTTATTAATCAGTATGTTCTTTAAACCATATTGGACTGTACCTGTAATTAAAAATAACAAGTTCTGTAAACATATCTTGATGTAATCTTCATTCATTTCCATGGTCGTTATCTTTTTTATTATGTAAGCCGTTATGTTTTGCTTGTAGATCCTTGTCTCTCTAAATAAAGCTTTCTTTCTTATATTGGCATAATCCTGGATTATAGCATTGTGCCTATTTCTAGTAGACTCATTCCCAACAATAAGCATTTAATAAAAAATATTTAACATGGAAACACATTATACAATGAGTTATAAGTACTGGAGATATACTTACATAATGTTTTGTAACGTGTGAATGTACTATTTCCCTTTTAATTTTCTGAAGATTAAGAAAAGCTCTTATTCTTCAGAAGGTTCAAGGCAACCTTATAATTCCTGTAAAAACAGCCTCCCCGAGTTGTTTTTACAGGAGGGGCAGGGTATAAATTGATAAATAAATAAAATAAAAATAATTCAAAGGTTCATCTTTTTCTGCTGTTTATGTATTGTTTTCTTAACCAATTGCAATGTGGCTTTTAATTCTCAAAACATTTTTATTCTATTAACTGTAAAACCGTTTTTGTGGTACTTCTGCTTATGTTTTAATCAGATTAGGGCAAATTTCATGGGTCTATCCACTAGCTGATGCTGTTGCTTTCTCTAGTAATAAATGTAGCTGTTAGCCCTAGTTTACTAGCTTGTTTAATAGTGAGAAAAGAATGAAAATAGAGACTGAAGACTAAAACCCACTTACTTGACTCATGGGGGTATTGTCCATAAAACTCGGATTTGTCTATAAAATTATAGTGCTAGTAAAAGAGTAGGAAGGGAAATATCAGCTGAAGCAAATACTCTTCAGGGGCGGGGGGATATGGTGTGTAAGCCTGCATTCCCCTTCTCTTGGTAGTTCCTGAATCAGCACAGATGTGAGACTTTACAAAGTTGCATTCACTAGACATACAAATGAAGCTTAAGGCAGATGACATTTAAGATTCTGAATTAAAACACCTCACAGTGAAGCAACCATGTAATAAAAACACAATAAATAAAAACCCACAACTTAACAATAAACAATAACCTTAACAATCATATTTTAATTCACAAGTAAGGATAAGTGTTTACAGATTGGCAAATTGAAATTTTAAACTGTAGGTGGGAAACCTCTGGCTCATAGGACAA
This sequence comes from Sphenodon punctatus, assembly GCA_003113815.1. Taxonomy (NCBI): domain Eukaryota; kingdom Metazoa; phylum Chordata; class Lepidosauria; order Sphenodontia; family Sphenodontidae; genus Sphenodon; species Sphenodon punctatus. Next base: position 179,061 of record QEPC01014130.1, on the reverse strand, counting down.
AACTGTCCTTTGGCTTTTTGGGGGGTGGGGTGGTTTTTTTGGGGTTTTTTGTGGGGGGCAGGGACTTGACCTCTTTCCAGTTCCAGGATCTGGCCTGTGGAACCAGTCTCTATTCTCAAGAACGGAAAGAGATATCTTAGGGAAAGAAGCCAAAATGAGGGGATGCACTCAAGGATCTGGACCCCTCTCTAACCTTTCCCATACACAGCACACCCTTTAAGCACACCCTTTCCCCAATTCCTATCTGGCCCACAGAGCTTGTATCAAAGTGGCCTGTGGAAGAGGAAAGTTCTTCCCCTCCCACCCCCAACATCCTAAAATCCACAGTACATTCGTTTTCCAGAACACATTTGTGATAAACATCTCATGGTATTAGTGTACAATTATTACAAATATTTTTTAAAAAAACCACTTTCTCCAGTTTATTTCTAATAAATCCTTAAATGCTAATCCCTACCCCTTGGGTTCATCCTCTTCGCTTCTGTGGAAAAGCAAATGGCATGAATATTCTTCAATATACATTGGCATTATAATTTCCAAATGACTAATTCCTTGTTTTCTTCCATCAAGAGACTTATGGACTAATGTAAATGAGCAAAGGTAGATGGTAATTCTTTCCCATTATGCAAGTCCTTTGGCATGGGAAACAGCATGCTTTCACTTTCCCATGTGTTATTTTGATTCAGAATAGCTGGAAATTTGCCATCCATAAGATTAGCATGATAAGTGCCATTTCACTCAAATCACCTCAACGTCTAATATACCCTAACTCAAGACATGTTACCCACAGCACTAACCATAACTACCGATAAATTTCACCCTTCTTGCAATTGATGTAAAATGTATTCTACTTTCTAGAGAAAACTTCTCCAAAATGAACACAGGCCAACCACATTATAGCAAGAATCATTACACACCTCAAATGCCAGCCCCCAGAAAACCCATGCCAAACTCCAAGGCATTATCCATGTACAATATACACTTGAAATTCAAGGTCTCATTGTACTTCCAATTCACAAGGCAGGGGAAAACATATATACGTCCAGGGCATAATTCATTCATTCAGGTGGACAAGGGGACTCTGTGTTGTGCATAAATTGCCACACCAAAGTGCTATGCCATGCTGATTTGTGTGCCAAATTCTCATTCACAGCATGAAATGTGTAAGAGGGGTGTATGTATGAGAGGTCAGAATGCACTTAAATGCTGATAACCAGTCCTAGGGGTGTGCATGTCATTTTCATTATTACAATAACCATAATGAAAGTTGTTGTTTTAATTATTGTTATTACAATAACAAAAATGACAAATAATAATAATGAAATGGAAACAAAAATGACATTTGTCCCCACACAGGAAATAAGGCATGTACTCAAATAAAACACGGACACACGTAAGTATGGATGAACTGGCCGCAACTGTTTATAAAACAACCACCCAAACGATAACCTGTTGGAGAACAGAAACCAATTAAAACCAATCAACCTATTAACGAGAATGGTGGATTCCAATTGCCACTTGAATTCCTTGGAATAGCCAATTAGAATTGGTTAGCATTACCCTGACATGCCAATTAATTGATCCCATTCTTGATCTCATTATAATTAGGCCAAATTAATATTTCTGGGTGAGTCTAAGGGGAGTGATTGTACATTACAACACACTATCGCCTCTGCCACAATGACCCTCACTCCCCGTGGTCAGTCCCATATCTAATCAATCCAGATTGGAGTTACCAGTCCAATCCCTTCTGCCTATGGACCAAACTTGATCCATACCCGAAGAAGAACTAACGACAAGCGCCACATCGGAACGGCTTAGATCCTACCATGTGACGCCCAATGCCAATCCCTCTTCTCTGGGATAGCAGTGGGAGACCCACTGCTTCCCAGTTCCATTCGCCTGAAGGCATACCATCCTCCACCTTCCAGATGTCTCCCAAAGCCACCAAGCCAATTCCACAACCGACACAATTTTTTCCCATGGTACTGAACACCGCCAGTTGCGACAATTAAATTATTATGCCACCCCGGCAAATAAATACCAAACCAAACCGGGACTTCTTAACAGAACAGCACTGTGAGGAAGCCGAAAACCCAAGTCTCTGGGAAAATTACTTCCTGATCCCTCAATAATCAAGGCGACTGGACGAAGACCACAGTACTCATGCCAGGGTTGGTGGGTGGGCTTCTGGTGCTGTGAGAGGTCGAATGCCGTGCTTCTTGGTGCCTCCTGACATGTGGCCCACCTGGGCCAATCACAGAGGCGCATTCTCACGCCATTTCTCCAACCCCCTTTTGCAGGCTGCAACCCATGAATTTGGTTGCAGCCCGCAAAGACTCCCACTCGGTTGGTTCCCAAGGCAGTGTCCTGTCTAAACCAACCTGGATGCCTGATTCCCCTGAAGGGGCGGACACAAACCTTCCCCCGCACCACACAAGTAGGTTAGTGGGGGCTTTTTGTTTTTGAAATAAAGGGGGGAAACTAAAAAACGCATTTATGGCTATATCTTTTTTGTTTCTTTTTCAGTTCTAATGAAACCTGGAGTGATTATGCCCCCAATGGAGGGCAATATCGGTACCAAGTTTTAAAACAATTTGATTAAGGAAACTGATTTAGGAAGCAATTGAATATTATGAGTTTACTAAAAGCTCCATAAACATTCATGGCTATATCTTCTTTATCTTTGATCCAATTTGCATGAAACCTCAGTACATTAGGTCCCTCTACAAGCTTAACATGCCTGCTATGTTTCAGAAATATTGGATAAAGGGTCCTGATGTTATAAGACATTAACATGAACATATATTTCTAGCTGTAACATCTTTATATTCCATCCCGTTTACAGAATATTTGGCAGGAATGTACATATATATTCCCTGTTATCTCTACCAACCTACAGGTCAATTTTATAAAGGCACCCAATTTTATAAGCAATTTATATTTTCCACTGGAAGACCATTATTCAGATAAATCGCAGCACATGCAGTGCCACTCAGAGGCAGGCACAGGGCATGGCAGGGGGAAAGAGGCTGTAGGAGGGAGGATGTGGAGCAACCCATAAGACTGGCAGACACATTCACTGGCCAATTACTGCATGCTTCCAGCTTTACAGGACCAATTGGTAGTGGCTTTAGAGACGGGCATAGGGGTCATCCCTGAAGCGAGAATAGAAGCAGCATAACTGGGACTTTGGGGATAGCATCCCCCAAATCAGGAGACAATGGGCATTTTTACACACACGTTAAAGTTCCGGATGTTTCAGTCCTCTGGGTTTACAAGCCCACAAGTAAGTTCCGGATGCATTTTTCACAGTCTCTCTCTCTCTCTCTCTCTCTCTCTCTCTCTCTCTCTCTCTCTCTCACACACACACACACACACACACACACACAGAGCCCTGAGGCAGTTCCTGAATGAATTCTTCGCACAAACACTGCCCTGAGGCAGCCTAAAGTAGCCGCAGCTGTAAATGTGACAGACTGCTATGGAAACCAAATGATCACAGCTTCCTGGAGCAAAGCAGTTTACCAGGAGAACCTTTTACACACAAAAGTTCTGGGAGAAGTTTCACACAGAAGTTCAAAGATCCGGACGTTTAAGATCTGGGTGAGTGATTTAGACACACAGAAAGTTCAGGATGTAACAGCAAACATCCAGGAGAAATGTGTGTATAAAAACACCCATAGTTTACACATCCAGTCTGGCCAGTTATCATCCCAATCCCATCCTGCAGCACTGTGAGAGAGGACATGAGAGAATCTCCCACAGGCTCTTTCCTAAACAGATGCTTAGTTGAGATGGTCACAGCACATAAGATGGATATTTGGTTGACATTTCTGCTGACAAATTGGTACCACAAACAGATCTTACACCAGAGTGACAGGTAGGAAAATCCCTGGCATAGGCTCCTTCTCTGCATATGCTGTGCAGGGATATAAAATTGGGACCGTTTGTTTGTCAAATCTTTCTGATATTTGGCAGAGATGGTCCTGAAGCTGTGATACACAGCCCTGCCAAATTTCATGTACACTGGGTTGGACTACAAAGATTTTACAGTCAGACATACATTTATAAGTTAATTACTTATACCCAGGGCCCTGAGGGAAACACGGGTCTGCGATTCGCAGAGTTCCCACAGAATTCCCCTCCCCCCGTGGAATCTCCTGCCCCGCTTACCCCAGCGCAGAATTTGTAGCCTGCGCTGGGGAGACGCGGGGCAGGAGATTCCACGGGGTGAGGGGAATGAACAAATTCTCGGGGCTTCCGCTCCCCAGCCTCCAGGGCTTGCCTCCCCCTCTCCCCTGTTTAGAAAATCAATTAACTTAGCAGCCAGCAGCAGGTGCTTCAGTGTGCTCATCCCCAGCTCATTCCCATCCAGCTCCTGAACTCTACCTGGCCCCTCCCAACAGGGCCTCCCAGAGCAGCGCAACCAGATGACATCATCTAGCTGCGTCGCCCTGAGAGGCCCCGTTGGGAGGGATCAGGAAGTGACCAGGAGCTGAATGGGGACGAGCGCACTGGAGAAGTGGCTGCGGCTGCTGCTCCTAACTGACAGCTGTCTGCTCCAGCCATAAGGTAAGTGGGGGGGTCCTGGGTTGGGTTTTTTTGCTGTGTCCTCTGCATTGCCATGTGGTGTGTTGAGGGGGGTGTTATCTGCTGTGCTCTCTGCATTGCCGTGTGGTGTGTGTGGGAGGGGGGTTACCTGCTGTGCCCTCTGCATTGTCATGTGGTGTGTTGGGGGGGGTGTTACCTGCTGTGCCCTCTGCATTGCCATGTGGTGTGTTGGGGGGGTTACCTGCTGTGCCCTCTGCATTACCATGTGGTGTGTTGGGGCGGTGTTACCTGATCTGCCCTCTGCATTGCCATGTGGTGTGTTGGGGGGTGTTACCTGATGTGCCCTCTGCATTGCCATGTGGTGTGTTGGGGCGGTTTTACCTGCTCTGCCCTCTGCATTGCCATGTGGTGTGTTGGGGGGTGTTACCTGATGTGCCCTCTGCGTTGCCATGTGGTGTGTTGGGGGGGTGTTCCCCCCTTCCACCCACGCAGCCTGGACTCGGGAAAAAGGGAGGGTTTTGTTTTTTTCCATTGATTTCAATGGCGACAGTTCCCCATTGAAATCAATGGAAAAGATCCGGTATCGGTAAACTGGTATTAATCCAGTAAACCAGTTTTTGTAAATCCGGGAACCGGTAAAACCGGTACCTGGTATTTGGCCTGATGTCTCACCCCTAGCACTGCAAACTGAATCAACAGATGAGAATGGGGCACAGCAAACGTCAAGTTTTGCCAATTCAATTTACAGTGACTAAATTTAATGGATACGTTATTTGCATCACATATTTGTTTCACCTCTAATGCCAATCATTGCATCACACTTCCTCAACAGAGTGTGAGGAGGGAGGAAGAGAGTTCCCCCTCTTCTTTTTACCAGAGGAGGGGAGGGAGAGAGCTTGCTTGGGCAGGACAGACTCGCTGAGGGAGGAGCCTGGGGAGAGGTTGAAGCTGCTGCACCCACAGTCATGTGGAGAGACTGAGGCAACAAGGAGGAGATAGACAACTTAGACAACAAGACGGGCCAGGGCTCTTGGCAATGAGGTCAGTGGATCCCAGGCGGCAGGAACATCAAGTGCCCTCACTCCAGAACCAGTTTGTGAGGAAGCGGTTGGAGGCAGCAGCAGAGACAAGAGGGTTGGTGGTGACGGGGCCAGTGTCAGCAGATTCCGTAGGAGTATGCTGAGTTGGGGGTGGAAATTGGTGCTGGACTCGGGGGTTGGTTGTGCCCAAACCCCTCCCTCCCAGAGACTATGGGTGATTTCAGATGTTACGGGGCCCATTGGCCCCGTACCGAAATCACCCTATTCATTCCCCGCCAGGGTCACCCCATCACGCCACAACAGACGTGCCGGGGGGATCCCGGCGGGGAATCTGGGAGGGGGCGGGGCCACATGGTGCAACATGCGGCCGCACGGCCCCGCCTGTGACGGGATGGGTGTTTAAGGGAAACACAGACCCAGCCAATTCCCCACTCAGTGCCTACGACGAACGAGACTCCCGGGGGAGACGGGTGCACACAGACTTGGGAGTGGAAAAAATACCCCTCAGGTCTCGGTGTGGTCAATATCCTATCAAGGAAGAGGACCTTATCATCACAGGGGTGAGGCACATCGCAAGCTGTGTGTGCAGCCCGTCTATAAGCCCCCCAAGGGGGCACGGCCCCTGCTCGTTCCCACTCGTGTCTCCACTCAGTCGTGCAGGGGTTAACACACCACGTGATAGGGAAGTAGTGATAGGTAAGGGGGAAGCACCCAAGGGCGGTTGTGTGGTCAGGGGGAAGAACTCTACTCATACACAAGGACCTGGGATGAAGTGCTATAAGGGCGAGGGCCCACAGACAACAAGGGCTAGTGCCCGCACCCACACTCTTGCCCCGCCCCCGCTCCACCCCCTCACTGGTCCAGTCACTCACTCAGCCTCGCACCAAACACTCTCCTTGCAGTCTCCACTCGCTCGCAATACTCCTTGCTCCTGAATCCTTCGTTCACGCCTTCACTCCCAGGGCCAGCTTCACAGTTCACTGATCGCCGGCCCTGAGGAGCTACATCGTCGGCCTTATGTATGCTAGGCCCCGCCCCCTTTGCGCGCCTGCAAGCGCGCCGAGCGACGTGGGGCCTGATCTAGCTCCGCCCCCTGGCTCTGCGGGGTTTTCGGCGCTGTTGTGCTGGCGGGGCCTGACTCGCCCTCTCTCCCCACACTTTGGGCCTCGGATCCCCTCGGGCCAGGTAGCTCTCGGGGTTCGGCTGCGGGGGTACCTGATCGCCCCCCGGCCCCTGCGGGCGGGGGGCGGTCGCCTTTTCTCGTTCTGCGCGCCCCAACCCTGACAGCACCCCCCCCCCAGGGCCGCCGTCGTCCTCGCAGGTACTGCGGCCCGGGTCGGGAGGGGTATCGCAGGTGAAAGAGTCGTTTCAACCGGGGTGCATGGATGGCCTGTGCTGGCTCCCATGAGCGATCAGTCGCTCCATACCCCTTCCAGTCCACCAAATAATGTAAGGTGCCTCGTATTCTTTTGGAATCCAGGAGGGCCCGAACTTCATATTCCGGGTTTCCCTGGATGTCATACACTGGTTCGGGAGGGCTGTTGTCGGGGAACAACGGGGGACAGTGGGGTTTTAGTAAGGATACATGAAAGACAGGGTGAATACGTAAGGAGGGAGGAAGTGTGAGTCGGTATACTACAGTATTGACTTGTTCTTTGACGGGAAACGGTCCCATATAGCGGTTGTCCAATTTCGCCGAAGGGCGCAGAGAGGGGTAGTGCCGCCGATCGACCCACACTAGATCTCTGACGTTATAGTGGGGCGCTGGTAGTCGTTTTTGGTCTGCATAACGTTTGTACTGCAAGCGCGCCTGTTGTAGCATTGCTCGAGCGTGGGTATGGCTGCGTTGAAGTTTCTGTATAAGTTCTCCTGCAGCCGGTACTTCAATGGCGGGTTCTTCGGGTAAGGCCAATCGGGGGTGAAACCCCTGAGAAACAAAAAAGGGGGAGGTTCCCAAGGCTGCATGCGGGGCATTATTGAACGCGAATTCTGCAAGAGGAAGATAGCTCGCCCAGTCATCCTGGAGGTAGTCCACATAACACCGCAAGTACTGCTCAAGAGTCTGGTTGGCCCTTTCCACCTGCCCATTCGCCTGGGGGCGGTAGGCGGTGGTCAACTGGGTTTGGACGCCCACTGCCTTGAACAAGGCCCGCCAGAAACGGGCAGTAAACTGGGGACCTCGATCCGAAGTGATGGTGACCGGTAGGCCGTGTAGGCGCACGATATTTTGTATAAAGAGCAAGGCAGTCTTGTGGGCGGTAGGTAACCCTCGGCATGCAATAAAATGTCCTGCCTTTGTAAATTGATCAACTACAACAAAAATGGTATCGTAGCCCTGTGACATTGGGAGTTCCACAATAAAGTCGAGGTTGAGTCGTTGCCACGGGCCCTGCGGCAGTGGTGTAAGCTGGAGGAGACCCAGAGGTTTTCTCCGTGGAACCTTGGTCCGGTTACACGTATGGCACTCCTGCACATAACGCACCACGTCTTGGTGCATGCGAGGCCACCAAAAATGCCGTTGAAGCAACTCCAAGGTCTGGCGTTGCCCAGGGTGGCCTGCCAGGGGGGCATCGTGGTGTGCGTGCAGGATTTGTTGCCTCGCCGCCGCCGGTACTGCAATGTTCTGGCGATACAATGATAACCCCGACGTGCTTTTCTGTGGCAATTCCCGAAGATCCGGATCTGTGGCTCCCCAGGTTCGAAATTGGCTCGAAGTGAGAGCGGTGGCTAAAAAGACCCGGGGATGGAGCAGCGTTTCGTCGTTAGCAGTAGGTTCCGCCGATTCCTCAGGGTATCGGGACAGTGCGTCCGCGAGAATATTTAATTTCCCCGGCCGGTAGGCGATATGAAAGTCAAAACGGGCGAACAAAAGAGCCCACCGGGCATGTCGGTGGTTTTGGATCCGTGCAGTCTGCAAGAACGTGAGGTTCTTATGGTCCGTGATCACTTGAACCGGGTATCGAGCCCCTTCGAGGAAGTGTCTCCATACTTCAAAGGCAACCTTTATGGCTAGGAGCTCCCGATCCAGGACCGTATAATTTTTTTCCGCGGCGGTAAGCTGTCGCGAGTAGAAGGCGCACGGTCGTGGGGTGGTATCCGGTTCTTTAGTTTGTAAAAGTACCCCCCCTAAGGCCACACTGGAAGCATCAGTTTCTACGGTAAAGGGGAGAGAAAAGTCCGGATGTTGGAGTACGGGCGCCTTGGTAAAGGTCTCCTTTAGGATGCAGAAGGCTTTTTCCTGTGCCGGTCCCCACACATACGGTTGCCCCTTTTTAAGGAGCGTCGTCAGGGGGGTGGTGAGCTCTGCATAATGGGGGATATACTGTCTGTAATAGTTGACGCTCCCTAGGAAGCGTTGTAGGGGTTTTACTGCTCCGGGGGCTGGCCAGGCAAGGATGGCAGCTACCTTCTGGGGATCCATTTTTATCCCGTGAGCCGAAATGATGAAGCCGAGAAAGGGGACTTCTTGTTGATGAAAGGCACACTTCTCCATTTTGCAGTACAGCCGGTACTGTCTCAGTCGTTGTAAGACCAACCTCACGTGGCGGACGTGTTCGGCTTCGTTTTGGGAAAACACGAGAATGTCGTCTAGGTACGCCACCACAAACAAATCCAAAACATCACGAAAGACGTCATTAATTAGGTGTTGGAAGGCGGCGGGCGCATTGGCTAAGCCATAGGGCATCACTCGGTACTCAAAATGACCATACCTCGTACGGAATGCGGTCTTCCATTCGTCGCCCTCTTTAACCCGGAGCAAATTATAGGCTCCTCGCAAGTCAAGCTTCGTGAAAAGTCTGGCCCCCTGCAGCCGGTTCAGCAATTCGGAAATGAGGGGCAGGGGGTAACGATTCTTTACAGTAATTGCGTTAAGCCCCCGATAATCTATGCAGGGGCGGAGCCCCCCATCCTTTTTGGGCACGAAAAAGAGGGGTGCCCCCCCCGGGGAAGTTGAAGCTCGGATAAAGCCCTTAGCCAAGTTTTCGTCCAGGTACTCCTTGAGTGTCTTCAATTCCGGCTCGGAAAGAGCGTAAATCCGCCCGTAGGGAGGGGTAGTGTCGGGCAGCAGGGAGATAGCACAGTCATAGGGGCGATGCGGGGGCAGCTCTAGCGCTTGCTGTTCCCGGAAGACATCCGCAAAGTCTTGGTAGGCAGCTGGGAGGGTGGGGGGTGTAGTGGCCAGAAGGTGGTGCTCCTGGCGAGGAGGTACCTTCCGGCCCAGGGGCTCTGGAACCTTGCAGTGGTTTTCACAGAAGGGCGAAGGGAAGGACAACGTCTTGTGCGCCCAATCGATAAAGGGGTTGTGGCGCTGCAGCCACGGGGTTCCCAACACAATAGGGAAGGCGGGGGTCTTAACGATGTCTAGCCTGAAGACTTCCTGATGGTCTCCAATAAACCCAGGGAGGTCCTGGGTACAATAAATGACCGGTCCCGACGAGAGTGGGGACCCGTCGATTGCAAACACTGTCTCCGGGCGCACCTTGGGCTGGAGGGGCACCTGGTAACGACGGGCGACTTGCTCGTCCAGGAAGTTGCCGGAGGCTCCGGAATCTACGAGTGCAGGGAGCACTACGGAACAAAAGGGACTCGTGTGGAGGGTTAGGGGAACCAAGAGGTGCCCCCCTTGATTAACGACAGTCGCAACGTGCCGGGGTCGTGGTGGTTTAGGGGAATCGGGGTATTTTATCGGGGCATCCCCTGGTCGCCCCGACCCCTTCCGTTTCCCGGCCCTCTTCGCCCTGGGGGTAGTTGCGGGCATGAATTCGTGAAGTGTCCCGCTAGACCGCAATAGTAGCATAGTTTTTCCACCCGCCTTCTTTCTTTTTCTTGTACCCCAATAGGCCCACGTGCTGCACCAATCTGCATGGGTTCGCTGTCATCTACCTTAGGGCCTGCCATCTTCCACATTCCAGGGCTCCCTGCTCGTGCGCCCCACCCTCGGCCCCCGTCTTGCCTCCGCTCTCGCCGCCGCTCGGTTAGGCGTTCGTCAATTTGACATGAAAGGTTCACCAACTCGCCCCACTTTGCAGGGAGGGCGACAAGTGCTAACTGGTCTTTGATGTCGTCATTCAGGCCTTTGCGGAATAACACTTTTAGCACGTCGTCAGCCCATCCCAGTTCAACGGCTAGCTGTTGGAATCGAGTAACATACTCGAGTAGGGGCCCCTTTCCCTGCCGCAAGGTCATGATTGCGGATTCCGCGTCCCGGGTGCGGTGCGGGTAGTCGAACAAGAATTGGAATTCCCGCAAAAACCCAGGGAAATCTTTCAGTAAGGGGCTATCTTTAAGCAGTAAGGGGGTAGCCCACTCCAGGGCTAGCCCCTCCAAATGCCCTATTACAAAGGCCACCTTGGCCGTATCCGCCGCATAGGTGACGGGCTGTAGCTGAAATGCTAACTTGCACAGGGCCAAGAACCCTTGGAATTGTTTGCGCTCTCCCCCAAACCTTTGAATTGGGGGGTGACGGGGCTCTCTGCCCCCGGGAACAAGAGCCGGTACGGGCGGGGGTACGGGGGCTTCTACCTCTAATCCTCCCTCGCCCCCTTGGGCTCCCTGTTCTTTCATGTCCCGGAGCTCCATAGCAAGGGCGTGGATAGCCCGACCCATTTCCTCCACCTGCTGGGCTAGGTCCATGCCGGTGCCGGCGATACTGTGACGGGATGGGTGTTTAAGGGAAACACAGACCCAGCCAATTCCCCACTCAGCGCCTACGACGAACGAGACTCCCGGGGGAGACGGGTGCACACAGACTTGGGAGTGGAAAAAATACCCCTCAGGTCTCGGTGTGGTCAATATCCTATCAAGGAAGAGGACCGTATCATCACAGGGGTGAGGCACATCGCAAGCTGTGTGTGCAGCCCGTCTATAAGCCCCCCAAGGGGGCACGGCCCCTGCTCGTTCCCACTCGTGTCTCCACTCAGTCGTGCAGGGGTTAACACACCACGTGATAGGGAAGTAGTGATAGGTAAGGGGGAAGCACCCAAGGGCGGTTGTGTGGTCAGGGGGAAGAACTCTACTCATACACAAGGGCCTGGGATGAAGTGCTATAAGGGCGAGGGCCCACAGACAACAAGGGCTAGTGCCCGCACCCACACTCTTGCCCCGCCCCCGCTCCACCCCCTCACTGGTCCAGTCACTCACTCAGCCTCGCACCAAACACTCTCCTTGCAGTCTCCACTCGCTCGCAATACTCCTTGCTCCTGAATCCTTCGTTCACGCCTTCACTCCCAGGGCCAGCTTCACAGTTCACTGATCGCCGGCCCTGAGGAGCTACGTCGTCGGCCTTATGTATGCTAGGCCCCGCCCCCTTTGCGCGCCTGTAAGCGCGCCGAGCGACGTGGGGCCTGATCTAGCTCCGCCCCCTGGCTCGGCGGGGTTTTCGGCGCTGTTGTGCTGGCGGGGCCTGTCTCGCACTCTCTCCCCACACTTTGGGCCTCGGGTCCCCTCGGGCAAGGTAGCTCTCGGGGTTCGGCTGCGGGGGTACCTGATCGCCCCTCGGCCCCTGCGGGCGGGGGGCGGTCGCCTTTCCTTGTTCTGCGCGCCCCAACCCTGACACCGCCCCCTCCACACTCCCGCCGCCCGCCCTCCGGGGAGACGGGTGGGCGGCGGGGCCAATGCGGCGGCCGCGGCGGGCCGGATTCGCCATGGCCCGGGATCCCGCTGGGGATCCCGGGCCATGGCGGCCAACCAGACATTACTTTTGTTTGGTCCCCGCTGGGGATCTCTTTGACCATGCTTCCCAGGACATTTCCCCCGCTAGCCCGGGAAGCGTGGTTCAAATTGACCCCATGCGGGTATGGACTGTGGCGAACATCTGGCGGCCGCCAAACAGACGTGTGAGCCACATTGAACACAGGTGCGTATTCACCGTGGTTCACTGTGATCTCGTAACATCTGAAAATACCCTATGTATTGGAGGGTGGGGTGCTCTGCTTCCCTGTTGAAGGACTTGGTGGGGGACATGCCTTGCTCACCACCACCTTCTTGTGGATTTTGCAGCTGGGAGCATATGTAATCACCCCCTTCCCCTTGAAGACTCGGGGGGGTGTTCTGTGCCTCCCATTTGGGACCATGTGCAACAGGCTGGGGGACGCTCCCTGCCATTTGACAGCTGGAGCAGGTTGTTGGCGTCTCCCCTCCCAGGAAGGGGGCAGGACTGGAGGAGGCCAGCTTCTGGGTCGCCCCCTCAAGTGCAGGAAGCAGCCGGTGGCTGTGCCGAAGGGGCACGTCCTTCGGCTGGGTCTGGCGTCTGGGGCCAGCAGACGGAGCCGGTGTAATCAGTATTTGGAGGGAGGGGGAGGGATATGTGTATATTGCCTGTGAGAGAACTCTAACTCCTGGTGGGAGCAAGAGGGTTGAGAGTTGGCCTCCCCCTGGTGGCAGCAGGGTGGGGGTAAGGAAGTAGTTAAGGCAGGGCCTCTGGTATTATCTGTGAGTATATATGAGAGGACTGCTAGATTGATGGATGATGCATTTGTTATTGTTTTGGGAGAGGGTCGTATTATATTGTATAATTATATAAGGGTTGTTACTTTGGGGGCTGTTATTGCTGTAATTATAATGATGTTTATGATGATGTTTTATGCTTATTATGTGCTCCTATGTATTATACTGTTTGTGAGCCACCTTGAGCCACTTTTTAAATGGGAGAGTGCGGGATATAAATTAAAAGTGAAATGAAATGAAATTCTGCTGAATTTACATGATGAATTTGATGGGGAGGATGGGGAGGTTGGGGGGAATGGCTTAGGGTGGGGGGTTGGTTTGGGATATTTTAATTCCTTCTTGTTTTTGAGTGTTTAAAGTGTTTTTGTTGACAAACTGTAAGATGGCCAGAGCTGTCTGTGGCAGAGTGGGCGGGGTAAGATTATTTTTTTTAAATTAAATAAATAAATAAATAAATAAAATTTCAGTTTGACATATTATCCTCACATACATATACACACATATACATGCATATGAATAAATACACATTATATACTATATATAAAACTTTATCTTAATCCCATCTTATTTCCTTGCTATAATATAGGGTAAACACAGAATTGACAGCAGTGTGGTGGTGATTCTGGTCACATCGGGTCACCACCATGCTGCAGACATGGCTGTGATCAGATCGCGGAACCAACCAAAAGTGACCTTGGCTGGGGAGCAATCCTGGCCCTGCCCCTGGACTGCACCCAGTTCCCCACCCAACCACCACGATGAGCAGCCAATCACAGACCACCGTGACAGCCAACCATGGCAGCCCTGATCTGGGATGGGTCATGGTGGGTCAGAACATACATTCCAACTTGCTGTGGCCCACTTTGTCCCTGACTTACCCTGGTGGAGGGGTAGTATCCCGGGCTGTGACTTCATCACTTTGCATAGAAACAGCCTGGGGTAGTCACTGACATACCTGAGGTCAGTCCAGGGCAAACACCTGGGGGGGGGGTCAAGTACAAATGTGACAGTGACCTGCAGGCCAGAGCAGGACAAAGCGAGCCAGAGCGGGTCATTGTCATGTTTGTTTTTACCCATAGTATAGCATACATTAGTTTGTTCTTTTTATTTTATTTAATTCAAAATTCAAATTGCATATTCCATATCAAAGTGTCAAAGGATGGCAAAATACCAATTAGTGTATTGTTATTTTTGGCATTATTTTGCATTTGGTCAGCCAATATAATGATAAAAATTGGATGTGTACTCGGTGTTATAGAAAAATAAGTACACTAGAACAAAGAAGGTAGATATTGGCACAAGAAGTAAAGTATGACATGTTCCCTTATTGCAGTTAAGATTTCTTTCTGATCTGTCAAAAATATTCAGATATTTTAGATTCATTTCCAAAAGTGAAGCTTTGCTGTCACCCTACACTAGCAATCACTTTCCCTAGTCGCAGAAATTAATTATTTGACTCTGACAGCTTTATATCCCTCTTATTGTAATTAAAGATCAAAAAGAGCCATTAATATATTTGTTCGTCTAATATAAAATAATACCAACAACAATAATAATACACAAGCTGTCCCCTACAGCTGTTCTTAGCACTCAGTCCAGTGCTCTTTGAATTACTTACTTAATACTTGATTACTTAATAGTTATTTAAGAGTAACATTTACTCTTAAGTATACTGGACCCAATCCCGACCTCCGTGGATCCTGCACGTGTGCATGTGCACAGTTTCCACAGGACACAATGTGCCCACAATAGGGAGTTGCACGGTTTGTGTGCAGCTGCATCAGGATCCATGGGACTTGGGATTGGCCTCACCGACTCCAGCCACCACCTTTTTTAAAGTAACACTTCGCATTAGTGTTGTTCTGAATATTTTAATTTAAATTGTGAGTATTTCTGAGGGTCTGAGGATCAGTCCTGAGTGTTCGGACCAGTCTTTGGACCCTCGGAGAATACTCAGAATTAGGGGGTACTGAGGGGGGCCAGAGATGATCTGGGGGGGAGGAAACAGGCTAGTGATGGGTAGGGAAGAGCGGGTGGGGGCCTAGCAGGAGGGTCAGGAGTAGTGTAATTACCCTCTAGAGTGAGTCCTGTGATGCATGGCCTCTTCCCGGGTTGATAAATTTAAAAAAAACAACTGGGCATGCTCAGAAGGTCCTGAATGGCCCCTTCTGAGAATGCTCAGACCTTTCCAAAATGGCATTGGTAGCATCATCACACTGTGGGTGTCAGTTTGCATGTGGCCATTCAGTTCTGGGCATGCTCAGAAGTTCTGGGCATGCTCAAAAGAACTGACTGCCCACATCCTGAGATGGTGCCCCGAGTGTGCTGATGCTGCCAGTGTCATCTTGAAAGGTATGAGCATGCTAAAAGGAGTCATTAAGGACCTACTGAGCATGGCCAGGTTTTTTCCCCTTCCATTTGACTCAACAGCCAGGTAGAGGTCATTGTTATTTAATGTATATATGTAGCCCTTGTGGGAGGTTGTGAGAGGGTTCGGGGTGCGATGTCACTAATATGTTGATGATACTCAGCTGTACCTCTCTTTTTCAGCTGACCCTGACCCTGCTGTCATGTTGCTGTCCCAGTGTTTGGAGGCCATGGCGGAGTGGATGTGGCAGAGCAGACTGAAGCTCAACCCCGATAAGACGGAGGTGATGGTGGTGGGGAGAGTGAGGGAGGTGTCGGCCCCCCTGGTTGGGGGGGTTTCATCCTCCTATAGCTCAGCAGGAGTCTGGGGGTGATATTGGACGCGGATCTCCGCCTGGAGCGGCAGGTGGAGGTAGTGGCAAAGGCCGCTTTCCAACAGTTATATCTGGTGCGGAGGCTGCATCTTATATCTGGTGCGGAGGCTTCGTCTGTACGTCTCCAGCCCGGACCTGGCCTGCCTCATCCATGCCTTCATCACCCTGAGGCTGGACTACTGCAATGTGCTCTATGTGGGGCTGCCCTTGTTCCTGGTTCAGAGGCTGCAACTAGTGCAGAAGCGGCAGCCCAACTCCTGTCAGAGACGGGCCGTCAGGAGCACATAACACCTGTGCCCTGGACTCTGCACTGTCTATAAATAGCATCCCAAGCCAGGCTCAAGGTTTTGGTATTGACCTATTAGGCCCTTTATGGTCTGGGCCCCTCCTATCTCAGGAACTGCCTCGCTCTCTGTGCCACAGAGCGGCTTCTTAGGTCTGTCGGGGGTGCCTTCTTGGAGGTACCCCATGTTAAGCGGGCAGCTACAATGGAGAGGGCATTCTTGGTGGCCGCGCCACGCCGCGCCTCTGGAATTCCTTCCTGGAGAAAGCTCACCTGGTCTTTTAATATTCCAGCAAATTTGCAAAACCTGACTGTTCGCCCAGGCCTTTGGGGAGGGGGTTGGGGCAGGGGTTTTTATCTCCCTCTACCCTTATTTATTGTAGTAATCATTTTAGTGCTACCTTGGTTTTAATTGCTGTAATTTTATTAGTGTTTTAAAAATGTTTTATAATTGAATTTTTTGTAATTTTTTTTTGAGATTGTTAGCTGTCCCGAGCTGTTTTCAGGAGGGGCAGGATAAAATTTGATTAAATAAATAAATAAATAAATGTGTTGCAGGACCGCCTCCAGAGGGTAAGTACACTATCCCTGACCCCCCTGCTAGACCCCACCCCTGTTATGTACTCCACTCCTGAGCACCTCCTTAAGTAACCCACCTCTGAGATCCAACCCCCTTCCCTAAGTCCACACTATTTATTTATTTATTTATTTGTATTTATATGCTGCCCCCCATGCCTATGGCATCTCTGGGTGGCTTCCAACATAATATAAAAACAATTTTTAAACAAAAAAAAAAATCTACAATATAATAAGTAAAACAAATTTAAAACACCCCCTCAAAAATTAACCCATCCCCCACCCTCCCCTCTGAAGGCCTGGGCGAACAGTCAAGTCTTACAGATGCGTCAAAAGGCCAAAAGGCCCGGGGCCAGGCGTATTCCCTTCCTCCCTTGGCCCCCACTACACTATAATCTCCACCTACTGCCCTATGGCCCCCCTCCCTGCACTTGGCTGAGGTTTGGCTGAGTACCAAATTTTCAGGGCAAGTCCACAGAAATTTGGTACTCGGCAAACCAAGGATGAATAGCCTGGTCCTCAGTAAATTCCAAGGAAAACCCTAACTGAGGGTACTTTCAGACATGATGCTAACCACCCTTTAACCACCCTTGGTGGTTATTTATGCATGTTGCAGGGCTCCATAGGGCACCAACACAGCCCTGCAACATGCATAAATAACCACCAAGGGTGGTTAAAGGGTGGTTAGCGTCATGTCTGAAAGTACCC
>QEPC01014130.1:149968-160276 GCA_003113815.1 Sphenodon punctatus | reverse complement strand
GGGAGGGGGGAGGTATTAGTTTTTTTCCCCATTGATTTCAATGGGGACAGTTCCCCATTGAAATCAATGGAATAAATCCGGTAAACCGTTTTTTTGTAAACCGGTAACAGATGTCCCACCCCTAGTCTGTGGGAGCATCGCAGCTGGTGGGTGGGGGTGCGTGTGTGCTCCTGCGCTCCACCTACCACCCACGCACAGAGGAACAGGTGCCAATGGTGGATGCTTAGTGCTTGGAGATGGGTGGGGGTCCATGGGAACGCACTCCCATGCACCGCTCACCCGCCACGCCATCCAGCCATCCCCCTATGCACAGAGGACCATTTGAAAAGGGCCTGAGAGAGTGAGCTCAGGTAAAAGGGGGGCAGAGATGAGAACATGCACTCAATAGGCAATGGATCCATTGTGCAGATCCATGATGGTGACCCTCTTTCCAAACACACCTCTTAACTCTTCCTGTCCCCAATTCTTATGTGGCATATGGAATTTGTACTAATTTCAGAGTGGCTCGCTGTAGGGAAAAGGACAAAAGGTTTTCTGCAGCACAAAAAAAAAAAAGTAGTCTAGGACAAGATATAGCCTTTTTCTAAAAAAAACATTATTTCAATGTGGCAAGTTTCCATTTTCCTTTATATTTCGGTGACTATTTCTTTTATGCAGAATTGTTTTATATGAGAGGTTGAAAAGAGCTGACACAACATGATATGACAGCCAAAAAGTAAATTAGGCCACACTAACTAATAGAATCTATCATTCCCTTTAATTTTGAATAGAAAATTATTAGTGGGCTGATTTCTCAACAATAATAAAAAAAGGTAATTTGAATGATCTAGCAAAATTTTATACCCGTAATTACTCTACTACCTGGAAATGTCTCCTGTGTGAATTACTAGTGGAGGTAATCATTGAATTATATACTCCTCAGCTCTCATATAAAAGCAATAATCAAAGTGTATTAGAGAATTTTGAAATGTATTTAGGTGTTAAAAAATAATCTTAATTTTATGTTGGGCTTTTCTTATACCATAGGATGGGATTTTGTAGAGTGGCTTGGGGACAAAAAGCTCATTTATGTTGTCAATAGGTTTTCCCACATAGTTAAAGTAGCTACTTAAATTACTTGCTGAATGAGGTTCTACATGAGGACTTTTTGTAACATCACGTACCCTCCTTCTCTGAGCTTCTAAGTAACACCAAGAGGAAAGATACAAAGGCCATTTTTAAATGGGATGCACCCACGCAGGTTCACCCATCCCCCACCCACCCGAGCACCCATCTGAAGGTGGCATGGGTGGACATGCACTCTCATGATCCATGCACCACTCCATCATGCCCGTGCATGGAGCAACAGGGAAAAATCCAGGATGCTCCATGAGGGGGGCAGGAGTGAGAGGAGCATGGGTAGGGGCACAGCATCAGTGCACATCCATATTGGCCAGTTTGATTCCCACCCCACTCACTGGGTGCTCCACACAGTGCACACGGACCCTCCCCCCAGCCACGAGCATTTAAAAACAGCCAAAGTTCTTGATTTATTCCTTCACTCAAATTTCTGGGATTGTAACATGCCAACTCTAACAAATTATTCCTCACGATGGATAAGTTCCTGAAGAACCAAGATTATTATTTTGCCATTGTGTCAGGCCCCAGTCTTGAAATCCCACCTTTATAGTTCCTGGAGCAGAGGTCAGCCTGCCTGCACCATCACCTCAGCGTGTTGCAGCAGGGGCGTAGCTAGGTTGGAATGGGCCCAGGGACAAAAAATGGACTCCCCCCCCTCCCCATTACCATTCTCTCCCCTATCCCACACCTCCGTGGTGGCTCTCTCTCTGTCAATAACAATGAGAGAGACGTTGGAATTTGTTAGATTTAAGAATACAGCATCATCCAGGACTAAATATGAGTTGTGGGTAGCACAGTGGACATAAATTGTTTTGGGGTTGTTAAGCTGTAATTCTAGCTTGCACATCAGTATACACACCACTTATACAAAGATAGTAAATGCTTTAATATCCTGTTCATATGTGTATAGACATTTCTTTTATGAAATCCTCAGCTGAAATTAAATTCAGCCTTTGAGAACTTGGGTAAAATGTAGTGTAGAGAAGGCTGCTCTGACCCTGGCCCCATCTGTTCCAATAGAGTACACCAGGGTACAGTATCAGGGTGTGGACCAGAAGGTCAGAGTCAAAAAAGACCAGACAAGACCAGCAACCAACCAAGCCAAAGGGCAGTCCAGAAGGAGGACAGGTGGGTTCTGGGAAATCAGTCCAAGTGAGCTGAGCCATAAGGCTCCACCAGGGTTGAGAATGAGGACCAAAGCACAGGCAGCACTGATGACTGGAAGTGAGGCTATCTATCTATCTATCTATCTATCTATCTATCTATCTATCTATCTATCTATCTATCTATCTATCTATCATCTAATCTTTAAACCAGGCTGCTAAATACAGTGCCTGTTCATAAGGGGCAGACAGATTTCTCTCTCCCACCTTGTCTCCTGATCCCACTTAGCAGGGATACAGATATCATGGGGACATTTGTCCCAGGGCCCAAGCTGGTGGGGACACAAATCTTGTTCTATTGCGGTGCGGCTGGGTGGAAAATGAGCTGAGCAGAAGCACCTGCAGGAGACAGTGCATGTGGGACCCACCCAACGGGCAACACAGGATGGAGTAAACAATGGTGGTGGAACGAGGCAGGCAATGCAGCCAAAGTAACCAGGGCTTAGGTGCAGCAAAGTGGAGAGATGGAGAAGCGTTGGGGGAGGTAGCAGGGGAGGAATTGGGACCAATCCCTCAAAAAACCCCACCCATTTCTCCTAAACTCCCATATTCCTTTCCACATAAAATATTAAAAATTAAATATTGACCATGTGCAAGGGGGATAGTGGGGAGGGGCATGGGGGAATCTGGGATGTGGTACACAATGGGGGGTTGGGGCTCAGGGCTAGGAATGAAGTCCGGAAGCAAGGAAAGAAGAAAGACCAGAGGAGAAACAGGACCCGGAAAAGCACAGCAGCGGGAAAGGGTGGGGGTTTTGAGTGAGTAGAAATACTACCACAAACCCTCTTGGGAGGGGGGGAGTTATGCCATTAATCCCCGGAATAGAGGGGAAAGAGTGGGACCTCCTTTGGGTGACAGGCGAGGGAAGAAGAATGGGGAGGCTTGGGATATTCAGGTATATACTCATATTTATGGCTGTTCATGGTTGGAGGGGTGTGGCTGGAGTGTGGGATGAGGGGCTAAATTTCTTATAGTTTATTTGGCTGCATTTTTTCCCCCCCATGTATCATATGGTTGCCCAGGGAGAATGGATAGAAATGTGACCTATGTTTTTATATTGTGATTTTTCTCCTTTTTTGTACTTGAATTGGTCTCTCTGGGTGTTTTCAGATATGACACTGAGCACAGATTAATCCACTTTAGCACAGGTTATTCTGTATCCAATGTCACGTTTAAAAGGGGGCACCAGATGTTGACATGGACAGTAGCATGGGCCATTGCAGTATTTAGCCCTGGATGTTCCTCTGGACCATCCACAATGAACTGCCCTGGCTAAGCGCTGCCACGGCCTGTGCAATGGATGCCGGACCAGGGTAAAGTAGGCCATCAGGTTTGATGGCCCACTCACACTTACCCTGGTCCAGGATCATGGTACTTCTAGGAGGCCATGGTAGTCTCATAGACCACCATGGCTGCCTATCAGGGAGGGGGTGGGTCACTCTGAGAAGTGCGGGGGTGTGTGTGCTTTTTGGATGCATGTATGCACATTGCCCTGTCCTCTCCCCAGCCTGGCCACAATCATGTTTTTTTTTGTTTGCCTGGCCAAATGCTGCCTGGAACGAGGGCCATCATTTCAGGCAAGACTGTAAAACCTCTCACTCACTCACTGTTTAAGAAGGGTGGGATAAAATATATATAACAACAAACAATGAAAACAACTGCACAAGCTACTCCACCTGCCAGGTCCATCCTCATCATAAATACTCTTTGTTTACAGGACTACCTCTCATGTAAACTACATCTCCATGAAATATGTAAGCTGAAGGTTTCCGCTTCACATGTTCTTCTGTTAGAGCTGAAATGGTTATCTACCACTACGTGGTAACTGGCCTGATCTACGGCATCCAATTCACTCCACAAGGACTGGTTACTAAGCAGTATTTGTTTCTTGCTCAGAAGTTTAACCGGTTAACCATTTTACCAGTTTCCCACATTACTGCATTATACTGTAGTGCGCTCTTTACCATATTGCCATTGGCTCATCATTCTTTTCTTGCCTACTCCCATCCCCTTCCAGAATTGGTTTCAAAGTCGTACCATTTGGTTATGTGGTAACAATGCAATATGTTAACAGTAATACAGTAAACTTGTTAACTATCCCAGTATTATCTGGTTATTTGTTTTCTTGGTTAGATGTCACGATAATCGGCTAACAGCCAGATAATTGCAGGACTATTAACCATTGATAGAACTGTCTGTCTGTCTATCAGAGCTAATCCTGTAGGGACTTGTAGTGACTAGCCAGCACCCTGACACACCATCCAAACTCTAGTAAAACTTCTCTAAGCTGTGAAAAAAATGTCTAAGACAAAATGAAGAAATAAGACATAAAATGTGACTTTAAATAAATCTAGCACTGAGAAAGTCATTTGTAGGTTGAAAGCAAACATCCCTACCATATTTGCTTCATTATAAAATCCTCCAGTTTAAACTATACAGCCATATTATAAATTTATATTGTATGATTTTGAATGAAGATTTAGTGCTGGAAAGTCGCAGCAACTAGTAGTAGGTAGCCATTAGGAAGACTTGCTGTAAAGTCATTAGTTACTATGATTATTAGACCATGACAGTGGAAGGACTGGCAGTTCTGAAAGCATTTCTCAAATGTGGGATCATGACCTGGCTATTCCAGCTCTTCTGAAGAAAGTAGATCTGAAAATGATAGTGAATTTTATATTCATGTGTATTATCTGAATGTTCAGATAATACTCCAAATATCCATTGCATGTCTATGTATGCATGCACCCCACAAATCAAATTAAGCTGTCAGAAAGGGTACATGGATAGAGAAAGACAGGAACCCAAAATTCCTAATGAAGCTCAATCAAAGCACAAGCACTGAGCAACACTGGCAGGGTTTAATGAGGGCTTAACAATGTGTATTATCTGAATGTTCAGATAATACTCAAAATATCCATTGTATGTCTATGTATGCATTAGGGATGGGACACGGGGGAGAATACCGGATACCGGATTTATCAGTATCGGATCTCCCAGGTATCGGATTTACCGATATCAGCATACCGGTTATTTAATGTTGGGCGGTTTACCGGGTTTTTTACATTGCGGCCATTGACTTCAATGGCCGCAATGTAAAAAAACTGGTAAAGCGGTTATTGGGTGTATTGGATTTATCCGATACCAATATCCCCACCCCTAGTATGCATACACCCCACAAATGAAATTAAGCTGTCAGAAAGGGGACATGGATAGAGAAAGATTAGAACTCAGAATTCCTAATGAAACTGAATCGAAGCACAAGCACTGAGCAACACTGGAAGGGTTTAACAAACAGATATTTAAATGAGAAATATGAAAAGGTATTTTCTGTGACTGAATTAGAAAGGGGGACCAAGCAGCTTGTCATAGAGCTCAAGTGGAAGAGCTGTGAAATTGACATTTGAAAGTCATGGGTTCAATTCCTTTTTAAGTAATGGGACATTCTGTGTCTGTGTGATTTCTTCACTTTTTAAAATTTGCTATTTTACAAAACTGGAAACCACAAATGCCAGAGAATCAACCTCAAAGGATAGAAGCCCTATATTATTATGTATTATTATTATATTATTATTAGTATTCCTCTAAAAATAAAACTCAAATATAAAAAAAAATCAAATCCTTAGCCCATCACACAATTCATATTTGAACTTTTGACGCACCAATCACTTTTTTACAGTCTGACAATTAGAACTTCAGAGGGAATTGCTGGCTGTTGCTTTTAATTCAGCCATCAGGAAAAGTTCTCTATAGATGGCCCAATAAGCTAGTTAAATCTTTGTACGGCTTTATTCCGAAGAACACTTAATTTGATATACTTGGACCTTACTTTTGTTTTATACCTGGAGCATTTACTCTAGGGCTAAAATGAAAATACACTTTATTCTAATGAGAATGTCGCAAGAATCTTGCAACCTTAGCAAGATCTCGTTGAGGTTTTTGAGAACCTTGCGAGACTCTTGAAAACTTTAAAAGACCCTAAAAAATGCTCTCAGCATGCACAAAATGGCTCCTGGGGCCATTCTTCATATGTGCTGACCTTTTCCAAGATGGTGCAGGCTGCATCAGCCTGTTCCATCTTGGGAAAAGGCTGTAGATGCACACAATGGCCCTGGTGGCCCTTTTCTGTAGGCTCGGAGCATTGTAGGGTCTTTTGAAGTTTTTGAGTCTCTCACGAAAGTGGCGTTGCGAATTCCCAATTCTCATGAGATTCTAAACTGGAAAGATCACATCAAGAGGCCCATTCTCAGTGAGATTTTCTTGCATGGCGTAATTTCAATTCAGTCTGAATTTACGCAGACAGAGTGCTAAACCAAAGTTATTCAGGAGTAGGAAAAGAAATATATACTCGCCTTCAAGGTTGTATTTCAAAGTAACTGTGTGTGTGTGAATGCTTAGCAGTGTGAGAGTAGTGACCTTGGCTCAGTGGTCCCTTCCAGTCCTAAAATTCTATGATTCTAGGATCATTATGTCTTAAGCTAGGGGGGAAATTGATACACTAAAATTTCAGTTTACACTTTTCATCTATTGAAGGGGAGTAGCTCCTTCTATTTAATTAAACTGAAGTATTCCTTCAGTTTACACTGTTCATCTGAACACTACCAAAGGGGAATAGTTACTTCAATTTATGCTGTTCTTTTGAACACTACCAAAGTGGAGTAGTTAATTTAATCAAAGTAGTTATTTAGATTTAACTCTGTTTGTTGGAACACAGCCTAATGCTGTCATGCCAATAATAGCAGTGTGGGTGAATGGCTACGCTTTTTTTTGTTATGCTACAGATTCTGGAGTCTTCTCCACTCAATACCCTGGTGCCTCCTTTCTGTTAGCATCTTAAAATAAAAAAATAAGGAACATATTTCTTGGGAAGTGAAGCTGGATTCCTTCCGTAACAGTGTGTTAGGTCTTATTGATGGTAGCTTTGTAATATCAGAACTAGTGTACAGGGCACCCACGGAAACAGGCAGAGCTTAGGGGAGCCTATCTTGAAGACCAGAGGGTCCAGAGTCTGAGAACCCAGAGATGGTCCTGCCTGAGGGACCAAACATCAAACATTGGGACCCTAGGGAGGAATTCATCTCAATCAAGAAGTGTTTTGGTTTGGGTTTTGAATATCTGGGACTGTGGACATTCTGGGTTTTATTAAGAGAATAAACCAGTGTATGAGGAAGAAACCAGAGTTTGTGTGACTGTTTGGAGCCTGATCCTGCAGAGACTCACACTCTGACAGGACAGGCCTGGTACAATCATATGATGAATGCCCGAATACCACAGACATGGCAATAAAAACAAAATCTGTCTAACTTACAAAATATTTTTTAAAGGAAAGATATATGGTTCACTTTTCTTTGATAGGAAGAAACTTACTGAAGAAAGTATTATAGAGTTTGGGGAGCGTCTCTATAGTTAAGGTTGCACTCTACTTATTATAAAATTTGTATAATTTATCCTATCACTAAGATTTTATAGAACAGATTGCTTGGATGAAGGCTAGAAGCTGTCCAAATTTCAGACAGTTCTGCTGAGCAACGGCTGAGTTATATGAATTTGAAAATTGGAGCAGAACTATTTTTCTGGAATTTATAATTGTTTTTCTTAGCACAGAAAAGTGTGCTTAAAGTTATTCAGCAGGAGGTGTAGAGGTGTCAGTAAATTCAAGTGTGAATTCTAGTCCATTTCTGAGTTTGGATTTTGAAAATCATTTATGATGTTTTAAATTTCCTATGTTACTCAATGGAGAGAGTGAGGTTCTTAAGGGTAGCATTAGACAGGCACAAAATGCTGGTGCAGATTCATCTGGAAGGCTGTCCAGTCATGTGAGGATGGATGTGGATCAAGATAAAAAGCTAGCTTGGCTCTGAGGATGCTCACGAGCATATAATTAAGTATAAGTTAATTAATTCTGGAGTCAGGGGAGTGGTCCCAGGCTATGCTGTGGAGAGTTCATTTGCATGAAATCCCAAACCGAGTAACAAGAGAACAAAAATCACTAATTAGGATTGCAGATTGTGTCCAGTTTTTCAAGTCCCTTTGGAGAGTAGGGATGAAAGGGGATGGGAAGATAGGACTCCTAGGTTCAGTGGGTTGGGAGTAGGGGATAGTGGGTTAGAGCAGGGAAGATGGAAATCAGGAGTCCTAAATTCAATGGGAGAGGGAGCAGGGTCTACTGGGTTAGACCAGGGGGAAGGAGTGAGGACTCCTTGGTTCTCTGGGAGGTGGGAGTGGCTAGTGAAGCAGGGGCCTGGGAATCAGAATTCCTGGGATCTCTAGGAGGTGGGAGGAGTAGTGAGTTAGAGGAGGAAGCTGGGAGCAAGAACTCGTGGGTTCGATGGGAGGGGAGTAGGGGCTAGTGGTTTTGAGCATGGGTCAGGGAACCAGAACTCTTGGGTTTTCTGTGAGATAGGAGGGCGTGGTGGGTTAAAAATGGGGGTCTGGGAGACAGGACTTGTGGGTTCAATGGGATTGGAGTTGGACCTAGAAAGGGTGGGCCATGGCTCAGGTGGTAGAGCACATGCTTTGCATGTATAAGGTCCCAAGTTCAATTCCCAGCATTTCTGATTCAGGATCTCTTGTATAATGCCTGGGTGAGGTCTCTGCTGGAGAGCTGGATTTGAAACCCTGCTGCCATGTCAGGTTGGTAAAAGCTCTTTCATCTGTAAGGAGGAAATGTACAAACATTTTCAGCTAATTTCCACCACTTCAGTAATTCCTGGTATTTTTTGGTAATTTCAGGTATTATCCGTATTTTAAAGTAATTTTCAGTATTATCCGTATTTTTGGTAATACTGGAACTTACCAGAAATTAACAAAAAATGGCAGGAAATCACAGGTGCCAATACAAATGGGACCAGAAGCACAGAAGTGGGAAATACCGATAAATGGCCAAAAATGCTCCCAAAAGATCAGTATTTCCCGACGGAACAATAACACCTGCTCTCGCTTCATCCCTAGTGCTTGCTTGCAACTTAGGCTTCATGCACCCACATTTTGCCTTGGTCTTTCAGCCTCAATCCTCTTCCTCTTCAGGTTGGGGCAACAGTGATGTTAGGGACAGGAAGCTCCTCCCCATTCCAATATTATGGACTTGATCCCTGTCTCCACTGTAGCCACAAATTCTCCTTCATTTATAGTTCCCTTCTCAGGCAGCAGTTGAAGTGCATCTGCTCACTATACAGATGATTAAGGGCAAACAAATATTTATATTAGTGTCTGTGGCTCCTGATTGGTGCCATCTACTTTCCTCAGCCCTCATAAAAGGGTTCAAGCTACCAATCAACCTTGTTCTTCCTGCATGCACTGAACTCTAGTATTTGGATATCCAGTTGTTTCCATCCCCAACTGAAAGCACATACACAAAACATACATACACTTAGTCCCTACCCTGACTGTCACCCAAGCCCTGTCCCTAAATACACATCACTGATCTCTCAGCCTTCTCCCCTCAAACATACCCACCACCTGGGTACAAACACTGCTCCCCGCACCTGTTTGCTCTCTAGCTTCATCTGTGGATGATACAGATCACCCATCTCTCAGGATTATCCCCCCATAGACACCCCTCCCAGCACTTGTCTACCTATTACCAATACATACACTTCCTGCACCCCACCTGCCTCCCAGCCTCATACATGCATACACATCAGCAAATTCTCTGCCTTATCCCCCATAAAAAGGTAGTCCCCTCCTTATACAGATACTCCCCCCATTGCCAGCTGTCCAAATCCCACATCTATCAACCTTGTTTCCCTCATATACAGCTCCCCAGTACTGTTGTGTTCTCCACAACCCAAATTAAATCATATAAAGGACAGCAGGAGGTCAGGTGGTAGCAAGCTGCTCCCTGACTTCCTGCCTTTCACAGCTTCAGTGTGGCCCCCAACCTGCAGAGAAAGAGGATTGGGGCTGAAAGACCAAGGCAAACTGTGGGTGCATGAAGCCTAAGGCTGCTTTTAAAGGAGGAGCGCTGAAGCGCCTCCTCAGCGCCGCATTAAAGCAAAGCCACCGGAAGTGACGTTCTCCCTGTTGC
>QEPC01014130.1:129718-149819 GCA_003113815.1 Sphenodon punctatus | reverse complement strand
CTTAAGAACGCGCCGCTCCAAAGCCCCGTGTCTCCAGCCGCCGCCGGCAACGGGGAGAACGTCACTTCCGGTGGCTTTGCTTTAATGCGGCGTTGAGGAGGCGCTTCAGCGCTCCTCGTTTAAAAGCAGCCTTAGTTGTAAGTGAGCACAAAATGTGAGACTGTACAGCAACTTTATTGTTTATGTGGCACGTAAATTAAGGCAGGAACCTTAACTTACAATTTCCATGCTTCTTGGAGTATGAGTAAATTTGTAAGAACCTTAACTCCTTTCTTAAATGGAAGGGTTTTTTATGCTAGAATAAAATCTATGACCATTCTAAATAAGGAAACATCAAAAAAAATATTTTTGACAGAAACGACTGAATCTATCACAAAATTCCCTGAGCCAGTAACGAGATTGACTTAGAGCCAGTGACTTGTGACTCATGCCAAGCTAGTGAATTATGTTAGTAGAAGCGACTGTCACTTTGTTAAGCTGACATTCTCTCCCTTTTCATATGAGATCACTGACTGGAACAGTGGTTCCCAAGCTTTTTGATTGAGCGACCCCCATTTTGAGACAAAAAATATAATCCTACAACCCCAGACAGCAACAAATACACACAAAGTTTATTAAATATCCAAAACGATCATGATCACAACTTCAGATCATGCTGCTCCATTTAGGATCACAACCCACAGTTTGGGAACCTGTGAGCTAGAAGGCAGCTTTGACGAGAGATAGAATTCCCCCTTCT
Organism: Sphenodon punctatus; assembly: GCA_003113815.1. NCBI lineage: Eukaryota > Metazoa > Chordata > Lepidosauria > Sphenodontia > Sphenodontidae > Sphenodon > Sphenodon punctatus. Next base: position 149,080 of record QEPC01014130.1, on the reverse strand, counting down.
CCACCCCCCACTCCCTGGGCACAGTTCTAGAACAGAGCTTAAATGGGTGTCCATACACATGTGCACTCAGGTATTCTATGCGTGCCCCAGTCAACTTGCCTATATGTCAGGATTGGGACTCAGCGACATGCGGGGCACGCACGGCAGCATGCACGTAGGGTGGGGGCTAGGAAGGGGTCCCGGGCGGGGATGGTCCTAGTCCCCAAGCTGCCAGCATCATCACTGGACAGCGGGGCAAGGAGAAATGATGCAGCGCCGGGGGGGGGAAGGGCATTCCCACCCACATACACGAACTCCCCCGCAGGCAACAGTCGGGGCTCCGACACAATCACGGAGAAGAGGGGCGGGGTCAGATTCTGTGTTGCATCGCTCTGCAAGTTTGCAGGTGCACAGGGGGTGGGGCTAGAAGGATTTAAGGGAGAGACGCCTTTACACTAGTGCCAGCGATCAGCGAAGCTGTGAAGCTGACCCGTTGCGATTTGGTGTTGGTTCAAGGCATGTAAAGAAGTTAGCAGAGAGAGAGTGAATGCAGGGTGAATGGAGCATGTAAGGTGAGTGTGTGCGAAGAGTGATAGGTGCGTGATTTCTGGAGTGAGTAGTAGGTTTAGGCACTGTCCCCCTTTGTCGTATGGTTGTCCCTTCCCTTCCCTAGTACTGGTGTTGGGGTTCATTCCCAGCTCCCTTTCCCCCTCCTTGGGGTGCTTCCCCTTTCCTGCACAGTGTTCCTTGGCACCCGGTGAGCTTTGCACAAAACCCCTACCACAGAGTGAATAGAGGTGAGAGATGTGCGAGCAGGGAGTGATCCCCCTGGGGAATGTGGGGGCCTTGCACACGCTGCTTGCTGAGTGCCAGCACCCCTGTGATGATATGGCCTCATCTCTGTAGAGACTACTGGGCCAACTTAAAACCTGAGGGGTCTCATTTTTCACAAGCAACAGTTTGGGCATCTCTTCCTCCCACCCAGGAGTCCTCGCAGCGTGGGAGCTAGGGCGAGAAAGTGTTGCCAGATCTGTGGGTTACCCCTTTCCTCCCCATAACCCTCACACTATACCCTGGAAGACCCAAAGCCACCATGGAAGGAGTAAAGACAGTTCCAGCCCCAAGTTCATTGCCTGCTTCGCTGTTAGCACTGTCTCACTGATGCCACCCACTGGTGACCCAGTTAAGTGGAGCAAAGGGGCCTTTTGATTACCATGTTGGTGGTGGCAGGGAAGGAGATTCCCACTGGTAGGCTGCAGGGGAGCAGGCAGCCTATTTGGTCAACTATCCTCTGGATATGCCACGCTCAAAGTGTGCCCTCCAGCTGCCCATGCCTGGAGACTGGCAAAGCAAATTGTTGCTTGCTAACCCTGTTGATCTTAATATACCTTTCAGAAGCTTTTGACACAGTTGATCACAAGGTTTTGTTGACACCGCTGTGGGACCTGGCAGTGCTGTGTGGGACTGCTCTTGAGTGGTACTGTTCATTCCTGTTGGGAAGCTCCTAGTGGGTGGTGATGAGAGATAGCTTGTTGTCCCTGTGGCCCCGCCCTCCCCCGAGGAGTCCCACAAGTTTCCATCTTATCTCCACTCTTGTTCAATGTGTATCTGAGTTTGCTGGGACAAGATTTCATATAGGTGTGTAGAGAGGTGTCATCAATACACTGATGATGCTCAGCTTGTGCTCTTTTTTTCACCTAAACTGGGTGCTTAATCAGTGTCTGCCTGCCATTTGGAACAAGGGCCACTTTCAGACATGCCCCCCCCTCCCCGTGCATATTTGGGCTGTGGGAGGGAATGCGCAGCGCAAATATGCACAGGGATCAGCTGGTCTGAAAGGCCCCCCAGTGCAGCAGAGCAGGAAATTGAGCTCTGCATCCCTGCTCATCTCTGCTGGCAAAGCCACACTGGGGGAAGGGGGGGGACTTTCAGACTGGCTGATCCCTGCACATATTCAGGCTGCGCATTTCCCCCACAGCCCAAATATGGGGGGCGGGGGCATGTCTGAAAGTGACCTAGATGAGAATTAACTGATTAAAGCTGAATCCAGACAAGATTGAAGTGAAAATGGTTAGCTGCCCTGTGGCTTGGGAGAGGAGGGGATTGGAACACCTGTCATCGATGGGATCCAGCCTCCTATGGTTACCCAGGCTTGCAGCTTTGGAGTACTCCTGGATCCCTTGTGGAACATCAGTTTGTGACATTGGCCAGGAGTGCTTTTCATCAGCTGCATTTTGTGAGAAGCCATTTTTTTTTTCTAATTCAGGCCGGCCACTATTATCCATGCTTTTATAACCCTATGGATACATTACTACAATACAGTTTGGAAGCTGCCGCCCGTGCATAATGCAGCAGGTTGGATCCTTTTGAGGGTGGGTCACCATGAACATATTACACCTGTGTTTTCCTAGAACAATTGAAGGTGCTGATTTTGACCTTCAAAACTCTAATTTGGTGTTGGGGCCTGGGCCCCACATATCTGAAAGACCGGTACCACCTCTCCCACTATACTCCATTTGTGATCGCTGCAGTCAGCTGGGAGTGCTCTCCGACAGGTCCCATCTGCAAGCCAGGTTCATATTCAGTTGTTGCCTCAGTGTTCTGCAACTCCCTTCCCCTGGAAGTTCATTTGAGCCAGAACTTGAGCATATTCTGGAGGCAATGTAAAGCCTTTTTTTGGCCAAGCATTTGGCAGGCAGGGCTAGGGGTCACATGGGGGATTTCTAGTGGACTTTGACATTTATATTTTGTATGTGCTTTTATATTGTTTTTATTTTGTAAGCCATCCTGAACCTTAGAGAAGGGTGGGGTATAAATTTGAATAAAATAAGCAAGCAAACAAACAAACATTCTCTCTGCTGAGAACCTAAAACTGACCATGATACTAGGCAATAGCTAAAGGGGCTGGTCCCTGTACCCAGGGAGCATTGCTCCACTCCAAACAGAAAGGTATCTGAGCAGCCAAGATCCATTCCCCTATAACCTATGTCAATACCTTCCATACAAAGGTCAAGCATGGCACTGAACAAAAACCATAGCTTAAAAAAAATATAGCATATTACAGTGACCAACTTTACATACGTATTGTGTGCCAAGATTCTGTTCCTGAATAGCCTTATGTAACTGAAACTATGGGTGATTTCAGACGTGACGGGGGCCCTATTGGCCCCATCACTGAATCACCTTATTGATTCCCCGGCGGAATCCGACCGGCCCGTCAACAGATGAGCCGGCAGATTCTGCCGGGGAATCGGGGAGGGGGCAGGGCTGCACGGTGCAATGTGTGGCCGCACAGTCTTGCCCCCCCCAAGCTCCCGAGGCCGCCCTCCCTCTGGGAAACGGGTGGGCACAGCAGCCAATGCACCTGCGGCGCCCGCCCGCCCCCCGGGGTATTGACCACGGCCTGGAATCAGCGGCAAGCATGGCCGCTGATTCCAGGCCGTGGTCAAGGGCCAGACAAGACATTACCACGCTCAACCATGGTGAATCCCGCCGTGGTTGAGCATGGTAATGTCATGTCTATTGGGGTAAAAAGTGATTCCCGCCAGATGTTCACCCCCAGCGGGAATCACTTTGACCACGCTTTCGGAGATTGTGCCCGGATCATCCTTGAAAGTGTGATTATTTTGCTCACCGCCGGTGGTTCACCATGATGAACATCTGGTGGTGCGCAAACACACGTTACGGGACCATCCACCACCACGGGGGATTCACCATGGTTGAGTGTGGTACCGTAACGTCTGAAAATACCCTATGTTTTAATTCTTTCAGGTTTTGCACCTGCAGGAGCAAAAATCTAACTACTCTATAATACGCTGATATTACCACTTCAGGACACAACTCCATTTCCTTAGTGCTAAAACAGGACAAACCATTTCATAGGCAGGAAAATTACTCACTGGACCTAAGCTACTTAAATTCTAAGCGTGAAGGTTGGGCCACTTGTCAGATTTTTGGGCGCTTTAGTACTGATATGAAATGGCTATAAATTAAGAAGATGTAAAATAAATCCTGCTGTCTCACACAGGGTTTATCAAGGGCTTGACAACCCTTAAAACAAGAAGCACTTGAGAGTGAGGAACTATAACATTTTCTAGTTGAACATTTCCAATCAATGTCAGTCACCCAAAATGCCACTGCCAGTAATCATATTCTGGAATTTTTAAGACCACAACAGCCGTCAACTGATAATATCATATTCCTGTGTATGGATATTTTGAAGATCTTCAAATATCCCTGGGCAAATTTACACAGTGAAATTCAATTTAACTATTCAAAACAGAGCCAGTTGTGAAAAGGATATTCCTTTAACCGCTTGGTTTTTTGTCAGCTCTGTCTAGCCTTGCAGAAGTCATAAATTATTACCTTTACCCTGGAGGCAGTGTCTGCACCACAAAATGAGGTTTTCTCTGTAAAGTCTGGGGACTGAACCAGCATGCTTCTGGTCCTGGAGGTGGTTGCTGACTCAACAGCATGACCAGCTCTTTGGCCAAGGCCCACTGAAGGCACTAAAGGCATTCCACAGCACTGGTGAAGCCACACCCCTCCCCAGCTTTGCTCCTTTTCCCCACCTTCCTGGTTGCCTGCCTACAGTATAAAAGGCAGACCTGAAGCCACAGGAAGCTAGGTAGATCATTGTGCTAGGTATATCATCTCTCATAACTTCCTGGTCTGGTGAATGTTCCTCTCCATGTGCCTTTGGGCCTCTGCTTTCTCCTGGACTATGTGTGTTTTTGGACTGTCAGTGTTTGGATTAGGGGTGAAACAAACAGCTAAATTGCTGCTCACAAGCATTTCTCATTATATCAAGTACCGGGACAGACATCTTGTTGAGTTCATCTCGGCGAGAAACATTTTTTTAAAAAATTAATTGTGCATGCAAAAATAGCTGCCACCCTCAATTAAAATGGAAATAGCATTGGCACCATTTTGGTTAAGAGCAGCAGATTGTGCATGCATAAAACAGCCCAGTGACCATTTTTTGCATGCACAGTAATTCCCCCCGTCCCCCCTTGCCGAGAACCCAGTGAAGATATCTCAATGCTCAATTCATCCCGTGACAAACTGAGTACTAGGATTTCAATGAATATTGAGTAATTACAATATCTTGTTTCAGCCCAGGTTTGGATTCTGCCTGCTTCTCACCTGGAAACCAGTTCTTTTTATGCGTATGGAAAACTTATCTTACTTGTTTTCATTTTAGTTTTCATTATACTTTTTTTTAAAAAGTAAATCAATTCATTTTCAGGTTTTCCTTAAAAAAAACACCCAAATATCCTTTTTTTGTAAAAGTTTTTTTTTTTAAACTATTACAAATAAAAAATAATTAAAAATAAATAAATGGACCATTCTGCACATGTACACATTTTCCAAAATGCTGGCGGCAGCATCACCACCCTTTTGAAAAAGGGCATCCATTGCATGTTCAGTGGCCATTTTACACATGTGCAAACTGGCTGCCCTTTTACAAAATGGTGGTGATGCTGCTGCTGCCATTTAAAAAAAAAAGTGTACATGTGCAAATAGTCTGGCAACCATTTACGCATGCATTGTGATTTTTAATTTTTTTATGAAAATGAATGAAAATAAACAAATGTCATTTGCTTATTCATTCATTTTTGGGTCCTTAGTTACTAAAAAGAATGGTGCTCCATTTGTTTTAGTAACTTTACAAATGAAAATGAATTGCACATCCCTTGCAGGTTCTTTTGCCCTGAACCTGATTTTTCTAACATTGCCTTTCTGTCTGCCTGTCCATGTTCCTCAGTTGTGTCTTAGCATCTGCTTGGGATCCCATTTGGCATCTGCTATTATGCCTGCTCTGTAACAAACCATGAGCCCAAGTTCATTGTCTCAAGACTCCTTTTAGAATCAAATAAAAACCACACTGATCCACTGACTAACAACCTATCTTTACAATCTTTACTCATTTGAGAAATACTTGAATGTCATGAGGAAAAGATTACACAATCAAATCCTAATAGCCATATCTCTTTATTTTAGAAAACAAAGGGTGATTTAAGATGTTACGAGATCACAGTCAACCACACTCAACACCACGGCGGGGCCAAAGGGCCCTGAACGTCTGTTCGTCGGCCGCCAAACATTCACCACAGTCAATCCCCAACAGGGGACAAAAATTAACCACCCTTCAGAAGCTCCAGCCCGGACCATCACCGAAAGCATGGTCAAAGCAATTCCCACCGGGAAACAACAAAAAGTAACGTCTGAACGGCAACCACCGGCTGGAATCAAGCAAAATGATTCCCAGCCAGGGACAAAGCATGCAGCATCGCTGCCAGGCAATGAACAACAACACAGGCCGGGGAGGGAGATTTAAAGGGCACACAGAAGCAGGGGGACATGGCGGGATGGAGTGAAGCAGAAGGGAGAGGAGAGAGGAGGGCGAGAGAGCAAGGAAGGGGGGGGAGGAGGAGGAGGAGGCGCAGGCAGCACAGGTGGAGGAGGTGGTGGTCGTGCTGCACACGGAGGCGGTGGGGGGACAGCAGCAGCAGCAGCAGCAGCAGTAGCTGGAACAGGCTCCCCCAGAGCAACCGGCCCGGGAGTAGAGGCACCCTGGAAATGGGTAAGGGGACCGAAGGGGGGGTGCAAGGGCACAGGGGCACCAAGGGTGGTGGGCTGGCTGGCAAGGGGGGGGACAGGGGGAAGGGCTGTGGGGCTGAGGCAACTTGGCAATCAACCTCCCCCCCCTTAGACCCACAGACACGGCAACGGGCCCAGGAGACCGAGCCCCCGGAGGCAGCGGGTGCTGGCCTGGTGGAGGAGACGGAGCAGGAGGAGGCGTAGGAGGACCTGGAGGACCCATGCGGAAGATAGCCATACCACCAAGGGGGGCAATGGGGGCACAGGGAAACCCAGGACTTCGGGAGAAGAAAAAAAGAAAAGAGCCCAAAAGCTGTTCCCTGATTGTTGTATGAATGGCCACAAAATACAGTGTAAGATATATAACCAAAATCTTGAATATAGCTGAGAACTACATGTACCAATTTGTGTATGTTTGCACAACACACAATTACACATTAAATATAAAACTATTACAATGTTCCTTCTATTATACAAACATCAATGTAAAATAATTATCCTAAGAGTCATCATGATTGACAAAGAGATTAACCGATTGCGAATGTGTCCAGACAGGACCACTCTATTGCTAAAAATAAAATTATTATAATAAAAAAAACTGGATAAGGTTGACATAAAAATTATACAATATATGTTTCTGTGATGTCACAGAGGTGCAATAGATAAAGTGCAATGAATGCATACAGTAAATGGATACAATAAATCAAGTTGATGAGTCCAAACCCAGGACTTCATCAGGATCTGGGGGACCCTGGAGCATCAGCTGGAGCTAGCTGTCAACCAGAGGAATGAATACATCTACCTGGAGATCGTGCGGGACATGGAGGCGGCGGGGCACCACAGGACCATGGCCCAGTGCCGATCGAAGGTCAAGGAGCTCAAGAGGGGGTACAAGGCCATCAGGGACAACAACCAGCGGTCCGGGCACGGAGCTCGGACCTCCCGCTACTATGAAGTCCTGGACCTCATCCTGCACATGAAGGGCTCAATTGTTGCTGCGCGCCTCATGGGGAGCACAGTGGTCCAGGGAAGGGAAAAGGCTGAGGTACAACCTCCCCTCCCCTCACCGCCCCCCTAGAAGGCACCGGCTCCAGGGGCCCCACCCCCCAAGAGGAACACCCCAGGATCTCAGGGACCAGCAGGTCCCCCTTGTGCCCCAGCCCCGAGAGCCCCCAACCCCTGTCCAGACTGGGCGAATCTAAGGCCGGCACACTGGTTACCCTCAGCCAGTGGACACAGGTGGACCCCTGTAACACAGAGGGACCAGCCTCGGAGGGTCCGAGACCAACATCGAGGGTAAGCAAATGGGTGGGAGGGGAGATGGACTGGGGGAGATGGGCCAAGGGGAGAGGGGGGCACACTGGGCATGGGGCCTCCCCCAGCAACCCCAGGCACCCCAGACCATGGGAAGGGGCCCTGGGGCACCACTGGGGGCCATGGTCAGCCCACCCCCACCAACTCCTCCCATAACCCCACAGAGCACAGAATGCCATGGGACCAGCAACAGGTGGGCGAGGAGGATGGTGGAGAGCAGCCCCGGGAGCAGCCAGAGTTCCCAGGTGAGGCACACTAGCAAGTGCGGGGGGGAAGGACGCCTCAGGAAGCTGGGCGGGGGATCCAGAGAACGCGGTGCGCGGGAGGGGAACCTGGGTGCAGGGGACCGTTGGGGGACAGCACTGGCCACCACCCCGAGGCGGGCCCATGACCCCCCAGTCATGCTACAGGATAGGGGGTGGGTGGCTGGGGCACCTAACCAACCCATAATGGGCAACCCAATGGATGCCAGCAAGCCGACCCTGTGCCCCCAGCGCAACAGATAATGGAGCACTGGGCACAGGTTCGGCGCCAGAAGGAGGAGCAGGTGAAGGACATAGTTCACTCAACCACTGAGCAGGGCGAGTGAATGATCGCGGCCATCGATCGGATGGAGGTGGCCATGGAAAGGGCCGTACAGCAAGCGGAGGCAAGGGACCAGAGGCTGCAGGTGGAGGTGTGACTGGAATGGAGGCAGGAGCGCTGGGAACACAGCAGGCAGGTGGAGGCGTTTGGGCAGCTGGAACTGGCCATCAATGGTGAGGAAGCATTCAGCCAAGATGGACCGCTCCCATGACATAGACACCTCGCTGCTCCTGCACGTGGGGACTATGAGCACGTACGTGATGGCAGCCACCCCACCAGGCAACCTGCCCACCCCGGCCCCGATGCCGGGCCCCTCTGTGCACCCACTGCCTCCGCCACCACCCCAGCTGCCGGCATGACCTCTGGACCCACACATCAGCTTCCTGGTCCCTTTAGGCCTCTGGAGGGAGCAGCTGCCCAGGGGGGCCAATCCTGCCCTGGGCCTGCCCTCCATCCAACCACCGCCTGCCCCTCAGGTCACTGAGACCTCCCAGGACACTGTTGGGGACACGGACAGTGGGGGGGAGGGGAGCTCCCAGAGCTTCACGGCATCCACAGGGCAGCTGAGGGGGAGGCACCAGAGATATGGGGGACAGGGGAGATGGGGGGCAGGGGGAGGGCAGCCTGAGGGGGGATACATGGCACCGGGAAGTGGGTGGTGGTGGTGGTGGGTGAACCTGTAGGTGGTGGACACAATAAATGTCCAGGCACCACAGTTGCCTCCGTGATTCTGTTCATGGGCCCAGGACTGGGGGTGGGTGGGCATCAGGGGTGCTGGTGGGGGGTCCCGGGGTGGTGGAGACTGGGGTGTGCGCCCTTATGCCTCGACCTCCTGACTGATCTGCCTGGCCAGGGCTGCATGGATGCGCTTTGCATACTGGTACTTCAGCAGGTTCTCTGTGTTCACATAGAGAGGCAAAGGGCCGGGAGGGCACCGGGGCATGGGGTAGTCGAGGGCAGACTCATCGGTCTTGCACATGTTGTGCAGCACACATCAGGCACCAATCACCAGGGCTGAGGTCTCCACCGTGTAGTCCAGGTGGCCCGCGAGGCTCCTCCAGCGCTGCTTGAGGGCCCCGATTCCCCAAATGTCCTCTCGACCATGGTCCTGCTTGCACACAGGCGGGTATTGTATAGCACCTCCACAGGGTTCCTGGCTACCAGGTATGACTTCATCAGCCACCGGGTGAGTGGGTAGGCCGGGCCCCAAGAATTCAGGGGGCATCAGGACCCTCTCGATCTGGGTCATCCCCATGTCTTCAAAGTCCCCGCAGTACATCCGGGCATAAAAGGCTGAGATGGTCATGATCTGGGCATCATCGCTGCACCCTGAGTGGCCTGTTAAAATGTCTATGAACCACCCCCGGTGATCCACGACCACCTGCATCTGCAGGGAGTGGTAGCCGTGGCTGTTGACATATTGCACGGCCTCTCAATCTGAGGGGTGGAGGATCTCAATGTGGGTGCCGTCCACGGTGCCCATGCAGTTGGGGAACCCTCCAGTCGTTAAGCTGGCCATCATGGCCTCCTGATCCACCAGCTGGATCACTCAGACCAGGAGCACGTCATCCACTGCCTCGCAGATGTCTCGCAGGATACTGGCAATGGTGGTCACCCTGACATCGAAATGCTGCGAGAAGGACCTGCAGGAGTTGGGCGTTGCTAGTGCCCAGACCCCTATGGCCACCCACTGGACCATGGGAATGGGGGTTTGCATGGGGGTGTGCTGCAACCCCAGCTAGGGCATTAACAACTCCGTGAGTCGCAGTAGGATGTGCCTGTCCATCCGGAAGTGCGCTCTCCAGGTGGACTCATTCCATTGAGCCAGTGCCCTGTCCCCCTCCATGCCCGCTCTGTGACCCATAACCACTGGGCAATGGGCATAGCGAGCTGGACAGCACGCCCCATGGTCTCCCTCTGCCATTGGAGCTGGCCGGCCGGCTGGCCACCTCGCTGAGTGCTGAAGCCTGCTGCTGGGTGCAGATGAGGGACTGCCTGGCCATTCTGGACACCAGCTGGGCCCTGAGCCAGGCCAGGGAGCACCTGCGACTGTGGTGGGCTCGCCGGGCTCTAGCAGAGCTCCAGGCCATGCTCACCCGCAGCCAGGCTGCCAGGTGCACCTCTGTGATGTGGATGCGCAGGAGGTCTGTGTGCGAGCGGTACCACTCAGCGCAGACTGCTAGGTGCATCCTGCAGGTGTCCAACTGGCCCAGCTCCATAGTGAATGGTGGCCCAGGTGGTTTGGAGCTGCACCCATTATAGGCTGGGGCACCACACCCCCTGTTCACAACCTGCCTACCGGCCAGGGGGCCCCAAGTCACTTTTGCTCCCCCCAGACGGCTAGGCCAGCTCCCACAGGGTGACAGGGGTGGGGCAGCAGTGGACTCCCCATTGCACACACCTACGGTCCCTGCACGGGGCCTGGCACATGGTCCATCATGTGCCTGGGCGTGTGCAGCCTGCAGCTGCATTCCTGCTGTCATCACCTCCCACATCTCTGTGTTTTGGCTTCCTGTTGTCCTTGCCACCCTGAACTGTGTGTAGGATGTCCTGTATGTGTGCTCAGTTCCAGCAGCTGAGCTGGGACTGCACCCCATGCCTCACTCATTAGCTGTGCCATGTTGCGGCCTGTGGTTTTATTGCTTGGCCTTGGAGCTCCCCTGCTTCCCCTCCTGTCCCTCCAGGGATTGTGGGGCCCCTATCACCTTACATTTAGTATCAGGTGTGTGCTGGACCATGGCTGGCAGGGATTCCCTTGTGCTTGCAGGTCCCTCCACCCCCCGCACTCCTCATAGCTGGACCTTCCATGAGATCATGGACCTGTGTGACCTGTGGCATTCCCTGGCTGTGCAATTGCTACTGAGCTGCCCGGACAGCCTGACAGGTCCCTATGCGAGTCTGAGATCCAGGATGTGCTAGTTTGGCTATGAGGCGAGCGCCCGCGACTGCTGGCTACACGCGGAGATGCTGGAACTGTGTCCCTTTCCCAATGGGCGCATCCCAGAGATGAGGTGCGTGCATGTGGGGTTGTCGACTGCGGAGACTGTGTCTGCATTCTCTTTGTCCAGCCTGGCCATCTACATGGCCTGTCTGAAGGAGGGGGCCCCTGCCCTGGCCGTGTCCTTCTTTGGCTGTGGTCACGGGGCCTGTGGGTACCAGCGGTTCCGTGGGGCATTCTATCACAGGTTGTTGGAGCTGGGTCATATTCTGTGGCCTCCAGCTGCTGACTATGGCTTGTCAGAGCCCACCGGGGTGGACCTGGTGGTGCTGGCTGTTGTGTGGTCCCGTTACAATGTGCAGGTGGGGCTCGCCATGTAGGATCCCTTTGAGGCATACTACCTGGTTGCCCACCACATGGCAGCACTGGGATACCATTGGGGCATGCTTCAGTGGCCCCACTTCATTCACCTGATGGGCCACCCAGCCCCGGGCACCTTCATGGCCCCCTGCAGCTGGCTGTGAAGCCCCCTGTGCCTTCCGGGCCCCGGTTGCTTACCCCGCTGTGAGCTGCCGCCTCCTCCCTGATGCCGTGGGTTGCTGCCCGCTCCCTCCATGATGTCCCAACCTTGCTGCTGTGCTGCCTGCTTCCTGGGGTTCTGCTGCCCCAGCTTGTGGCTCTGGGCCCCCTCCACAGGCCCCCCCTGTCTGTCTCTGCAACCGGTGTTCCCCTACATGGATGCCTTCTCCAGTGGCTGTGTCCTGATCTCCGAGCTGCCACCCAGCACCCCGCGGTGCTGCTGACTTTCTAGTCTGCCTGCGATCCCTCCTGTGCCCATGGCCCCCCCTTGGTTAACTCTGTGACCATGGGGTTCTGGGGGCCCCAGACTACACCTCCCGGCATCCTCCCAGGTGTGTGTGTATTTGGACCGGCTGCACTGCTCCAGCTCTCCTCCATCCCATTCACCACACCCTTACCAGCACTTGGGGTGCCTGTCTTCTTCCTGGACAGTTTCCAGGCTGCTCCCTGTTCCATGTGGCCTCCCCCTGTCCCTGTGCTCTGCCCATGTGGGGTCCCCCCATTCCAGGACTGTCTGTGTAGCTGTGGGGGTGCCTGTGCTGTTTGTGCTGTTGTGGGGGTTCTGGATGCCGTTCCCTGTGTCCTGCCCTGCCCCAGGGCCGGTTCTCCCCCTGCTCCCTGTCCCCAGCCTCCCCTCCCTCCCCCTTTTGCCCATTGTGCCGTGTGTGTTGTCTGTACCACTGTGTCTCCCCTTCCTTTCCTTTCCCATATGGGTGTGTATGGGCCCGGGCGTGTGTTTGTGCTGTGTGTTCTACTGTAACCTTGTTCTCTCTGTGCCTGATGTGTGTGCCACCTCTGCAACTCTTCTCCCTCCTCCCCCTCCCTTCCCATTTCTCTTCTGTGGGCATTCCCTTTTCGCGCTTTTGGCTTCCTTTGCCCTCAGCCAGCCATGTCTTCCTCCCTCTCCTCCACGGTGCCTTCTGGGTATTTTGACCACAGCCAGGAATCGGCATCGCATCTGTTGCGCTGTCCCAGGCCGTGGTCTGTTGTTCTGATTCCCTGCTGTGGTCCCGGTCCCGTTATGTCTATTCAGGGCCTCCCTGGACCACGGGGGGTGGTTGGGCGGTTCGCCACCGCTGTAGTGAATCGGGACCACGTAACGTCTGAAATCACCCAAAATCACAATATCATTAACATTGTTGTATGAAAGAGCAGAAGAAAAACCCAGCTAACACATTTAGAAATGGCTGCTTCTGTCTTTAAAAGATGACTGAAAAATCATAATGAATTTGTGGGTAGGTCTAAAGATATCCACAGTACAGTGTGGTTTTTATTGATACACTTGATATTAATCTCATCTGTATCAGAAAGGAGGAGGTGAAAGAATGAAATGTGACAAATTCTAAAATAGGTTGCTGTACTTCCATATGAAAAATAATATAGTCTCTTGCAAGTAAACGCTAATATGGTATGCAACATAATAGCGTTCAGTTCTTAGAAGTAGGAGAGAAAGGCAAGCATCACTGATTATTAGTTGGTGGCAGAAGTTTCTGTCAGTTACAGATAAGATAACGGAAAAATAAGAAGTGAAAACTGGTGTAATTTTGCAAAAAGTTTTAAATTACAAATGGCAGTATTACAACATTAGCAGTGCTGCCAAAGGGGCAACTAGGTTGGAATCGGCTTCTCCACTCCCTTTCAAACAGCAGGGGATGCAGATACACTAGGGGACATGCCTACATCCCCCATAGCTGTACTACCTATCCATATTATAACTTGAATGTAGTCTCACAGCATTTAGTGCTATACTATATATAAAAAAGTCATGGTAGAATTATTGTTTCTGTTGTAAATCTTTATTCTCAGGAGTTTTTATTTCTTTATTTTATTTATTTATATTTATTAGCCGCTGGCCCCCCTCCCCCCCATGCCTATGGCATCTCGGAGCGACTTACAAGGGCCAAATATCAATTAACAATAAAATTCAGTAAAAATACTAAAACCACAACAGCATTTTAAAAATACCTTTAAAACCCTAGATTTACCCCCAGCTACCCCACCCTCCTCTCCGAAGTCCTTGACAAACAGTCAGGTCTTGCAGGCTTGGCGGAAAGCCGGAGTTCAAAAGTTGCGGCCCAGCCACCGAGAACGCTCCCTCCATTGTGGCCCCCCGTTTACCCATGGGACCTCCAGAAAGGTACCCCCGGTGGACTGAAGGGATCTCTCTGAGGTGCAGAGGGCGAGGTGGTCCCTGAGGTATGAGGGGCCCAGACCGTGCAGAGCTTTATAAGTCAACACTAACACCTTGTTTCTGGCTTGGTATGCTATAGGCAGCCAGTGCAGAGTACGGAGCACAGGCGTTATGTGCTCCTGCCGAACTGTCCCTGTAAAGAGACGAGCCACCGCATTCTGCACTAGCTGCAGCCTCCAAACCAGTGTCAAGGGAAGCCCCACATAGAGTGCGTTGCAGTAGTCTAGCCTCAAGGTGATGAAGGCATGAATGAGGGTGGCCAGATCGGGTCAGGAAATGTATGGACGCAGCCTCCGCATTAGATACAACTGGCGAAAGACGGCTTTAGCCACCGCCTCCACCTGTCGATCCAGATAGAGATCTGAGTCCAGAAACACTGCCAGACTCCGAACCTGCTGGACTAATGGACAGCGGATTCCCCCTAAAAGGGGAGCCAGCACCCCCCTCGCCCTGCCCACCACCATCATCTCCGTCTTGTCGGGATTGAGCTTCAGTCTGCTCTGCCACATCCAATCCGCCACAGCCTCCAAACACTGGGAAAGGAACGAGACAGCAGGACCTGGGTCAGTTGAAAATGAGAGGTACAGCTGAGTATCATCAGCATATTGGTGACATCACACCCCAAGCCCTCTCACGATCTCCCCCAAGGGCTGCATATACACATTAAATAATAACAGAAACAAGATCGAAACCTGCAGAATGCCACTGGTCAGGGCCCTGGGGCTTGATGTTTCAGCCCCCAGCACCACCCGCTGGCTTCTCCCCAAGAGGAATGAGCGGAACCATCCTAGGATAGTTCCGCCAGACCCCCCAGGTCTCGCAGTCATCTCAACAGCAGCCCATCGTCCACTGTATTGAAAGCGGCAGAGAGATCTATCAGGATCAGAAATGTTGAACATCCTGCATCCATCTCCCAGTTGAGATTGTCCACCAAGGCCGCCAATGCTGTCTCAGTACCATAGCCAGGATGGAACCCAGACCCAGGGTCAAGGAAACCAATGTTATCCAGATGCGCCTGGAGCTGTATCACCACCGCCCATTCAATAATCTTCCCTAAAAGCTAGAGACGGGTCGCTAGCTGGTGAGTGCGCCCACATCCAAAGATGGCTTTTTCAGCAGGGGGTGCACCACAGCTCCTTGAGACTGGGTGACAAACTCCCCTGCCGAAGGGACGTGTTGTCTACCCTCACCAGCACTGTCCCTAAAGTCTCCCTGGAGGCTTTCACCAACCAGGACGGGCATGGAGCTAATTCACAACTGGTGGCTCTAACAGACCCCAGGACATCCACCACATCGGTTGGTGTCACTTTCTCAAACTCATCCCAAAAAGGTAAACAAGACGGTTTAAATCATTTAACAAAACCACCAAGTCTTGTTCAATAGTAAATGTTGATATTAATAATATAAGTCGACAAACAGAAGGAAGAAGTGAATTTGCAGTCAAATTTTCTGCTGGTGTGTGGGAGTGAATTAGGATTTGGCTAGTGCTGAAAGTCATTACTTGGATTTTCCTTGATTTTACTGTGTATTGGCCCAATCAGCCTTGTTTTTTTCAAATTCCAAATGGCTGAGGTATAGCCCCAACACTCAGGACTTGGAAAAACCTCAGCCAAATTCAAGAAGAAGGGGCAGTCGGCAGCATAGCCAGGGAAGAGGGAAGTGTGGGCCAGGGAACGGGTGTATGTGTATCAGAGAATAGGGTTGCAAAGGGCAGCTAAGGAGGCCAGGGAAGGGGGAAACAGGGGTGCCACTCACCGAACAGCCGTGCGGAAGACAGGTGTGCCATTCTGGACTATATATTTTTCCTCCCTGTATTTTGAATGAGGCTTCTCCATGCATGTTCATAAAGCTCTGGGAGCATTCTTGAAAATGTACTCCAGATTGCTCCCAGACAGCATCTAATCTAATACATGAGGGCCCTCCAGCGCTGCAGGTTCCCGACCCCCCAGTAAGTGGTGGTTCACGGCACACAAACAACTGCAGTTGTTCTAATGATGGGAAGAGATCGGGCCAGGATCTTTGCTCTGGGAGCATGCTGCAAAATGTAGTTTCTACAATTTTCTATGCTTCGATCAATAGTAAAGAAATTTGTGTACCAATCAATGAGTGAGAAGGAAGTTCAAGGGGAAATGGAGTGCAAGAAATGCAGTATTGCATCAATAACCCTCTGGATTTAAAATGGATGGCAAAGTGGTAGATGGGATCTCAGTAAGTGGAAATTCTATAAATCGAGAAACAAAATTTCTGTTGAGATATTATGAATACTGAGAAGTTCTCGATTCTACCGAGATGGTATCAGGAACTGGGATTTTCACGAGATTTCCTGTTTTGGTGAAAGCTTGTTTCAGCTTTCTAAGTTTATCACTAGTAGATATACTTAGAAATAACATTTAGAAAATGTCTAGAGTTGATTTTCATTGGTTATAGGGCTCATTCTGGTGAGCATTGAAGTAAATGTCAAAGGCCCTACTGGCTGTTGTGACCAGAACTGGCTGGTTTAGATTAAGAATGGAGTTAGAGTGGCAGACTAAGCCATAACTGCCTCCCCTTCTCAGCCCAACGTATTTACTGTTCAACAAAAATGAAGAAAATTCAGGTGTGTTTTTAATTGCTAATGCAATTACCATATGCACTTCAATAGGGCTGAAACTTGGTACTTGGTTTTACTCAGTATTTACAGAGAATCATAGCATTCGACTAGGTTTTACTGAGTGCTGAGAAACCGAGTAATGGCCACAGTACTTGTACTCAGCAACTCCTCAATCGAGCAATATTTACCTGATCCTGTGCTGCTGACTCCTGAGTCACCATACGCTGTCTTCCAATGAGGTTCTGTGAGGTCTCCCTAATGCTGCAGGTCCCCCCAAAGAGTGGCAGTTCATGGCTCACAAGCATCTGTGACTGTTCTAATGCTGGAAGGAGATTGAGCCACCATCTTTCCTCTGGGAGCAGTCTGGGAAATGTAGTCCAGCATGCTCCCAAAGAGACAGTGATGGCAGTGCCTCTACTCCACAGAGGCACACCAGCTCCCTCCACTTGGACTTTATGGGCTGCATCCTCATCACAGTTAGTTTTCTGCCTCCTGCCCCCCTTCCTACCTGTTGACCCCCCTAGAAAGTTTCCTTCCTGCCTGCTGCATGTACCCTAGAAATTTTCAAGTAGCCCCCACTCCCTGCCCCCACTTCCTGCCGAGTAGCTCCCGGAAACTCAACCCCAACCATCAACTATTCAGAAATACTCATGAATAATTACTGTCCTACTTGTTTCATCCCTGGATTTCAGCAATAAGAAACCTCAAAGTTGGTATCCAGATTTTGTCTAGGTAGGTACACACATATGCTAACTGGCCCACAATATGGGGGAGGAGGAATTAGGCATGCTTTGGCACAATCAGCTTTAATATAAGTCACCAGTCTGAACGAATGGGTTGTTATTGTTGTTGTTGTTATAATTATATAGTGCAAGCAATGTACCTGGTGATTCAAAGTATTAATTTATAGACAAGTCCCTGCCCCAGTGGGCTTACAATCTTCAAAATGCTTCAGATAAAATATACTTCAGGTTTTCAACTAAAGCAGCTGATAGATATATAAATGCTTACAAAAGCATTTAAGTCCTAATTAACTGATACAATTAAATGTAGTCTCAGAATAAGACTCCTGACAATGTGACTTTAGAGCACATTCTGGAACAAAATATATTCTTGGTAAAAGTATTTTGAAGGTTTCTTTATGTAAGTATGCTTTCCAGTTTATTGCATTAGCTCAGCAAAATGTTTCTGCACATGGTTAACTTTTAAATGTGAAATTTATGCATGTGATTAAACATTTTGTTGTTGTGCCAATAAGCCAGAATGCATGTTTTGCTGTGAAGCTGGAGTAGAAGTAGTGTTGATAACTCATCTAGCAAATATATTATTATATTGGATGGATGGAGATGAAGTCCTAGACATGAAGTCCTAAAACTGGGGAGTGATTTTGAATGTTACAATTTTTGTGTTCCCACCATAAATTGTCATCAATGAATAAAAATATCAAGTGCCAACTCTCTGATAAAATAAGTTCTAATTATGAGAACCAAACATTTGATACATCGGATATTGTTATGATATGACCTGGGCCTAACAGAGATGCTAATTTCCGTGCTACAATGTAACCAAATCAGAAGTGCTTCTTCTGACACAAATGTGCCAGAACAGACATTGAATGTTATTGTAACTCACTCTTTGTTGAAATGTAACCAAAAGTATACACTGGATTTATAAGTATGTAACACCTTGAATGTAACTTTTGTGTAGGCCATTGTAGCTGTTATTTAGGACTATGTAGAATGTTAGAAATTAGGTAAGACATTATTGAGTACATGTATTCATTCATTCATCTAAAAGAACAGAAAGTGTTATGAAAGATGGTCAAAATGGTCAGAGGAAGCAATGATGTCTGAGAGAGAACAGAAACCCCGTGTTCCCAAACAAAAACGCAATAGTTTATAACTCATAGGAACACTGAGGGACAAAAAGGAAGGTCCGAACTGATAACAGAGTTAAACTATATGAGCAAGAGAAGATGGCCTTACCAGACAACCAGATGCCTCTAAAAAGGGTGTGGGCGACCCAGGGCCAAAGAGTAGGGATGGGCGAAAAGATCGCGGTTCGGGTTCGGCCGTTCAGTTCGGCTGCGTTCGGTTCGTCCGTTCGGTTCGTTCGTTCGGTTCGGATTTGTTCGGTTTGTTCGTTCAGTTCCTTCGTTTGGTTCATTCGCCGAGTTCGGGTTCGGATGTTCGGTTCGTTCGTCCGAACAGGCTGTTCAGTTAGGCCATTCGGCTGTTCGGTTCGGCGGTTCGGCTGTTCGGTTCGGCCGTTCGGCCATTCAGGAAGTGTTGTTATGGGTTTTTTGGGGGGGTTTTATATGTTTTTTTGGTTTTTTATTGGGTTTTCTTTTGTTCTTTATTTTTTTTTGGTTTTTATATGGGGTTTTCTTATTTTTTTAAATCTAATATTATATATATCTGTCTACACTAAATCTAACTGCTATTAACTATTTTAAATGCTATGAAGTAAATGGATTATCTAATAAGTACACAGACCTACTCCTACAAACACTAAAACTAAATCACTAACGCTATCTCTATCACTAAGGTAACTCCTACAACTGTCTTCATCTATCTATCTATC
>QEPC01014130.1:118244-129087 GCA_003113815.1 Sphenodon punctatus | reverse complement strand
ATTCTGGAGTAAGAGGCAGACAGCCCCTTAACATGGATAAGTAATAAGGGAAACTTGGATCAGTTCTCTGGATCAGTTCTCTGCCTTTCATGGTCCTCGGTTGCTAGCTCTTATCAAGGTGCCGATGAGCTCGATGATTCGCCCTCTCTGGGACGTCTCCTTAGGAGGTCCTGCAATGTGCCATAGATAGGCTCTCTCTCTCTCAGCATCATTGGGCCCTCTGCCTGCCTTCCTTCTGGAACCAGACCGTTGACCTCTGATCACGTAAGAATATATGATTTGTATGTATTTGAAGGAGTCAGAGTAGGTGAGGGATCATATGTTGAGTGCAAGTGTCTCTTTTACAATTGGTGTGTTAATTGTGCTGCTATTATTGAATAAATGCCTATTTGATTGAACAAAAGAGTCATTACTAGAAATAGAAGAGGAGTAATTCCCCACCCTCTCAAAACAGTAGTATTTCCACTTGATCCCGGGAATTGAAAGGGACCTGCTTCACCAAGGTGCAGAAAAGCAGCTGAACCCCTCTTGGACAGGGATCTGCTTTACCTGAGGTGCAGAAAGGCAGCTGAAACCCCTTTTATTTCTTTTCAATATCACCAAACTTTAAAATCTAGAGATATCAACAACAAGAATAATCCTGCTAAACAAAAGAAAAGCCTGCAGCTAACTCACTTGCAATTTCAGATTTAGTAATTTTATTTGGGTTGGAGGAGAACTAAAAATGATTAATTTTATTGAAAACGAAAAAATGAATTTTAAATTGTCTAGCTTTCTACAATTTAAGCAAGTCCCTTTGCATTATTTTAATGCATTTTTATATTCAATCTATGTAAAGCATGTATTAAATTTGTATAACCTTTACAGTTCTGTTAGTGCTCTTGTCCTAATAATGTATCTTAATGAATTTCTCTCTCCTCTACTACTACTAAATTACTTGACTTCACATTTAATTATAGGTAACATTGATTATTAAATGAAGTAGGCCATAAATGAGCTTTCAAGGTAACTTCGGCATTGCTTGGAGACCAGAAGTGCAAAAAGGAAAGATATGTGCACAAATGACATGATCTTACTTGTCACCAGAACAAGAAAGGAGGCTGCATACAGTCACAGAATTTGTGCTAAACAGGCCACAACTCGGCAGTCTGGGTAATTCATGGAGAGATAAAGAAAACAAATCATAACAGTCCAGAACCATACCCCTCCAGTCAACATGTCCATTGTCCAGTGCCTCAGCTCACTGATCCTGAATAGAGTCTCTAGTCCATTCCCATTCCTGCCATCCAGACACTCTTATGCTGGGGTCCTGAGGAAAGAGTGGTGCCAACTAGGGACAGCATGTTTCCTGCTTTGTAGTACAGTCCCTGCCACACCAGTGTTGGGTGAGGCTGTAGGTCACTTATCCCTTGATAGGATCACGCCTCCTTCACCTCAAGAGGAGGTACTTCAACCTTTTTTATTTCTATATAATATCATATTATGTTCTGTTCCCATTTTCGTGAGTTCTCTTTTCATTGGCACTGGACTACTGCCACTAGAGTTGTGACAGTGAGCAAAATTATTAACAGTACAACTTGAGCTCTGTCCATTCTGCCCAGTTAAGTACCTAGGAAAAGGTTCCTTCCCAGTCCTGATTATGACAACTAGCTGAGCCTGTAGTCCTAGCCCAAGCATGTGGGTGCATGGGTCTCTCTCATTGCAGAACAGGATCCGATGCCTGGCTGCTCACCCTGCAGTCAAGCCTATATGCCACCTGCAAGGCCAGGTTCTGCCGCTTAATTTCCTGCCTGCAACCCAGTATGCAAGACTGGCTCCAAATCAAGCCATGACCCATCCCATCTCCTGTCCCCCTTAATTTTCCTACCTTAACTGCCATTCCAATAAAAGGGGTAAGGGGTGAGGGGGAAGGGGGCCAAAGTCTCTTCCACTTCCCTCTCAATTTCTATTAATGAGATCTCCATCCAGTCTGTTTCTCAGGCACAAAGCCTCTGGTTCAGCTTTGACTCCTCCTTCTCCTTTAAACCTCAGATACAGTCTGTTGCTTCTTTCTGTGCAAATTCAGGAACTGAGGAGCCCTTCTTAAGGATCAAAGGCCGCTTTTAGATGTGTGCAGCGAACATAATGCATAAAATCACACTATGTGTAAATATGCCATGTGTGGCATTTAGATGTGACATTTCGTGCGTTAAAGTCGGTCGTGCATTCTTTTTAAAGCCATGAATTATATACCTCAACATTGCGGGAAAAGGAGGAAGTGCGACTCTCCCGCCGGCAAGCTCATGCATCAGACAGGGTAGTGAAGGCTTAAAAGAGAGGACGAAGAATATTTTTATTATTATTACTACATGTACACTCATTGCAACAGATTTCTCGAGATCTTTTGTATTTAAACAGAAAAGACACTGCATTTTTGTTTGTTTGTTTGTTATAATGAACGGTGCAAAAGGATAATCAAACACTGTTGACGGAGGAAGACATCAGATTTGTTATAGCTGGGAGAATGTTGTAACAACAGATGCTAGAGTGAGGGGTCACATTAAATAAGTAGTAGTAGTAGTAGTAATTCATGAAAGATTTAATTTATTTCTGACAGAGCATTTCAATATAAATCTTTCTTATTTGGCCAAACATTTTGGCTGCAGATGTGGACTGGGTTTTGAGATGATTTTTATGAATAGTTTGACTGATTTATACATATATACATGCACATATGCAGTGTGTGTGTGTGTGAGAGAGAGAGATTGAGAGATTGATTTATTTTGTATCCTGCCCTGACTCCACACGATACATACAATAAAAATTTGAATAAATAAACTAAATAAATAGGTTTCTTATAGGGTGGCAGAGGAAAGATGACTGATTAGTTGTATGTATGCATGTTGCTGTTTTAGAGACACACAGAAGATACAGCAATTTTAACCCTCCTGCACCTGAGAAATGAACTAATAACTGTATCGGGGGTCAAAAGGTCCCCCATTAATAAATAGCTAAAAAATAATGGATGTGATTGATTTGAAATGGACTCCAGATTAAGAAAAAACAACAACAGTTTACTAGTATAACAACTGAAAAATAGAAATACAAAACAACCCCCCATGGTATTGGAGGTCACCATGATCCCTCATGTAAAGCAGCACAACTAACAAAAATGGTACAGGGGAGTCATGTTGACCCCCTCCAATCCCAGAAAAGGAGAGGAGGAGCCAGCTCAAAAGTCTTGAGTTCCAGTAAGATGGCCAGATATGCTAATTTTAGAGGACATTAATGAAAAATACAGGTTGAAGGGCTTCATTGTTTTCAAGTGAGCTCCAAAGCTTACAGTAAATACAGGGATCATCAACACCACCCCCCACCCCCCAATGCAGAATGAATAGCTATTTTTCCAACACAAAGCTGCTAACGGCTGTGATAAAAAAAACAGTGTCAAGAGTTCACTCTAAATAGATCTTAATTGCTGGGTAATTGCTGTGTAAAGATAAGGCTTTTCAAGTGACCCCCAAATCTCACAGTAAATGCAGGGGTCATCAACCCCCCCCCCATGCAGAATGAATAGGTATTGTTCCAACACAAAGCTGCTAATGGCTGTGATAAAAAAAACAGTGTCAAGAGTTCACTCTAAATAGGTCTTAACTGCTGTGTAAAGATAAGGAACAATAGAAGTTGGCAAACTGACCTTTCACCAGGAGTCAATGTAACCCCCCAAAGCATTTCTTGGTGCTATTTTCCTAAACACACCACCAATGACCTTTGTGAACTCAAACTAAGTGCTACATTTTGTCTTTCACCCTCATTGAGGGTTTTAATTAGGAGAGCAGTTGCTAGGTTAAAATTAATTTCTTTAAAAGACACATGTATTTTAAGAATCTATGTGCAAGGGGTCAACATGACCCCAAGTGCAAAGGACGTATAGTGCTTTCATTTTCCCATTGACTTACATTGGGGTTGAAAGGACCCGTGATGATGAAATGATAAAAACCTCCATTTTTTAAAAAATGAGGAGGGGGGAGGAACATGAAACAACACAGGACAGCTGACCTCACACTTCTTGAGGAATAGATGTGGGGAGGAGTGGTTCAGGCTTGCCAAAACAGCTTTATGATTTCTTTAGTAGCCTTTGGGGTCAGAAAGACTCACGGAAACGCAGAAGGTTTTTAATCTCTAATATCATTTGCTGGTTTTTCTATTTGGTTTTGTTTCCCTCAATGGAATAATCAACTCCCAAAAGTTTGGAGAATACTGCCTAAGCTATAGGCTACTCCATTCAAAATCTATGCATGTCTTATATAAAACAGAAAATACAGCAACTTTTTCCTCTGCACAGAGTCGTAAATATATACAAGTCACTTGATCCTAATCTTAGTAAAAGATCCTATAACCCTAAATACTCAAATTATAAAGAACCCAGTGGATTTGACACATCCCAGCCACAATTGTAGTAATAGAGCACATTTAGCTATTTAAATTTAGACTATGGGATCTTATCTCCTGACAGTGTGTATATATAAATCCCATTAATGGGGATTATGCATGTGTATCGATAGTAAGTCCTTTATGCATAATGTATTGCACTCAAACATAGATAATATATGAGCCTGGTTTGGCAAACAGCTTTACAAATACATGTCTGTTGTTTACCCCCACAAATAATCCAAATGAATCCAATGGGGCTGTGCACTAAATAAGCATTTGTATATTTGGATATGGGGTATTCAGCAAGTAGGCTCAGGGGGTGTGGGGGCACATGTGGCCTGCGAAGACATTTCCTGTGGCAACAGCAAATGGTCTTTATGTTATTGTCTGCAGCCCTCCGAGCTCCTGAGAGCTGCTGACTACACTGCAAAGGAGATTTCCCTCCCCCCTCCCCTGGTGTTCCTGGAGGGGAGCAGAAAGAGGACCCCCCTTGGGGCACTGGCAGCTGGGAGAGAGAGAAAAGCTCTAGTCATGACACCAATTTTGCAAATAAGCCTGTTGGATTAAGTTATTTAGGGGGAGAAATTACCTTAATGTATTTTACTTTATAAATTGCATGGGGACCATGCACTGAAGGTAGAGCTGTGTTAAGTCACAGACATAATGGGCAAACTTAATGTTAAGTCAAGGCAGGATAAGATAATCAGTGACATCTTTCAGCAGCAAACAGAGCAATCTCCAGTAGCTGAACTCACCTGGTGTCAGGGCTGGCCTTACCAAAGGGCCACTGGGTTGGCCATCCCAGACCCCTGCTCTTTCATAGGGCCCCCTCAGTGGCCTCTATTGTCACCAGGACAGGTTGTGGGGGCACCACTCCCTCTCAGTGGAACCACAAACATGACCACCTTCAGGGCACCCTAGAGGTTCGCCCCCAAGGGGAGGGGCCACTAGGGGCCCCACATTTTATATTTGCCCTGGGCCCCGCAAATCCTATGGCTGGACCTGCCAGGCTTGGACATCTGACTATAACAGAGCCATCCGGAGTATCAGTTCAGGCTAGCTACTGCCCAGGGAAATCAGGACACCCATCTCTCAGATGGCACACTATGGTGGATAAGGACCTCAACCAATTGACAATTACATGGAGCGAGGACCAGACAATGACCTTGTATTATGGCATATGGAGGAATATGGTCATTCCCTCATGTTCTGGTTTGGAATTAAGAGAACTGACTGATATAGTTAACAATATATGTAACTAAGCCAAGCACGTGCACCTGGGACCTTGCATCCTCCTGAATGTTACACTCCTTGTGTAACACTCCCTTTGTTCCCCTTCTTTCATCTCCCCACCCTCTGTCACTCAGATTGTAGGCCCTAGGGCAGGGATTGTGTCTATTCAATTACTTTGTAAAGCACCAGGTACATTGCTGGCACTATATACATGCTTGTTAATTAATAATAAATAATAATAATAATAATAATAATAATAATAATAAAAAATAAAATAACAAAGCCTTAAATTCTGGTGCCCTGTGATTGCATCAGAATCTCCATTGCATTTTTAAAAAGTCAGTTTCTAGCCCCTGGAATAGGAAAGAAAATCTCAAAATATTTTTTTTTCAAATGCAATCAATACAATGTTATTTATCTGATGCTTCTGACAGCCCAAAAATGTGTTACCTTCTTGTAATGCTTACACAAAGAGTACAGGTTCCCAAACAGCAAATCATGACCTCAAGTGAGGTCTCCCCATGATCTGCAGATGGGGTCATGATCCTGGTTGTAATGTATATACTTTGCATGCCTTTGCTGCTGTGTGAGGTCATGGCTTTAAGTCTCAAAATGCGGTCATCAAGGCAAAACATTTGGGAACCACACTGATCATTAAGAAACTCTCTACTTTTGCATCACTGATTATTGCACCCTTAATGAGTAGCATAAATGAGTGCAGGGTGAATGCTATTGCATTATTGGATCTCTCTCCCTATGCAGATAAGCTGCCCCATACGTGCCAAATTTCCACCTTTATCCCAGCTGCCAGAGCTCATCGCTTTTGTCTGCACAGTCTTCTAGTGAGATCTTATATAGTAATGAGAATGCATATTGTACCTAGCAGTGTGAATTTACAGACACCCTTGAGAGCAGTAGCACCAAGAGTGATAAATAAAGTGGTTCACTTCTTAGACATGTTGACTCTGAGTTCCATTACCAATGGTCCTGTCAACAACAGCCCAGGCATCAACTATGTACACAGCAAGTGGGAAAGGGTTTGTTTGCTTGCCCCAGTGACCCATGCAGATAAACTCTGGCTGCTGAAGCAAAGTACTGTTCTTCCTCCTCACCTTTTTGATTATTATATCCCAGTATTTGTGCGGAAAAATGGGATCCCTGACCAATATCTGAGCAAAACCAGATCCAGGCAAGTTCAGACTGTGCAAACACCAAGCACCTTCTGTGGGTGGGAGAGAGGCTCAACCTCCACAACCCTGATACCTAATGTATGGCATCCACAAATAAATATGAAATGATAACATAGGGATGTGCGAACGCGGTTTGGAAGTTCGGAGTTCGGCCTGAACTCGGTCTGTTTGGGTGACCGAACCCAAACCGACCGAACTGAACCGGATTCCAAACTCTGAAACGACTGAACAGTTTGGTCGGTTCGGATCGAATTCAGGTGGTTCAGGTGGGAGAAACATGATCACTGCCAGTTGGTGAGCACTGCCTGACACAGGCAGGCACAGTGTGTTTTGGGGGGGGGGTCGTCAGCTGAGGAGAAGACTTCCAGGCACCAGAGGTGGAGAGGCTTGGAGTAGCAGTCAACCTGCCCAATCACCATCCCTTTTCTCATCAAACCACTGGCTTCGCAGTCTGTTATTGGCCATGGGCTAGGCTGCATGGAGCCAATGGGGCTTGCAGTGAGGCGGGAGTAACAAAACTCATTGCCCTCTCCCCTTCCCAACACCTTCTGAGCTAGTCACTGTTCCTGACAGCAGGCGTTTTCAGAAGGCTCCCTCTCTCAGCAGTTCTCAGCTCCCCAATCCATTGCCAAGCTCCTCCTATTTCACCCATCCAACCCATTTACCTCCATATTATCATTTATTTAGATTATATTAGATAGATTTAGGCGTTATTTTTATTTTTTACCCCTCCCTGTGTTCTTCCTCCCCCTTCCATTGAATCCTTTCCCTCTCCCTCTTATTCCATCCCTGATTATTCCCTTCCCCTGTTTTAAGTTTTGGATTTACTTAGAGTAGGATTATTATTAGATTGGTTTTCATTTCAGTTTTGTACCCCTCCCTGTGTTGTTTGTGTTTCCCCCTGTGTAATATTGTATAGATAGATAGATAGATAGATAGATTACTTAGCTTAGTTATAGAGATAGATAGAGATACAGTGTGTTTGTAGGACAAGCCCTTTGTAGTTATTAGGATATTCCATTTAGGTTCATAGGTTTTAGAATAGTTAATACCAGTTAGATTTAGTGTAGAGATAGATATAATATTAGATTAAAAAATTGAGCAAAAACTAAAAAAAAAATATTATAAAATCTTTCTGTGTGTTTGAGTTGGAAGACATGGAGAAGGGAAGTAGGAGAGGCTGGTCTGCTGCGCGTAAGACAGGCAATGAGGCACGTGGGAGAGGTGGTAGGGGCCATATGAAGTGGTAGCATGCAGCAGCAGCAGCCAGAGCACATCACCATTCCCCTAACTCCACAGGCCTGCTTTAGGGAAACAGGCTTCAGCGGCTCAGCGTTGCCTCCTGGCAGTGCCCTCCACTGCCACGCAGGGCACTGGAAGGCCTGCAGTACATGAGGCTTCATTTGTCTCTGCTGGTGCTGGTGCTGGTGACGCTTCCGATGTTCCTACAGGGCCACCAATGTCCCCCACTGTCAAGGCGATCCCCAGCAGTCCAGAGCTGGTGGATCCCACCCCAGCTGCAAGAGGCAGGGCCCGATCCCCAGGCAATGACAGTAGAGAGAGGAGTAGCAGCAGCAGCAGCAGTAGCAGCTATAGATGGGGTCACAGGGAGAGTGACAGCAGCATGGCGGGCACGGGCAGTCTACCCTCAGGGTTCCAGTAATCCCCTTCACAGGACATCACCATGATCATGGACAGTGAATCAGAGGCAGACACTAGTGCCGCAGAGGAGATGTATGTAGCTAAGGCGATGGCTGACCCTCCTCTCAGAGCTGTGTCGCCAGTGCCACCAAATTCTGCCCCTCCCAGCAGCTCTGGCAGCAGTGCATCACCCGGGGCGGGCCAGAAGGCAGCAGGGTGGGGTGGGGTGAATCCTCTGTATGGGAACATTTTAAGCTGGTGTGGGCCGATGATCCCAGAGAGGTGCAGTGCAGTTTGTGCAATAAGCTGGTGAAGCGTGGGCAGGTGCTCGCCAACCTTGGGACAACTGCAATGGTGAGGCACCTGAAGTCATGCCACAGTGCTCTGCTGCTAAGCGGGAAGGCAGGAGAAGTGGATGCCAGTGGGTTCCCAACTGCAGCGACTCCTTCAGTGGTCAAGCGTCCTGCACCAACTTCTGCCTCTACCAGCAGACTCAGGGGGGAAGAACAGCAGCAGGAGCCTCACCAGCAGCATCAGTCCACCATGGAGGAACTGGGGTGGGGGCAGCTGCCAAGACCACCGACAGCATGGCAGCATAGCTTTCAAGAGAAAGCCAAGTGCCTGTTGGCCGAAATGATTGCACTGGATGGGCAGCCCTTCTCAATTGTATAGGACAAAGGCTTCCAGTGGCTGATTGGGTTCCTGGACCCTCAGTTTAAGCTTCCGTCCCGCACCACCCTTAGTCAGACTGTGGTGCCAGACCTTTACAGGGCTTTGAAGGAGCAGGTGAGGGAGCAGCTGGCAGGGGCTGGGGGGGTCATGGTCCACTTCACCATGGACATGTTGTCCAGCAGGAACACCCAGCACACGTACCTGGCAGTAACAGTGCACTGGTAGCAAGGCCTGGAGGCAGCTTTGGGGAGTAGCAAGAGGCGTCCTGAAGCAGGGTATAGGTGGGCCCTGCTTCAGGCACAAGTCATGGACAGCCCCACACCTCCAGGAACATAAAGTTAGCCCTGGTCGCCATGGTGAGGGAGTGGGTTACACCAGGCATGACTTTCATCAAGGGGTGTGTGGTCATGGACAACACCGCAAATGTACTAAAGGCAGTCCATGACGGGGGCTTCACCAGCATCCCTTGTGCCGCACACACCCTTCACCTGGTGTTCAGGGACGCTCTGGGCTTGGGGGTTAAGGGGCTTGGGGAAGGCACCCTTAGCTCCCCGATAGACCGGGGGAGGAAGCTGGCAGGGATTTTCAACCGGAGTGTGAAGGGCAGCGAGCTCCTCCGGGAGAAGCAGGCTGAGCAAGGCTCCCCAGGGCACCAGCTGGTTCAGGATGTGGCCACACAGTGGAATTCCACCTTCCTGATGCTCGAGCAGCTTCTTGAGCAGGAAGCCACCTTGCATCAGGTTCAACTGGAGACAGACTGCGGGACACCGTAAGGGATTAATGGGGTGGAATGCGAGTTCATGGCTGAAACGGTCTTCATCCTGAGACCATTCCTGGCCATGCTAGAGACCATAAGCAGCTCCACCACCACCCTCATCCAGGTGACCCCTCTGGTCCGGAGTCTCCAAAGGAGATGGGATGAGATTCTTGGAGGGTGGGATTGTGGCCCTGCAGGCAGGAAGCTGACCAATGAGGTGCTCGACCTGATGCGGAAGCTGAAGTCAGGGCTGGAGGCGCGTTTTTACGCATTCCTGCAGTGAGAGCAATATGTCCTGGCAACAATGCTGGACCCCAGGGTCAAGGGAAGCATGGCATGCCAGACAGTGCTCTATGCCCTCTGTAAGAATGCACTGGTGGAGATGGTCCAGCAGGCAGAGCAGGCTATGCATCAGAAAACCCCTGGGGATGGTGGGAGTGGGAGCAGCCACCCCTCTCAGCCAGGTGGGTCTATCACTGCCCCCAGCCCTAGTGGTAGCAGCAACAGCAGCAACAATCCTGTTGCCAGCAGCAGCAGAAGCAGCTCAGCCTATGTGAAGGTCACTCTGGGGAGCATGGTACCATGCACAATAGGGCAAGCAGCATGGCTGAGGGCAGTGGTGGAGGTGGTTCCCAGGCAGAGCTACGAGAGGTAGTACGATGGCACCTCAGCAGCCGTGGAGACCTACCTGGAGAAGGAGCCATGCATTGATCCCAGCAGCGATCCTTTGGCCTACGAGGCTGGCAAGGCCAATGTGTGGCCAGCCCTGTCGAAAGTGGCCAAGGGTATCTTGTCCTGCCCACCAACCAGTGTCCCCAGTGAGCAGGTGTTCTCTATGGCGGGAGACATTTGCTCCCCGCACCGCCTGAGACTGGGGGCCAAGTTGGTGGAGCATTTGCTGTTCATAAAGGTGAACCTTTCGCTGCTGGGATTCCCC
>QEPC01014130.1:95769-112018 GCA_003113815.1 Sphenodon punctatus | reverse complement strand
GAGATAGCAGGGTCTGGGTCAGTAGAAAAGGAGAGGTACAGCTGAGTATCATCTGCATACTGGTGACAACGCACCCCGAACCCTCTCACGACCTCCCCCAAGGGCTGCATATAGATATTAAACAACAACGGAGACAAGATCGATCCCTGCGGAACGCCACACGGTAAAGCGTGGGGCACGATGTTTCCTCCCCCAGCACCACCCGTTGGATCCTCCCCGAGAGGAATGAGCGGATCCATTCAAGAACAGTCCCGCCCAGACCCCCCAGGTCACGCAGCCATCTCAACAGCAGCCCATGGTCCACGGTGTCAAAAGCGGCCTAGAGATCTCGAACATCCTGCGTCCATCTCCCGGCGGAGGTCATCTACCAAGGCCACCAACGCCGTCTCAGTGCCATAGCCGGGACGGAACCCAGATTGAAAAGGGTGCTTCTTTCACATACTCAGATTGGCCTGAGGCGATCTTTGTTTTTTTTTGGTGTAAATATTGCCATGTAAATGCTGTAGATATTAACTATGTCAAAACCAAAGTACTCGTCCTTTCGTGTAGAAAGTTGGGTCATAGGTGGTTTATCGAGGGGGAGGAAATAGAACAAGTTAGGGTCTATAAATATCTTGGGCTCTTGTTTCAGGGCAATGGGGGCTGGGCAATGCAACATTTGGCTGCTACGGAAAGGGCCAGGAAATTAAATAAAGCCCTTCTATCTTTTTTCCGTTCTAGGGGCGGTTGGCTGATAACTCCGGCAATTAAAGTATTTGTGCACAAATGTGTGCCACAAGTCCTCTATGGTGCTCACTTGTGGGCCCTGGGAAAAAGCCTAGAGAAATTGCAGTCGGGCTTTTTGTGGGCCCTGCTTACCACCCCTTCTGGGATTAGTAGTGTGGCCATTTACATGGAATGTGGTCTGATACCTCCCCAGGAGAGGATTTGGAAGGGAGCCTTGAATTATTGGTTAAAGTTGTTTTTCAACCTGGCGGCCCCCTTATCCCAGTTGGTGGTCACTGATAAGGTGCCCAGTAGTTGGTTAATGGTTGTGGTAACAAAGCTAAACCATCTTGATCTTTCACCTGAGGCCCTTGATCCCCTTGGATATAAAGCTGCTAAGAATTTGGTGGCCCAGAGGCTTTCTGATATTGGACGCCAGGATCGATAGACGGCATTGAAGGAATGCAGGTCCCTGGGCCTTTGTAGTTTATTTGCCAGTTCTGACGATTCCCCTATGGCATATCTTGGCTGTGGACTCCCTACAATACATAGGAGGCTTTTTCTTCTAGCTAGATTGAATTGTTTCCCTTCTTCTGTGATGGAGGGCAGTGGGGTCCCCTGGTACCTGTGCTCCAGGTTGAGTCAATGGGAGTCAACAGCACATACTCCTCTGCATGCCATTGCACGGCAGAGATTACTCAGTTCTAAACTTTCTAACTTCCCTGCGTGGTTGGAGGAATTTTATATAAAGGTTCTATTTTATTTAGAGACCATGTTAAGGAAGTCACTAGGAAAGTGGCTTTGTTTTTATTCTATGTGTATATTATCAAACTTGATTAAGGCCTGTCTCCATCAGCACATATGTTTTAGTTTTGATAAACTGATGGACTTATTTTATTGGTTTTTTAAAACAAATTTCTCATGTTTTTCGTTCTGATTGGTTTATAGTTTGTATAGCTATGCCTATTTTAGGGATGTGTGTATTGTTGGAAATGGCTATGTTTCATTTCTATTTGTTCTGACCTTTTTTTTTTTGTAACTGGTTGTGTTACATTCTATTTTACCTTGTTTTGTAATGATCTTATTTGCAAGACTTACTTACTTACTTACTAGCTGTCTAGATGGCACATCATCAAAATGCAGCTTCCACCCCACAGCTTCTTTCAATATTCAACCTATTATATGAAAGTTAAATCAACTATTTGATTAAAAGAGCTAAATTTTAAACAAATCATAGAATCATGGAGCTGGAAGAAACAGTGAGGGTCATCAAGTCCAGCCCCCTGCTTGGTGCAGGATCTGTCAGACCTAGATCGTTCCAGACATATAATCATTCAGCCTCTTCTTAAAAACCTCCAATGATGGAGAATGTACAACTTCTCTAGGTAGTTCTGTAATGGGTTGGGTGTGGCCCTCGTAAGGAGCAGTGGCTTGTGCCTTGTCTCTGTCTAGCCCATGGGACTAGGAACCAAACCTGGGGAAGCTCAGTCAGCTAGTACCTGGCTCTCGTTGAGAGCCGACAGAGCTAGCTAGCCACTGGGAGGTCTCCAAGTTGCTGTGTTTGCAGGGCCTGCCTTAAGACCTAGCAAGGTAACGACTGTGCTGTAATGCTTATTTGGTGAATAAAGAAGCTACAATTGCTGTAATTTTCCTGAGACTCTGAGTTTTGGAACTTCTCTCTGCTTTCATGGCCCCAGGGAGCTGGGCCCCCTTCCTAATTCATTCTTGTGTTTTTCGTGCAATTATTCTGTTGATGCAGTTTAAAATGGCGTTAGCCTTCTTTGCAAAAGCATCATACAACCGACTCATATTCAGCTAGCGATCCACAGCTAATCCCAGATAAATCCACAATTATTCCTAAATAAATTACTGGGTTCATTTTCTGTCTCAATATTCATCCCATTATAATCAATTGGGGTGGACACAGCATCAATTAGCACAGATTTTGAAGCAATGATGCAACATGGGGTGGATGTTGCCTAAAGTCAAGTACCCATATTTACTTTATTTTCCCCATGGGTGGCAATGGGGGGGAATGCATTTAACACAGATCCATGCCTAATATACTTCAACTCAAGTCAAAGTTTATTCAAGGGTGGCTTTCGCCAATACCCAGAAATATCAACAATTATATCAGTAACTATAATGACAATATAAAATAATATAATATAGTATATAATATAATATAATAATTAGTATACTATATTAAAATCAATTAAAACCCAAACCATATCAGAATCAAATGCCATCGGGCAAAACCCCCCTTCCTTTCCCACCACGGTCATCCTTATCTGCAGAAAACAACCCGCAACCCATGTAGCTCCTACCCAAAACTGCCTCTCTAGGAACTGTATGATCGTACGTCTGGGACTGTATGCCAGAAACTGTATAATCAACAGCGCACCACTATCATCCTCCCTTTGATGCAGGAGGACTGATACCCAATCACTTCTGGAGATTTAAATCCTAGCTTTATATCCATAGATTAGGGGAACATTCAGGTTCCTAGCTTGGCCAAACTACCAAGCAGCTCCCCCCCATCTTTTGTCGATCGTCCTTTCCAATTTGTCCTGAATAGATTGTCTTTTCTTGTTGGCCAGATGGATAAAAGATGCCAAAGACATAGTCACCTCTTTATGTTGCAACCCAAGAAGAAAGCTATGGGCTTGGCCCGAATTGTGTAGCATCTCCTTGGGAAGCAATGGGAAAATCCATGCCTCCCTAAGTGCATCAAAATAAGGGCATCTCAATAAATAATGATCAATGGTCTCCACTTCCCCCTTGTAGCAAGAACAGAGCCTACAATCATACAGAATCCCCTTATATCTCCCCAGCGTTACAGCTGTATCCACTAGCTGCCAGGACAGGAAAGTATATGCTCTACGAAGCTTTTGGCTGTATAAAAGATCTAAATAGGGCTCAAAGGAGAAGTGGTTCTTAAATGACCCTAGAAGGGGAGCTACCTTCCATACTCCCATGGAGGAAATATCCTCCTGGCACGCGATGTTCTGGATCCTATCTAGAAACTCTGATCTAACAGCACATAGCGCTTTTCCGCTAAAGTGCTGTAGGGAAAAACCTGATTCTCTTAACAGTTGCCCCAAAAATGCCGTCCAAGGGTAGGAGCGCGCTCCATCATGCGAAAGCTCCTCCTGGAGACATAATTGGGGAAGTGCTATAACTGGTAGGTTGAGTAGCCTGATCCAATATCTAACATACGCCCTCTTGGCTAAAGACCTATTGGAAGGTCTAGTCACTCTGCCCTGAGAATGGCCCCCGGTACACTCGCAGGTACTCCCAGGAGGCACCTGAGGAACCAATTCTGGATCTTCTCTAAGGGTAACATATCTGCATAGGGAGTCAGGTCCATTCCAAAGAGTAGAATTGGAGGGATTTTGGCATCATATACTTTAAATAGATAAGAGAATTGTACCCCCCTCAAGAGCCTAATGGTTCTAAGTAGTGCGCGGGCAGTTCTCATCACATTATTTGCCCTGTTGGAAACGTGATGATTCCAAGTGCCCCTGATATTAAATGTGAGGCCCAAGGATTTAAAGGATTTAACCAGTCCTATCTGCCCCGTGCTGGTATTCCAATTATGTTCCTTTTGCCAAAAACCATGATCTTTCTTTTGGAAGCATTTAAAAGGAGGCCATTGACTTGGCAATATTGATGGAACTTCCCCAGGACCCTTTTGATTCAAACCTTGGTCTGAGAGAGAAAGACTATATCATCTGCAAACTGGAGAAAAGCCAACCGAGTATCCCCAATGGATGGATCATGGATTTCCTCTTCCATTATAGCCTTGGGGAGATCAGACAGATAAAGATTGAAAAGTAGGGGTGCCAGCACGCACCCCTGACACACCCCTCTTCTTATTGGAATGGAATCACTCAGCAGATAGCCACCAGACCTCCTTACCCTGGCCACATTAGTGATATGCAGGTTAGAAATTGCCACCAGAAGGTCCTCGTCAGAGTCGTCAACACCCAAGGCCCTTAGCTTGGCCCAGAGGCAGGCCCTTGGAACTGAATCAAAGGCCTTGTTAAGGTCAATGAAGGCCAAATACAGCTGTCCTTTTCTTATTTTGTGATATTTATTAGGGGCGGGAGTTGGGGGAAATACCGGCTACCGGATTAACCGGATTCTGGTTTCCAAAAACCGGATTCCCAGATTAAATTCGGTATACCGGTACTGGATTTATTCCATTGATTTCAATGGGGCACTGTTCCCATTGAAATCAATGGAATAAAAAAATTCCTCCCCCTCCCCCTCCCAGGCTGCATGGGTGGAAGGGGGGACACCCCCACCCATCCTGGATTTTTTAAAAAAAATCCCCCTAAGTGACTCTCTGTTGCCGGCAACCCAGAGCCCCCCAGCACCAGCGGCCACGGCGTCCCAGCAGCAGCTGGTAAGTATTAGACCTGATCCCTTGGGGGGGGTGTTTAACACCCCCACCCCAGGGATCACCCTACTTCCAACAAGTTCCCAGGATCCTACCTTCCCCGGAAGGCCTACAGCATCTGAAGCCAGAAGCCACAGCCGGTGCTGAGCTCACCGGACCGCCGCCGCCACCCGGAGCTGAACTGGAAGGTAGGATCCTGGGAACTTGTTGGAAACCGGAATCCAGTAAATCCAGTAGCCGGTATTTCCCCCAACTCCCGCCCCTAATAAATATCACAAAATAAGAAAAGGACAGCTGTATTTGGCCTTCATTGACCTTAACAAGGCCTTTGATTCAGTTCCAAGGGGGATTATTTTTAAAAATCCAGGCTGGGAAGGGTGGGTGGGGGTGTCTCTCCTTCCACCCGCACAGCCTGGGATGGGGGAGGAATTTTTTTATTCCATTGATTTCAATGGGGACAGTGCCCCATTGAAATCAATGGAATAAATCCGGTACCGGTATACCGGATTTAATCCAGGAATCCGGTTTTTGGAAACTGGAATCCGGTAAATCCAGTAGCCGGTATTTCCCCCAACTCCTGCCCCTACCAAGAAGTACCTTCGCGTACACTTTCCCAACCACTGATATCAAACTAATAGGTCTATAGCAGGCTGGGTCTTGAGGACTCCCTTTCTTATATAAGAGTACTATAATACTACCTACCCATGATTGCGGGGTCCCCTGCCCCTTGGCTATCACAAGGAATAGCCTAGCAAACATCCTAGCCCACCAATGAGGTGCCGACTGCAAGCCTAATATACTTAGAACATTGGCCGCAGGTTCTGCTCATGAAAAACCACAAATACGTTCTTTCTGAGATATCACCAGGCAAGTTCCACAAGAAACCCTTCCACTTAGTCAGAGGCTTGTCTAAGATACCTTCAAAGGGGTAGGCATATATTAAGCTCACATGATGGTGCATTGCACATCAAAATCATTTTTGCCCCAGCAACTGCATCATTAAGGGGCTGATTCTAAAGACTGGTGAAATCATCAGGTGTCTTTTGGCTGACTTGGGTTTTGAAACAGATTCTAATCTAAAACTTTTCTATGCTTCACCACCTTAAAGAGTATCCATCTCAATAGATGAATACTCTTTAAGCCAGTTTTAGGACAATTTGAAAATGTAAATGGAAGAAGGCTTGCCAACTGACAATTGACAAAGTGATGTAAAAATACAAATACGGATGATACAGACACCATATGTAAAATAGGTGAATTCTGAATCACACAGCATAGAATCATAGACCAAAAGGGTTGCCAAATCCAGCCTCCCACTTGGTGGAGAATCTGCCATAGCTAGATCACTCCAGACACTTGTTATGCTTATCCAGCCTCTTCTTATAAACCTCAAATGATAGATAATCCACAACTTCAGTAGCTAGTCTGTTCCATTTCCCAACTATCCTTAGAATCAGGAATTTCCCCCAGAGGTTTATCTGACCAGCCAATATGGTCTCCATGCTGAGCAGCATTATAAAAGCGAATCAACACTCATTTTGTGTAACTGGATATAGACTGGTTGGGTCAGGCAACTGGTCATAGGAATCCATATTTCAAATTCTCTCTTCTTTATTGCCATGTGGAACACAAAAAGAAATACAATCTTGAAAAAAATAAATAATAAAGAGTGGAGGCATTAACTATTTGTGTTTAGATTCATTATGACACCTGACTGATCATTCTTGATTACAAAAAGCAAACTGAAGACTTCACAGGCTCGTAATGACAACAGTGACCACTGGGATTGGCTTAAATTATTTCTTCAGAAGAATTCATAACACATTGTAATAACATGTTCAGTTTCTTGTGCTGTGACAACTACAGCACAGCAATTTGTAAGGATACTTAGTTGCACATTTTTATATGTAATTAGACCTTTTTCTTTATTTTGACATAGTAGTGTCTTGCCTTTTTCCATTTACTTTAATATGTAATCCTAAAATATTGTCTCATCACTTTAATGGCATATATTTTTATGAGGCTTATTACATGGTGGGGCTGGGATATGGGATTGAGTGGGAATACATGGCACGAGTGAGGGGGGAGGTATGAACATGAGGGGATAATGGATGGGGTTAAAACAGGGGGAGAGAATGCCATTACTCTCTGGTGAGAGAGGGGAGGGGTATGGGCATGGGGAGAGTGTCAGGCTCCGGGGTACGGAGCCATGGGGGAAACAAGGAGGGGGAAGGAAGGCCGGGGTTATCAGACTCCAAGGGTCGGAGCCAGGGAGAGGGAAACAAGGTGGGGAGAATCAAAGCCTAGGCACAGGGGGGGGAAGGGTGATCCCAAGGCAAACCTCCCACATCTCTCGGTTGCTCTCTTGTACCCGAGAGATTACGTACTCTGCATTGCTACCAGGCACGCTGGTCTAAGAAGGCACGTAACTCATCATCAAAGTCAGGATCCGGAGTCCGGGAAAGAACCCCCCGCTGGGGAGTTACCCAGTACCCTAGGAGCCAGGGGGAAACTAAGCCTAAGCTCACACCGAGCAAGGGGATGGAGCTAAGCGTACTCTCCTACTGAGCTGGGGGAAAGAAACAAAGCATAAGCTCATACAGAGCAGGGAGAAGGAACTGAGCAGAGGCTCTTACCGAGCAGGGGGAGGAAACTAAGCATAAGCTCCTTCTGAGCAAAGGGACGGGACTGCGCATAAGCTCATACAGAACAAGGGGAAGGGGCTGAGCATAAGCTCAAAGAGAGCAAGGGGAAGGGACGAAACATAAGCTTGGGCAGAGCAAAGGGAAGGGATTACGCCTAAGCGTATACAGAGCAAGGGGGAGGAACTGAGCATAGGCTCCAGCAGAGCAAAGGGAAGGCGGTGAAGCCTCAGCTCCCACAGAACACGGGCACAGCAAACATACGAGACGCACAAGGCAAAAGGGTCCAACAGGCACAGGACACACACACACAACACAAGGGGGATCAACAGACATGGGACACACACCTGAGAAGGGGTAACAAGCAAGCCTAGGGCATACCCTTGGGGAGGGAATTGCCAAGCCCTGAACACAAGGCCAAAGGAAGGGGCAGGACACACACTCACCTTATAAATAACATACAATGGCGAGACATAAGGGTACAAAACAGTCTTACTACATACAGAGGGGGCACACACAACACAAGCTTTCCATAAACACAGCAACCAAGAATGAGAAGGGGGAAGAGACATTGCTCCACCAGCTTCCTGTGGCCACACCAAGGCTTAAATACTTCCTATGGCCAATCAGGAAGCTGGGAGGCAGGGCTAAAGCAACAGGCTACAGCTGGGGGGTGGGGGGAGACATGACACACAGGGAGCGAGCACACAAGAGAGACAGAAGGGGGAAAACCCAACCCCCTCACAAGCCCACCAGGTGACACAGGATGCTGGCGAGCCTGTTCGGCACCCCAAGGGCCGTGGGTTCAAGACCCAGCCCTGACAGAGAGTGAGTTTGGGGCATGGGTTGGTTGGTTTTTAATATAGACAGATAGATTAGATCGGAGCTACTTATATTCCTTCTTGAATGCTCTATTGACATATATAAGCTCATCTGAGTCATATGATTAGGGCAGGATATAAATCCAAACTTTATGTATTATGTATGTACATACATATACATATTTTTAGGGGTTAAAAACAGAAAAAATACAATCATGTTGAGGCCTCATATCAAAGCTGTGAACACTAGACAGAAAGGAGTCGTTATCAATGACAAAAGAAAAGTATTTTTAAAATAACAAAAAACCCTTCAAGCCTTTACAGAAAGCTAACTTTGCAGAGGCATCATTATTGGTTATCTGTGAGACCATTTCCCACTCCGATTTGTCTTTGTCAAAACCAGCATTTTGAAAGTTTGTTGTTTGTAAAAAGTCTGCACAATTAGAAGCTTGTTTCCCAACTTTTAAATAGTTCACAAAAAAGTATAACTTTCCTATCAATATGCATTGTTTTAATAGTCACTGAAATCCTATCACTCACTTTCTAGAGTAATTTACTAATGCAGTTGTTCTGGAAGGAGAAGATGAAATAAACACAGATTTGTAAACAAAACAATCAATGTCACATGGTCCAGAATTACTTTTCACTTGTAGGTCAGACAATAGCAATCCAAAACAAGCTGGTTAATTTCAAATTATCCAGAATTACCTTTCATTTAAATTCAGTGCAGGTTTGCAGAGATCCCAAACTGGTACTGATTTTGATAGATAGCTGTACATTTTCCTATATTAAAATGAGTTTGGCAAGTTCACTGCAATTCACAGTGACAGATTTATACATTACCAAACCTTACATAATACTAGTTGCCAATTTCAGAGATGCAAAAGATTGACTGGATATAGAGAATTATGCCCTGCAATTCAGAGCTGAGGACAGGTGTGGGAAATCTTTTCCTTTCCACAGGCCAATATGACACTTAGTACAAAGTCTATGGGCTGGACAGGTGATGCAGGGGAGGTCATTTCAGGGGTGTACTCAGGATGGTAGAAAGAAAAGGAGGGTTCAGATAATGAATTTGGTATAGATCCACCCCTATCCTTGAGGGAATGCCCTCATTTTCACTCCCTTCACCTTGAGCTGTTTGTAAAAAGTCTGCAGTGCACAATTAAAAGATGATTGTTTCCCAACAGTAGCACTGGATATGTTAATAGAGCCATTGTGAAAGACTGTACCTGAAAGTTGGTACATTTTATTGAATGACAGGATAGGAATAGGAAAGGGTGCTTTTGCTCACATCAATAAGCTGTTTAATGGGAAAGGACTTGCAATGCTTGTAGGGCTCCCCTGATCATCTGATTCCCCGAGAACAAGAGTCCTGGCTAGGACAGAACCAAGAATCAAATTAGATTCTTGCACGATGG
This sequence comes from Sphenodon punctatus, assembly GCA_003113815.1. NCBI lineage: Eukaryota > Metazoa > Chordata > Lepidosauria > Sphenodontia > Sphenodontidae > Sphenodon > Sphenodon punctatus. The sequence continues at coordinate 102,024 of QEPC01014130.1, read as the reverse complement.
CTCATGAGATTTCGGTCAGGACCAAGATCTCACCGAGATCTTGGCCCTGGTGCAAAATCTTTCAAGAAAAAAAAAAGATTGTGCATGTGTAAAATGGCCACTGGGGTCGTTCTGCACATGTGCTGCCCTTTTTCAAAATGGTGACAGCAGCATCACCAGTGCTACTTCCTAGCCAGTTGTCACCCATTTTATACCTGTGCATCTGTTCCCTGCCCCCTTCCGATGTGTAATTGTGTTTGTCTTGGTTAAATACTATTTTGTTTCTTCTAGTCCAGGACTGTAGTTTTTCATGTCACAATATAAGTAATTATAAACAAGTAACTCTGAAAGTATTCAGAGACTTTATCCAACATTTCTTTTGGAATCCTCACTAGTGTTGCCACCTCTTTGGGTTTCATCTGGAGACTCCAGGTTTTGATCCAGAGTCTCTGAGGGAAGCTCTGATTCTCCAGGTCAGCCAGGAACCCCCCTCAATAACTTGGAGAAATCAGAGTTTCCAGGGGCAGCTACTTCGGAAAGGGGGTGGACCACAGCAATTTCCACATCCCCTTTCTGATGTGGTCCTTTCATTATGGAGGACCCCTCCATGAGGGATGGGGTTATATCAGAACCTTTGTCCAACCCCCTTTCCAACATCTAGCACTGTGATGTCATAAAGGCCAGGGGTGTGGTGGTTCCCATCATTGATGGGATCCGTCCTGCCCTGGTATCCCAGGTTAGTAGTCTGGGGGTGCTCCTGCACATGTAGCTCTGCCTGGACAGGTGGTGGTTGTGGCGAAAGGGACATTTCGCCAATTACATCTGGTGCAACTGGTGCATAGCCATGATCCTCCATGCTTTTATTACCTCGATATTGGACTACTGCAACACACTCTACATGGCGCTACCCTTGGTGCTGGTTGGTTCAGAGGATGCAGCTGGTGCAGAATGTGGTGGCTCATCTCCTAACGGGGATGGGCCGATGCAAGCATATAACACCAGTGTTTAGCTCTCTGCACTGGCTGTCTATAGTCTTCCGGGCCCAATTCAAGGTGTTGGTGTTGACCTTTAAAGCCCTGAATTGACTGGGCCCCGCTGTGGGACTGCTTCACCCTCTGGGTCCTGGATCAGTCCCTGCGGTTGGTCAGGGGTGCCCTCCTCGAGGTCCTCCGGGTTTCTCGGGTGTCGACCTTGCAGAGGGCATTTTCTGTGGTCGTGCCGCAGTTGTGGAACTCCCTCCCATTGGATGTCCACCTGATCACCTATCTCCCCTCATTCCATAGACAATGTAAGACCTGGCTGTTTTGCTGTGCTTTTCCTGAGGGAGAGGGGGTGGGTGGGTTGGGTTAGGTTAGGTTGGGGAGCATGTTTTTATATAGTGTTTTAAATTATATTATTGCTGCTTTGAATTGTTTTAGTATGTTGTTAGCTGCCCCGAGATGCTTTTAGCAGGAGGGGGCGGCATATACATTTTATTATAAATAAATTATAAATAAATAAAGATCAGGAAATACAGGGTTATATCAGAAAGAAGAAGGCATCCACTTTCCCCCATCCCCACCAATGTGGCCCTCCTTCTGGTTGAAAGACCAAAGAAAGGTGGCAACCTAATACCTATTGATCTTTCACAAGTTATACAGACAAGGAAAGCTTTGCTTGATAACTTTATTTCCTTTAACTAGTGATACATAAAATTAAGCAATAGTCAGAGCTGCAGAAACTTTCTTCATGAATGAACTTGTGGAAACACTCCTGAGAAGTGCTCTTTATGTATAAAATGGTGTGCTGATGAAAGCAAAATGTGAACCATTAGTGAGTGCTGGGCAGCCCATTTCTTTTGTGACTGTTTTTTAACAAATGAGAATCTGTGTATCTAGTCAAATTTTGCTCGTTAAACATGTTTCATAATTAATTTCCTTACTTGATGAGAACTTGTAATGAAATTTAATTAGTAGCACTTGAAATGTTAATATTAATAGAGCTGTTGTGAAAGACTGTACCTGAGAAGTGGTACATTTTATAGAATGACAGATTTTTTAATGAAGGTATCTATCTACCACCCACTCCCTCTTCCGTCCACCAGTATTTGTCCTCTCAAGAATCTCCCTACATCCTCCTTTATACAACCTCCATCCTCTGCGATGCAGCACCTGCAGCATCCCAGGTTCAGAACCAAGAAGGCCCTGACCCAATGTGGGCAGAGCTTCCCTTCAGCAGTGTAGGACACACTCATCCACACAGTACAATATCCACAATAGTTCACACTGTGTGATTGCACAAGGTCCCATGTGTTGAGGGGTCCCCAAGTCATAAAAAACAAACTTGACATGACAATATGAGACTCACTAGCAAAAGATATGGGCCCACACCACATTTTTCCATGGAGCCTTAAACATGGGGAATTGTTCCATGGACGTTCCACAAATATTCAGAGGGCCATGAATAAACTGAAAGTAATAACAAGCATAAAATGCAGCCTGTAAGGCCTGCAATGCAAGAAGCCCTGACTCCTGGAGACAATGTTATATTTAAATGAATATTACAAATTAAATATGGTAGCATTTCCCCTTTTCTAATGAGAGAGTCAGTGTTTCTGTCAAGCATTCCTGTGTTAGATGGAGATCCACAACACCATTTTGCAAAGGACCCCAATTATTCTGGATCCCGCACTGCATGTATACATGCTTACTTTGTCCCTGGAATACTCTGCCTCTTCCATTTCTTCCTCCCCCAGTCCCAGAAGACTTGAGGATGGCACTGAAGAGTTTTTTTGAAACTCAGAGCTTCTCTGAGCATTGGTGGTATCCTGGGAAGCTACAAGAGAGGCACAAATACCTTATTGTTTCTACCAGAAGGCCAGTCCAACGCCCTGGACAAAGTGTCCAACCTAAGCTGAGGGTGGATCAGCTGTGAGACGAGAGCATGTGCCACTAAGGCTGTAAGGGTGAGGACCAACCTAGTGCTAGTGAACAGGCCCACAGAACAGCTTGGGAATGTGGTCTCTGCAGTGAAGAGCTGCTAGCAAGACACAGCCAGAGTCTGGTGGTACTTTAACCTAGGATTGAGGAGACCAGGGGTACTGAGACTTTCTGGGTGTTAACAGATGAGAGACCGTGCAGCCTCCACTCAGCCCCCGCCCCCAAAATGTTTAATGTGTCCAGCCTAATAAACCGGAAGTCCCCAGCATGCATTGCATGCACTTGTGGACAGATCCCACAGGCAACTCCAGTGAGAATGAGAGTAGAGAGAAGAGCAGGAAGTGATCAGTCCTCTGATGTTCTAGAATTTCTGTTGGAAGCTCTATGGTGTTGGTGGACCTGTACACGTGGAGGTTCTGCACCCAACCTAATAGACAGGATGCAGACACATGAGCACATATTAGCCCACATTCGCCTGCATGGTGGGCTCCACACTGGATGTTTTCAAATGAGACAATAGCCCACAATACTCCACACCATGTGGGGGATAACCTGCCTGTATATTAGGTGTTCACTAGATGGCCACCCTCTCTGGCCACATGCCTACCACCCACTGTACCCACAACCCCCCCACACACCATGGTCTGGGAGAATGTGGACATGCCACGTGGGTGAATCCAGGGTTGTGCGTGCCCACATGTCTGTGTCTTACAATTAGGTTGCACGCAGTCTCTTCACATCTAGGTCTGCCAGTACCATCAAGTCACAGCTGAGAAGCCTAGAGCATTCTGAAGAGTGACCATTTACTTCCTCCTCTCTCCACTCTTGCTCTCACTGGTGCCTTAAAAGCCCAACATGTGCTGAATTCAAACATGTTTTGTCACAGCTAGTTCTGGTTTGAAGCACATGCCCAACCCTCTCTGTTTCAAAGTTGCTGCCTTCTAGTTTAGTAGTAGAAAAGGTTAAGCTTTAACAAATTCCCACAAAAAAAGATTCCACTTGTAGCTTACACAGGGCAATCTACTGTATACAATAGCCAAAATATAGGGCAATGTAGTCACATGTTTTTATGATAATTTTATTGAAAACACTTTTGCTGTAGTTTTGAAATTGTGTTAAATAGTCACATTTTGCATAAGATTTTAAGAATTTACAGAGGTAAACATTGAATTTCAGATACCCAATGTTGTGAAACAGGCATCCCAACATCCTAAAGGCACAATGTTGAACTGTTATCCAAGTATGAACATGTGCACCACCACCAACAACAACAACAACAACAACAACATTTGGCTTGCAATGGTAACTCAAAGCTGCTCAGTCATCTTCTTCATTATTGGAAATTTGTGATGTGTTTGTGCACTTGCTTCAACTGACGTTCTCACAAATGACTGTAGTACATTCAAGACAATAGCTTCGTCATGCGCATCTCATTCTGCATGGCTCTTCCACAGTAGTTTTGAAGGAGCAACAAATCATGTTTGTTGGTGCAGCATTCAAAGTAGTTGTTACCAGTTTCAGTTGTCCATTTACTTTTTTCCATCCCCTGAGTGTGGGATCATGGTCAGCATCTCCTAGTATTTTCTATATGATGCACTGCAAGTGTACCCTGCACAAGTGGAAATGTGTAGTGTCTACTGTTGGATGTAAATGTGCAATGTCAAACTCCCTCTTTTCTGTACAGATTTTCACACCACAAATTGTTTAGGGTTTGTGTTATGAGATTCCCTTAATACAAAGACACCAGTATTTTGCACCCAATATTATTGAGTTGTTTGACAGTAAAGTTATCTTGTAATCCAAACAGAGATGCTCATCTGCATAGCATTTCAGGTATGCAGAGGTCTTGGAATGCCATGGATTTACTCTTCCCAAACAGAAAACTAGTTGTATCACAACCTGCTACAGCGTGAGCAAAAAGGATAATTTTGCATCCTTCAACACCTACTGCTTCTTGCACAGGTTTAATGTCACAGATCTTTTCTCTGTATGTTGGAGATTGCATCACTTTGTGCCCTGTAGCATTGTGTAAGGGAAAGATTAGTATATTCGTATCATCAGCAACCACGCTCACATGTCCATTTCCCACTAATTATAAAGCTATTTTCACGAGTGTGTTTATGCTGACTTTTACATGAGCCACAGTGTGACCTTTGCTCTGTAGCTGGTTCCCAAGCATGTGCACAAAACACTGTTTGTTTTCATTGTTAGAGAAATGGTCCTTTACTTACAAGCACTGGATAGTTCTCATCCAACGTTACTGTCAGTGATGGTTGCTTTGTACGCTGTTGATGCTTCATGGGTATGCCATGTCCACCTTAGTAGTGAACATGGCATACACATTTAAAAAAAAAAAAAACGGTTCCAGAATGCTTTTCAATATAAGTTCCATAGTTTCTCAGGACATCTGCACATGTGCTGTCTTTTGTCCAGGGAACTGTTTTCAGTAGTGCTCCACCATCAAGAACATAACAAGTTTCTCCATGTGTGGTAGAACTACTATTAACAGTCATGGCATCAAAACCTTTTCCTAGAGCTGCCTTATCAGGTTTCCTCATAAACTGCACTGCAGGATCAAACAAAGCAGGTGCAACTGTGAACAACTCATATTCAAAGTAATGTTGTGATTCCTGTAAGGAGGTATTCATTGAGAGAGCCAATTGCCTCCGTCCGCTCCCCCCTGACACGGGGTGGTGGCGGGCGAGAGGCCCCTTGCTGCGTCTGCCTACAGGGGGGACAGGACAGCGGGGAGTGTTTCCCGCCGAAGGGCTGTGTTAGCCCCGGAGGCGGGAAGAAATGGCGCAGCACTCACTTTAGGAACACGGCCAGGTTTGCTAGGCAACCCTGGTAAGTAGTGATAGGTCAGTTTAGTCACGTGGGCCGCTCGAAAGGCGGGGCTCAAGAGCAAGGAACATCACAGCTCCAGCCTCACTTGTGGCTGGAACTGCAATCGAACAGCATCTGGGAAAATGGCAGTCCGATCCTGCGGGTCTTGGTGCACCCAGTCCAACTGAGTGGAGCTACCTGGGGCAGTAGCCCTGAGACCTGCTCCTAAGAGGGACCTTCGGGACCCTATTTTTCTCCAGCTGGTAAGCCCCTGATGGTAAAAAAATAAAACCAATGCCATGGCGGTGGCAAAGAAGCGGCAGCATGAGGCCGCCGAGATGGACCCTACCCCAGTGGGAGGGGCCCTAGAGGGAGGCAGGGGCGGATTGGCCATTGAATGCACCGGGAGGATTCCCGGTGGGCCGGCTGGGCTGGGGGCCGTCATGCTGTCTTTTAAAAAAATTATTCTTAACAACAACAACAACAAAAATAATTGTTGGTCCTGACCCCTGTCGGGTTGGGTTGGGTTGGG
>QEPC01014130.1:42019-70615 GCA_003113815.1 Sphenodon punctatus | reverse complement strand
ATATATATATATATATATATATATATATATATATATATATATATATAAGCTTTTATATAGCACCAGTGATGTATCTGACACTTTACAGAGAATAAGATAGACATGGTCCCTGCCCGAGAGCTTGCTTTCATGATCATCCCTGCCAAATATCAGAAATATGTGATAAAGGGTCTCTCAGCATATGCAGAGAAGGAGCCTATGCCAAGGATTCTCTTACATGTCACTTTGGTATAAGATTCCAATTGGCCAGCAGAAATGTCAACCAAATATCCTAATTCTGTTCTGTGATCATCCCAACATCTCTCCTCCACTTGTTACTGGGAAGTCGGAAGCATCCGTTTAGGAAAGAGGCAATATAGATTCTCTTATGTCCTCTGTCACAGTGCTGCAGGATGTGATTGTGATGATAATTGGCCAGACTGGATGTGTAAACTATGTTTCTTGATTGCTGGGATTCTATGCTCAAACTTCCAGTTATGTCCCTTCTATGCCCACCTGAGGGCCGCCCCCTATGCCCGCCTCGAAGCCACTACCAATTGCTCCTGTAAATCTGGAAGCATGCAGTAATTGGCAAGTGAATGTGTCTGTCAGTCTGTTGAGTTGCTCCCCATCCTCCCTCCCCCTGCCATGTCAGGTGCCTGACTCTGACTGGCACTGCATGTGCTGCTATTTATCTGAATAATGGTCTTCAAGGGGACAACTTCAATTGATTACAAAATTGGGTCCCTTTATCAAATTGTGCTGTAGTTTGGCAGAGATGACAGGGAAGATATATGATACATTCTTGACAAATGTCTTGTAAACAGGATGGAATATAAAAATGTTACAGCTGGAAATGTATTGTAAAGTTAATGTCTTATACCAAGGACCCTTTCTCCAATCTTTCTGAAAATTGGCAGGAGTGTTACGCGTGGTGTGTGTGTGTGTGTGTGTGTGTATGTGTGTGTGTGTGTCATAATATTCACAGGTTTCATGCACATTGAATGGAAGATAGAGAAATTGTAGCCATGAATGTGTATGGAGCTTTTCTTAAAATCACAACATTCAATTGCTTCTATAATTGGGTCTCTTTATCTAATCTTTTTGAAAATTGGTACACATAGTGCACCATCTCCCCAAGTTTCATCAGAATTGAATAAGAATCAAAAAGGGTATAGCCAGAAATAGGTTTTTTAGTTTTTTCCCTTTATTTCAAAAACAAAAAGTCATTTTTGTTTCTATTTTCATTCTTATTTGTCATCTTCGTCATTGCAATAACAATAACGAAAATGACAATTTTCATTATTGTTACTGTAATAATGCACACTCCTAAAGAAATAGAAAGCAACCCTTAATGGAGGAGACTACTAAAGTGTTCAAATAATAAACATAAAAATACCTTTGACATTATCCACAAGACATTTTTTTTCTATTCATTTCTCCCAAACACTACTCTGACTGATTTTCTTTTCAAGCAAATTCAGAGCCCCCTGGACTTTATACCACAGTGTGTTCACACAAAGGATCATGCCAGAAACATTTGTGTAGTCATCTGGACAGGCCAAACTTTACTAATTAAATGGAATGCTAAGTTGGCAAATTGACAAGGATGACAAAATGAACCAGGTATCCTCCTCCCTCCTTCATCTGCCGTTCTGTGGAGACAGGCCCATTTTGACCCACCTGGGCTGTGCATGATCCCACTTAGGGCAGAGAGGAAGGCCAAAGAGAGACTGTAAGGATGTCACAAGTTAACCTGGCATGGGCATTTGCCACATCAGGAATATCCTGGCTTCCAGAAGGGTGATAAAAACCATCAACAGGACTGTCCCCACACAACATCTGAAACCATAAAACAACAACAACTGGTCCAGGAGATCAACATCATGACACCAAGAACCATTTGGTCCTAATAGGGGCCATCTCAGGGTCAGGAAAAGAACAATCTTTCAAGATAAGGTGCTGATGACCCATCCTAGCAAACACCTCATCATGACGGAACATCTGCCATTTCTGAACATTGCATCAAACCTGCATGAAACCCCCTGCCAATCAGAATGGAGTGCAGCAGAAACGTGACTGATACCGATAATGGAACAACCAGTTACTGTTTCAGCTCCATTTTACTACAGAGGACTGCCCAGCATCTGACAAAATCCCCTGGCCTCACGGACAGTGCTGGTATTGAAATTCAAAGATATCATTTCATGAAAACATTTGATGAGAGCCTCTCAACACTCAAAGATGACATTCTCTGTCCGTATGTTGAAGCCAGACAGATCTGCAAAAAATACCTTCACTGCCTTTACCTGGGGCACTGCTTGCTGCATTACTAAGTTTAATTGATGGACATAACAGTGAACATAATGCACATTTGGGTATTTGTCCCAGAACTTCCTTTGGACTCCCCATGCTGCCCACACATCATGCTCACACCATCATAACTTTGAGCAATGAGTTTCTACTTGTGCATGTCCTCTGTGAAAACAGCATCTAGTTGCTGAATGCTGAAGCAAAACTGTGGCAACGGTTTCAGCAGAAGAGTCTGGCAGCTGTGTGAATACAGAGAAGCATTCAATAGTTGAGCCATTGGTACCAATGTATCTGTAAATCAGTACACTTTGGATGTGTGTAGACACATCTGTGGTGTCTACACACATCAGCCTGCATGACCACAAATAGTAAACCTCAAATTCAGTGGTTTTCAACTGCTGGATAATAAATCCGTAGCCACTTTGAACATGCAGTCAAGCAGTTTTCGAATGACCCCTAAGGTCTGTAGCACTCTGTCTGGACATGTTTTCTATCACAGAATCAATGGTAGCCATCATGTTCACCAGACCTCAAAACACCCCTGGATTCAGGGATCCCTCAGTTTCATCATGCCCTCACAGTGCTAATCAAAAGGACCGCAGAACCGTATACATTCAATTATTTTGGCGAGTGTGTACTGCTTGTATTCAACTTCCTGTTTATGCTTTCTTAAAGCCACATGGTGCCCTTTGTCTATTTGTTCTGCAATGGTTCCGCTACCCAACATTGCCAACTGTAGACAGGTCTCAATGTGATTTCTGCATTCTTCATGTTTCTTGGTCTTTTCATTAAGATGTGTTATATCCCAGACTACCATTGCCAAGGCAAACCTTACCAAACCCATACATGATTTCTCCCCCAGAGCAACTTGAATGAATGAATAAATAAATTTATTACGTGGTCATAGACCATTGTAACATACATAACAGAGCAACTTGGATTAATAAAACAAGAAAGACCAAACAAAGTAAACCAAACCCACACATGGTTTCTTCTTCCCCAGAGCAACTTGTCTTAATAAAAGCCAAGGGAAATCCAACCCACACATGATTTCTCCCACTGAGCAGTCCTGGGGTGTTTTTAGAAAAGTGCCTCTCCATCCCACCCATTATCCACCCATTATGCATGCTGCAGGGCTGCATCCAGTGCCAATGCAACCCTGAAACATTCAGGGTGGGGAGGTGCTTGTTTAAAAACACCTTATTAAAACCTTGGATTAATAAGAGCTAAGGCAATCCAAACAAACCCATAAATGGTTTCTCCCCCAGAGCAACTGGGATTAATAAGAGACTAACCAAACATGATTTTTCCCCTGAGCAACTTAATAAAAGGTAACCCAAACATTCCCCCAAACTTCCCACAAAACAATTTTTAGTTTCTAGTGGGGCCAAATGAGAAATCATGTGGGATTAGAATTTTGACACACACCCCAACACACCCACATCAATCCACCCTCCCACAAGGGGTGGGTGGATAAAACGTACTAAGTACCCCTTTTCTTATCTAGTCTGAAACCTCAACTCCAGCCTTTATGAACCACCAGAAAGGACCCAGGGAGAACATGCTTACTAGAGCCCGCTGCAGGCTCTTAAATGAGCTCTGGCTCCCCCTCTGTGCCTTCCCCCAAGCCTTTTTTCTGGCCCTAATTGGCCATGGTGATTGTTCCATCGCCCCAAATATAATATTTTTTTATCTGGATTCCTTTGTAGGAATCCATTGGCAAGCTCCAAACAGCCCCTCCTCTATCCCTGCCCCAAAACAGAAATGAGCATGTGCAAGAGGGGAAATATCTGGGCAAAAATATGATTGCCATCCCACACATGCTATCTCTTTCTCACTAAGTCTAGCCTCCCTCCTCTCCCCCTCCCCACTGGGACCTGAATCTGACCTGCTGGCCTCTGCAACTCTGACTTAGTAACTTGTCCTTGCAGGCTCCTCTAAGGTCTTTCCCATGCGGTGCTGTGTCCCGCACATGCGCAGGAAGCAGTCAAAAAAGCAGTGTGCTGTTTTTATGTTGTCCTGTGCATGCGCGAGACATGAAGTGTGGTGGGCATCGGGGAACACAGCTGAGTGCAGGGTGGGGAGGAAATGCAGGCTACAGTGCAGTGCCAATTGAAGCGGCTGGGGGGATGAGTCAGAGCCTCATCTGCTGCGCATGTGCAAAGCGCAGCAGGGAGTGGGAGGAGAGAAGACTGAGGACACAGGCAGCTGGGTGAGCACATGCCACATGGGGAGAAAGGGCTCAGGAGCTAGACCTGCAAGCAGAGATTTGTCATCACGCAAACACAGGGTGAGTGCTGGCTCTTGCTGCCACTGCCAGCCTGTCTTGCTGGGCTGCTGCTGTGCATAAAAATGATATACCACCCTGGGAAGCCCCATTCAGTGGGACACCAAGCAGCCAAAAGGAGCCAGCCGAGAGCTATCCAGAGAAAGCTGCTGCTGCCACCGCTGGGTGAGTTGCTGGGCTGGGGAGGAGGGGGCGAGGGATCCCTACCACCCCACCCATCCAACCCAGCTGGGGGGGAATCGGGAGAGGAGAGGGGGCCAGGATAAGGGAGGGGACCACAGAATCGGGTCCAGAGGCCAGATGGAGAATCGGGGCACTGGGATCCAAATATGTGTACAGGTCCATTGTGAAAAACAATGGATTTGTGCCCACCAAAATAAACATGAAAAACCAACGTGGGAATGTAGCTCATCTTTATCTCACATTATACACAATCTCACATTAGATAAAAATTAACATGAGATTTTGTAATGTGGGCAAGCAGTCTTTGTTCCAACGTTTGTCGGAAAATGTCAAAAAGTTTTGCAAGTGTTGGAAAATATCAGAAAGTATCAGAAAGTGCAGTAGGAGGTCAAGTTTGAATTTATTTATTAAAACATTTCTATCCCGCCACTCTCACTCAAACGCTGGGTTGGAGGCAGTAGGTGGAGAGCGCGAGGTGATGGAGGTCCTGTCTGGTCCAACTTTGTGGGGGGAGTTTCAGGAAGTGATGCCAGCCGATGCGATGGATGTCCTGGGGTCTGTGAGAGCCACCAGTTGTGAACATGATCCTTGCCCGTCCTGGCTGATGAAGGCCTCCAGGGAGACATTGGGGACTGTGCTGGCGAGAGTGGTTAACGCATCCCTGCAGCAGGAGAGGTTTGTCGCCCAGCCTCAAGGAGGCTGTGGTGCACCCCCTGCTGAAGAAACCATCATTGGATGTGGACGCACTCGCCAGCTACCGACCTGTCTCTAACCTTCCCTTTTTAGGGAAGGTTATTGAGCGGGTGGTGGCGATCCAGCTCCAGGCACATCTGGACAGCATCGGTTTCCTAGATGCTTTTTCAATCTGGGTTCTGTCCTGGCTATGGCGCTGAGACGGCGTTGGTGGCCTTGGTCGATGATCTCCGCCAGGAGATGGATGCAGGATGTTCTACATTTCTCATCCTGGTAGATCTCTTGGACGCTTTTGATACCGTGGACCATGGGCTGCTGTTGAGACGGCTGCGTGACCTGGGGGGTCTGGACGGGACTGTTCTTGAATGGTTCCGCTCATTCCCCTTGGGGAGAAGCCAGCAGGTGGTGTTGGGAGCTGAAACATCTTGCCCCTGTGCCTTGTCCTGCGGCATTCCGCAGGGTTCCATTCTGTCTCCACTATTATTTAATGTGTATATGCAGCCCTTGCGGGAGGTCATGAGAGGGTTCGGGGTGCGATGTCACCAATATGATGATGATACTCAGATGTACCTCTCTTTTTCAGCTGACCCAAACCCTGCTGTCTCATTTCTGTCCCAGTGTTTGGAGGCCGTGGCAAAGTGGATGTGGCAGAGAAGACTGAGGTTCAACCTCAGTGGGGTGGGGAGGGTGAGGGATGTGTCAGCCCCTCTGATTGGGGGTTTCACCCTCCTATAGCTCAGCAGGTTCGGAGTCTGGGGGTGGTGTTGGACTCGGATCTCCGCCTGGATCGACAGGTGGAGGTGGTGGCGAAAGCCTCATTCCACCAGTTGTATCTAGTGCGGAGGATGAGTCCATAGATCTCCATGCCGTACCTGGCCTCCCTCATCCATACTTTTGTCACCTCAAGACTGGACTACTGCAACGCGCTCTGCGTGGGGCTGCCCTTGTCCCTGGTTCAGAGGCTGCAGCTAGTGCAGAATGCAGCGGCCCATCTCCTGATGGGGACGGGTGGTCGGGAGCATATAACACCTGTGCTCCGGACTCTGCACTAGTTGCCAATAGCATGCCGAGTCAGGTTCAAGGTATTGGTAATGATCTATAATGCCCTTCACGGTCTTCGTCCCTTGTACCTCAGAGACCGCCTCTCCCTCCGCGCCCCAGAGCAGCTCCTTCGGTCTGCCGGGGGTGCCTTCCTGGAGGTCCCTCGTGTTAAGCAGGGGGTTACGATGGAGAGGGCATTCTCGGTGGCTGGGCCGCATCTTTGGAATTCCCTCCTAGAGGAAGCTCGCCTGGCCCTTAACCTTTTAACATTCCGGCGGGTGTGTAAAACCTGGCTATTTGCCCAGGCCTTTGGGGAGTGGGGGGTTGGGATAGGGTTTTTAGCTCTTCCTTGCCCTTATTTTATTTCTATTTCCTCTTTTACCCTAATGATGTTAAATTGTTGATGTTTTAAAAAAAATATTTTATGAATGTTTTTAGTTGTACGTCGCCCCGAGATGCCGTAGGCATATGGAGCGACTCACAAATGTATATAATAATAAATAATAAAAATAAAGGCGACTCAGAATGGCTGACAACCAATAAAACAACAGTGATATAAAAAATGAATACAAAAAAGTATAAAATCATAACAGCATAAAATCAAAGTGATCCATATAAAAAACACACCAAACACCTCCCTAACCCATACCAAACCCATTGTGTTTGTATTTTGTTGTATCTCTTGTTTGTTTGGCATACGGCGAAAGCTACGCCATACTAATACTAATACTAATACTGCTACTAATAATAATAACCCATACCACCCTCTCCCTGCCAAAAACCTGATGGAAGAGCCAGGTCTACAATGTTGTCAGAAGGTGAGGAGATTTGGGCTAAGGTAGAACTCTGCCAGGAGGGCATTCCAAAGTGATGGTGCAGCTGCTGAGAACACCCGCCTGTTTGTTCGGACCTGCTGAAATCACGGGACCTCCAGGAGGGTGCTCCCAGATGACTGCAAGGGCCACCAAGGGGGTGAGGCAATTCTTCCGGTAAACAGCGCCCAGGGCATTTGGGGCCTTAAATGTCAAAACCAGCACCTTGAATTTATTTATTTATTTTAATGATTTTCCTACCACCCTTCCCCCACCACAGGCAATTCGGGGAGACTTACAATAGCAACCAAATAAGAGTCTGGAGCACCACAATAAAACTAAAACCATTTAAAAAGAGTTGTCCATTAAAACCATTTATAAAAGGAGGACAAAAATAACCCACAAAACCCCCTCATCCACACTAACCTAACTCCATCTAACCCCCCCTAGACCCACACCCACCCCCTCACCCATCTCCCTCACCCAAAACCTAGTAGAACAGGCAGGACTTACTCATTCTTCTAAACAAGGGGAGATCCAGGGAGAACCAGTAGGGATGTGCAAAGGCAGTTCGGGAGTTCGGAGTTCGGACCGAACTTGAATAGTTTGGTCGACCAAACCAAACTTTCAAACCGAACTCGAATTCGACCGAACTTTTTGGTCAAATCTGAACCAGTTCGGAAGGCCAAAACCCCGGTTTTGAATGTACGAACTCGGTTCGGAACTTCAGAATTCGACCGAACTCGAATAGTTTGGTCGACCAAACCAAACTTTCGAACCGAACTCGATTTTCGAACCGAACCAAACCAAATTTCCAAACTCAGTTCTGTTCGCACATTCCTATGAACCATGCCCCCACCAGAAGGAAGTTCCACAGCCAAGGTGCAGTCACCGAAAATGCCTTCCCCTGCATAGCCCCCTGAAAAACTCAGGAGACCTTGAGGAGGGCATCCCTGGTTGACCGCAGGGGCCGTTCCAGGACCTGGGGAGTGAGGTGGTCCCTCAGATAGGTAGGGCCTAGACTGTTTAGGGCTTTATAGGCAAGTACCAACAGCTTGAATCAGGCCTGGAAAACTATCGTCAGCCAATTCAGAGAACGGAGAACCGGTGAAATATGGTCCCATCTACCCACCCCCGTCAGGAGGCGGGCACAGCTGCAATTTCTGAGCCATCATCATGGATAGCCCCATGTAGAGTGCATTACAGTAGTCTATTCTAGAGGTGATGCATGAATGAATGACAGTAGCCAGGTCGGAGTTTGAGACATACGGCTGAAGTTGTCGCACCGGATGTAATTGGCGAAAAGCAATCCTTGCCACAGTCCACCACAGCTGTCAGACATCGGGTAAGCACCGAGACTTCTGAGTCAGGGTTTGATTAAAAAGAGAGATAAATTTATTTTTATTTATTTATTTATTTGATTTATACCCCGCCACTCCTGAACACAGCTCGGGGCGGCTTCCAACAATAAAGTCCATAAAACAGTTTAAAACATATAAAAATACAATCTTAAAATATTAAAACAGGGCCCGGGATATGAAAATAAATCAAACAAACAATTATTAGGGCAGGGGAGATAAAAGATCCCCTAAACCCTCCCACCCTCCCTCCCCAAAGGCCTGGGCGAACAGCCAGGTTTTACACTGTTGTCAAAAAACAAAAAGGCTTGGGGGCAGGCGAGCATACAAGGGAAGCCCCACGTAGATCGCATTGCCATAGTACAGCCTCGAGGTGATGAAGGCATGGATGAGGGAGGCCAGGTCCGAGCCAGAGATGAACAGAAGCAGCCTACGCACTAGATGCAACTAACGAAAGGCAGCCTTTGTGACTGCCTCCACCTGCCGCTCCAGGCGGAGGTCCGCATCCAGCACCACCCCCAGACTCCAGACCCGTTGAGCTACGGGCGGGCGAACCTGCCCAATCAGGGGGGCTGACACCTCCCTCACTCTCCCCACCACCATCACCTCTGTCTTATCGGGGTTGAGCTTCAGTCTGCTCTGCCACATCCATTCCGCCACGGACACCAAACACTGAGATAGCACCGAGATAGCAGTGTCTGGGTCTGTTGAAAAAGAGAGGTACAGCTGAGTATCATCAGCATATTGATGACAACGCACCCCAAACTTTCTACCGACCTCCCCCAAGGGCTGCATATATACATTGAATAATAGTGGAGACAGACTGGAACCCTGCGGAATGCCACATGATAAGGCACGGGGGCAAGATGTTTCCTCCCCCAGCACCACCTGCTGGCTTCTCCCTGAGAGGAATGAACGGAACCATTCAAGAACAGTCCCGTCCAGACCCCCCAGGTCACGCAACTGTCTCAACAGCAGCCCATGGTCCACGGTATCAAAAGCGGCCGAGAGATCTAGCGGGATGAGAAATGTTGAACATCTTGCATCCATCTCCTGGCGGAGATCATCGACCAAGGCCACCAACGCTGTCTCGGTGCCATAGCCTTGGCAGAACCCAGATTGAAACGGGTCCAGGAAACTGATGCTATCTAGATGCGCCTGGAGCTGGATTGCCACTGCCTGTTCAATAACCTTCCCCAAAAAAGGGAAGGTTAGAGACAGGTCGGTAGCTGACGAGGGCATCCACATCTAAAGATGGTTTATTCAGCAGGGGGCGCACCACAGCCTCCTTGAGACAGGGCAACAAACTCCCCTACTGCAAGGATGCATTAACAACCCTCGCCAGCACCGTCCCCAACGTCTCCCTGGAGGCTTTCACCAACCAGGACGGGCACGGATCGAGTTCGCAACAAGTGGTCCTCAGAGACCCCAAGACATCCGCCACATTGGCCGGCGTCACTTCCTGAATCTCCCCCCACAAAGATGGACCAGACCAGACCTCCAACACCTCACCCTCTCTACCTACTGCCCCTAATCCCACGTCAAAGTCAGTCTGAATCCGAGCAATCTTGTCTTCGATGTAGCTGACAAACTCCTCACAGCGGACCTGGGACAAGTCCCTGTCCAGGCAGAGGGAGGCCGGACTGACCAGCCCCCGCACCACCCGGAACAGCTCCGCTGGGCGTGATTCGCAGACGCTATGAGAATAGCAACTAACTCCTTTCTTGATATCCTCACAACCTCAACATAGGACCGCAAATGGGCTCTATGGAGAAGACGGTCGGAGTCAGATCAAGTTCGATGCCAGCGTCGCTCTAGCCTCCTGCCTACACGCTTCATACACCGCAGCCCCTCAGTAAACCAAGGGGCCCTGCGGTGATGAGACCAAGACAGAGGGCGTCTCGGAGCTACCCTGTCAATGGCCTCCTCCAGCAAGCTGTTCCATTGATGGACTAGCTCATCCACAGAGTGACCGTCCCAGTCCAAGGTTAACTCCCTCAGGACTTCTTGGAACTGCTGGGGTTCCATCAGCCTCCGAGGTCGGACAATCCTAAGTGGTCCTTTCCCCTTCTGGGGGGGTGTGGGTGCGGAGAGACTGGCCTGAAAGAGGTAATGGTCCGTCCATGACAAGAGCACTGCAGTAACCTCCCCCACAATCGGACCCCCCACTTCAAGGCCAGAGCCGAAGATCAGGTCGAGGGTATGCCCCCCCACGTGGGTTGGGAAAATAACTTCCTGGGA
Source organism: Sphenodon punctatus (assembly GCA_003113815.1). Taxonomy (NCBI): domain Eukaryota; kingdom Metazoa; phylum Chordata; class Lepidosauria; order Sphenodontia; family Sphenodontidae; genus Sphenodon; species Sphenodon punctatus. The sequence goes on along the minus strand of QEPC01014130.1, from coordinate 59,708 downwards.
CAAATCCATGGTTGCCATGGCGGCCATAAATTCTCGCTCCGCCCCAACAAGACCAGCATCGGCGTGGACGTTGAAGTCCCCCAGGACCAAGGTCCTAGGGGAGCCCAACACCACCTCCGAGGCCATCTCCGCTAGAGTGGTAAGGGATGCCACTGGACAAGAAGGTGCCCGGTATACCAGCAGCACCCCTAGATTTCCCCAAGCCAAATCGAACACCACGTGAAGGACCTCTATACCCACAATCTCCTGAACTGGATACCTCCTAACAGGCCAGTCCTCTCTAAAAATAATCACTACATCCCCTCTCCAGCCACCTGTGCAGGGCTGATGCTGCACGGCATACCCGGCTAGAATGAGAACCGCCATAGTTGGGCTGGTGAACTCATCCAGACAGGTCTCCGTAATACATGCGAGGTCCACAGCCCCATCCAAGATTAAGTCCTGGATAATCGGGGCCTTGTTGACCATGGACCTCGCGTTCAACAACATCAACCCACCACCAGTGGACCTGGATCCTCCCCCACCCCCAGTGGGGGAATGGCAACCCGCACCTCCTTCAGGCACCTTGGTCCCCTTGGGGCGCGAGCTGACCACCCCATGGGCCATACCGTCCACGCCCCAGAACGACCCCTATGGCCACCTCCTCCCCACCGTCCACCCCACCCTGGCTCCTAAAACCTGGCTGCTTGCCCCATGACCTTCTCCCATCCCACTCCCCCACAACCACCCTCCCACACACCCCCGGCCATCCTGCTGCCACCAGGGGCTGGTAGGGGCCATATACCCCCACCCAACTCCCTCTCTCACTGGGTGCGGGCTCCTCCTTCCCCCCCAAAAAACCCCTCCCCCTGGCACTTCCCCTGATCTCACAAGGCTGGTTCCCGGGAACCCTCCCCCACCCCCATCCTCTAACCACCCCTCCTACACCCTCCGCCCCTCCTCCCTAGCCCTGACCAAAAAAGAATCCCACACAATAGAACAGCATCCCCCCCCCCTGCGGGCCCAAAGCACCCCAAAGCACTGTGCCCTTTGGCCGCGGACCTTCAGCTTGTGGCCTGCGGCTTGCAGCCTGAAGCACACGCTGCCGGGCGCAGGGCTTTAAAGCCCTGGCTGTTTCTGGGTGGGGGAGGGGACAAGCCGGCTCTCCCAGTCAGCTTCTGCGATTCCCCCCGCCTCCCCAAAGTGCTCACACAATCTTTCCTTTGCCCTGCAGGCCAGCGGGACGAGCAGTGGCGGCGACACCAGGACCCCCCTCACTTGCAAGATGGAAAGCGGCACTCAGCAGAGGGATGCAAGGTAAGTCAGTTGCGGGCTTCCAGGCACATGCTGCTGGGCTGAGTTTTATCAGCATACTGATGACGTTGCACACCAAACCTCCTGACCACGTTACAGAACCCTGCAGGACTCCACACAAGAGGTCTCAGTATGATGAAAAATAATCCCCAAGCACCACCCGCTGGATTCTTCCAGTCAGGAAAGAGCAGAGCCATTCAAGAACAGTCATGTCCACCCCTGCACAATCCCTCAGACATGCTACCAATATCTCATGGTCAACGGTATAAAATGCTGCTGATAGATCTAATAAGATGAACAGGGTCGACTGACTCCAGTCCATTTCATGGCACAGGTCATCAACCAATGCCACAAGTGCAGTCTCGGTGCCATAACCCAGAAAAAATCCTGACAGAGAGATCAAGAAAGCCAATGTGGTCAATATGCCCCTGCAGCTGACGGGTCACTACCCATTAAATAACCTTCCCTAAAAAGGGAAGGTTAGAGACAGGCCAATAGCTGTCAAGGGAGTCAATGTGAAGTGATGGTTTCTTGAGCAGAGGCTGCACCACTGCCTCCTTGAGACGGTCCGGCACTCTGCCCTCCTGAAGGGAGGCATTGACCACCCCAACCAGCAACAGCCCCATCATCTCCCAGCAGGCCTTAACCAGTCAGGATGGGCAGGGATCTAATTCACAAGAGGTGACCCTAACATCCCCCAGAACATCCACCGCATCAGCAGGTGACACCAACTGAAATTGATCCCACAAACTCGGACAAGGCAGGGCTGCCATAACCTTCCGTTCACTTACTGTATTAAGTGTGGCGTCGAAATCGTGGTGAATACGAGCTATTTCATCCACAAAGTAATCCACAAACATGTCACAGCATGCCATAGATGACTCCACTCCTAGATGGAGTGAGAGGCCAGACTGACAAGTCCCCGCACCACTCAGAAAATCTCCAATAGATGGGATTTTGTGGATGCTCTGGGGTTACAAAAAACTCTCTTTTTGCTACCTACATAGCCACAGCATAGGCCCAAAAACTTGCTCTATGATGCAATATTTATTTATTTATTTATTTATTTGTATAAAATTTGTATCCCACTCCTCCTGCCCACAGAGCAGCCTGGGGCAGTGAACAGAAACTATAAAAACAATAAAGCATTTAAAACAATTAAAAATTCCATATTATGCAGGGGGAAAAAACAAAACACAAAACACTCCCTCCCCACCCAACTCCACCCATCCAAGCCCTACCCCTCATGAAAGGCCTGTCAGAACAGCAGCCAGGTCTTACATAATTGTCAAAATGATAGGAGAGTGGGGGCCCACCAAGCTTCCTCCGGGAGCAAATTCCACAGCACAGGGGCAGCCACCAAAAAAGATCTAACATCGGTGGCCACCCACCTAGCCCGGGGAACGCCCAAAAAGGCTCCCACGGACGATCTCAGGAGTCGCACGGGCACATGGGGAGTGAGGCGGTTTCAGCATGTGAACGGTGTTACCATTGCTCTAACCGCTGCCCCTTTCATTTCAGCACCTGCAGCTCTTCGAGAACCATGGGAGCCTGTGGTGCTGTCACCTGGGAAGCGGATGTCTAGGAGCCATCTGATCAATGGCCTCTATCAACAAATTATTCCATAATGCGACGAGGTAATCAATGAGAATTGAGCCTGGAAGACAATAGGCAGTCAGTGCAGATCTCGGAGCACTGGTGTAATGTGCTCCCTGCAACCTGTTCCCATAAGGAGTTGGGCCGCAGCATTCTGCACCAGCTGCAGCTCATGAACAGTCACCAAGGGCAGCCCCACACAGAGCACATTGTAATAGTCTAGTCTCGAGATGACGAATGCATGGATGATGGTGGCAAGGTCTGAGTCTGAGACATATGGGCAGAGCCTTCTCACCAGATATAATTGGTGAAAAATGCTCCTGGCCACAGCCAACACATGGGAATTCAAGTGTATCTGTGAATCCAAGACCACCCCCAAGCTCGGCACAGATGAAACCAATCGAAGGAGAACACCCCCAATAACAGGAGTATTCCCCTCCCCCAGATCACCGACCACACCTACCAATATCACCTCTGTCTTATCAGGATTGAGCTTCAATCATCTCAACTTCATCCAATCCTCCACAGCAGCCAGACCCTGGGACAGCAAGGAGACGGCAGGGCCTGGGTCAGATGAAAAGGATAAATACAGCTGGGTGTCATTTGCGTATTGATGATAACGTACACCCCAGCTGCGAATGACGTCCCCGAGCAGCTTCATATACATGTTCAACAAAAGAGGGAACAGAATAGAACACTGTGAGACCCCACCACGAGAGATCCCCAGGGGATGAAGTACAGTCCCCTAGGACCACCCGCTATGATCTCCCAGTGAGGTAAGAATGGAACCATTGTAAAACAGTTCCGTCCACCCCATCCAGGTCCCACAGGTGGGTCACCAACATCTCATGGTTCATAGTATCAAAAGCCACTGATAGATCCAGTAGAACTAGTAGCATCATATGACCCCTATCCAGCTCTACTAAGAGGTCATCGACCAAAGCCACCAATGCCGTCTCCGTGCCGTAACCCGTGTGAAAACTGGGTTAAGTACAAGCCTGTGCCAGAAGGTTAAGTACAAGCTCTAAGGGGCACATAGAAGCTCTAAGCGTATAACCATCTATATACTGAGAGAGATGCCGGGAAACAAAGGGGGAAGCTGTCACAAAAGCTGGAAACTGTGACAAAATGTCAGAAATGTGTTACTTGTCAGAAATGTTGTTATATCAGAAACTTTCACAAATGTTGGGAAATGATCTCAAACTGATGGCAAATGTTGTCAGATGGAAACGTTGACAATAAACAGGGAAACAGCAAACAATGCTGCCACTTTCCTAGAAACAGAGGTGAAAGGTATGTACCGGAGGGGTAATTCTCCCACAGGACAGAGTACTCACAAAAGCCTGAGGTAACCAGGATCTGCTGAGGACAGAGAGTGGCTGGCAGTAATTCTTTGAGCATCAGATAAACAGCACCTTTGTGCTAGAAACTCAGGGCTATATAGGCTGAAGGGGCATGGCAGCCACAACTCCCTGGTATAACTCCCCCCCCTGCCTAATCTAGCAATCCCTTGTTACCACTCCCTTGCTAGTTAGTAGTTATATCTTCCTTGACCCTGTGTATACACTGCAGGGTCCTCTCAAATGCTCCAGAGGGAAACCACAAGAAAGAAGCTGGGGTCAAAAGATCTGAGACAGTTTCTTTCTTGACCACAGGCATGACAGAATATTATGAATAAGATTTTGTGATGATAAATAAATAACTTAGAAATAATGATAAATAATACAGTTCTTACTCTAATGCCAAAAAGGGGTGGGGGACATTATAATTAATTGGACAAATGTTAGTATTTGGTTTCAACTGATGTGAGTTATTTATGCAGTCAAAAACACTAATTAAAAACATTTCACAAGACTCTGCCAACTGAATTATTTTTAGTAATGCAGCTATTAGTATTAATATCATTATTATGAATATTTCAAGACTGGAGCCTGACTCCACAGAGAAGGTGGCACAAAACCTCATAAAGTCTAGACAGGAGGAAAAAAAATCCTCAACTTTTCAAATGTATTTATACTGCTACTCATTAACGACCACCCAGTCCCCTTCCACAAACACACACACCCTCCAGAGGTGAGCACTTTACCCTGATGCTCATCTCTTAAAGTTGGTGTGTGCAAACAGATGACGAAGTACTCAACTCCATTCCTTTGGGGCTTGAGTCACAGATTTTGGTGGTGCTTGAATACACGCATTCTAGTCAGTGTTGTTTACAAAGGTGTGCAGTAAACTGAACCCATCTTTTCATGGCTGGATTGTTCCAGGAAGCTATTTTTCAAACAATGTTAGGATGGTCACCCCCACCCCTATCCCTCGCCCAAAATATATAAAAAATACTACCACTTTGGCACATTTTAATTATTCAGTATTATGGTTTTCCAAAGATGTTGGTAACAAACAGGAGAAACAAAATCTAAATTCCAACAAAAGATAAATAAGCATGTAGTGATATCATTTGTAAACCACTTTGTGAGGGGAAAATTCATTAGATTTGGAGGGATGGACTGAATACAATAAAATTTGTCTGGACCCCAGGGGTTCACTTTCTTTCTCCTCTAAATGGCTTACTCAAACATTCATCCACTTTTTAATTAAAGCTTGTCTGGGTTTAAAGCAATGTGCATACACAGTGTTTGCTATTGTCTGTATTCCTAGGAAGAGGACTACAATCCTCACAGGGAGCAATTTTAGACACTGTGCTAAAGGAAAGATGATGAGGGGGAGAGGGAGAAAATCAGGTGAAAGGCAACCAGATGAAAATTACTGCCCCAAACTTTTAATCAACTGCCAGATAAAGCATTACAGAGCTTGAGAATCTGTAGTTTCCCTTCCTTTTGACCAGAGGTTAATATTAAACTACATCACTTAATACACATATCAGCATGTCCTCAGCTATAGGGAAAAAATGAACTTGCAGATGACATTATTAGGGGTGGGAATATCGGTATCGGATTAATCCGATACACCCGATAATCGGGTATATCGGATTAATCCAATAATCACCGGTATCAGCATACTGGTTTTTTAACATTGGCCGCTTTACCATTTTTTTTTACATTGCGGCCATTGAAAAAATGGCCGCAATATAAAAAACCCAGTAAACCGGCCAATGTTAAATAACCAGTATGCCGATACTGGTAAATATGATACCCATAAATCCGGTATCTGGTATTCTCCCTGGTGTCCCACCCCTAGACATTATCATGTCATGATTAAAGAGACATAATAAAATTGCTTAAATCTAAATTTCCCTCTTCCTCAGTTTTATAATTTGATAGCTAATGCCCCCTAGAACAAATGTGTAATACAATATAGACCACCATTCTATGACACTGAATTCAATCTAATACTTAGAAACAGATTTTGAATCATGGTGTATGGTGGCTTACCTGTCACCCAGCAAATGGGAAACTAAAAGGATGATCCCTTTTAAAAGAACTGTTTTGCTGTCACCTCCTGAGAGTATTGTTAATGCTGAGAAACTGTTTAAAAAACAAAACCTAACCAAAATGAAGATTAAAATACTGAGTTTATTTATTTTTATCCCTAACTCCTATGGAAAGGTGGTTTATTTAAATGCCATGCCTTTTTTGTGGCTAGGTATATTACTTCCATGCTTTACGTCCTTAAATAACTTTTGATCCCACAAGTCAATGTTAGCCAAATTTGGTAGAAGGACAGAAGGTCCATAGTTAAAAAGGGACCTCAAAAAGGTGCACCTGCTGCTGATAAGATATGACCCCTTTTATAGCTAATCCATGATCTAATAATCACCTGGGGCGTCTTTAGACATAACAAAGATCGGGTGTTAAAACACCTAAGCACGTGTTTGGCCGTTGTGTGCAAGCCATACATAACAATCCCAACACCAATTTGGCCACCCGTTGAACACACAATGTGAATACTGGGCAATTTGCGTGTTTCAGCTGAACATGTGACCAATGTTGTGTCTAATAATTATATTGCGTGGCATGTTAGTAGGTACAACACGGGATACAAGACGGCAATGCTTGCATGCTGGGACTGAGTTGTGAGGAAAACACCAGTTTGCCCCAAGATGGGCGGTGTGTCTAAGCAGCGCCACATGGTGAACACAGGGTCAAACCGGTGTTCATATCAAGGTCAAAACACACATTCAGACACCCATTGACGTTATCTCTAAAGACACCCCTTGACATGACTATTACAACTGCCTTCTTACTGACTTTACCTCTCACAGCTTGACCTTCTCACTGTCATTCAACACTCCACTGCCAAGGTCATACACCTCATCTGCCTCTTACATGTTCTACCCCTCCTCTGCTACCTCTTCCCTTTTGCATCCAGCACAAACTCCCCTTCTCACCTACAAAGCCCTTCATAGCCCTGTTCCTCACTATATTTCCACTGCAATTTTCCATTTTTTTCTCTCTTGGGAACTTCACTCACCCTCTGTCATCACCCTTAGACTGAGAGGATATTATAGAAGTTTATAAAATCATGACTGGTGTGGAACATGTTAATACGGAATGGTTATTTACCCTCTCAAATAGTACTAGGACTAGGGGACACTCCATGAAATTAATGGGTAGCAGAGTTAAAACAAATAAATGAAAGTTGTTTTATTTCAGTCAACACACAATTAAGTTGTGTAATTTGTTGCTAGAAAATGTGGTCAAGGCCAGTGGTATAACTGGGCTTAAGGAAGGGTTGGACAAGTTTCTGGAGGAATAGTCCATTAGCAGCTATTAGCCAGGTAGGTTTGGGGCAATGTAACCTCTTACTGTTGGGAGCTGGGATTGAACAACAAGGAATGGATTGCTCCATCATGACCAATTGGGTACTACTCCAAGTGACCGTGATTGGCCACTGTCGGAGACAGGTGCTGGGCTCAATGGACCATTACTCTGAGCCAGTATGGTACTTCTTATGTTCTTGTGTGTGTGTGTGTGTGTGTGTGTGTGTGTTCCCCTCACCCTAGTCCATCTTGGATTGTAAACCCACTGGGCAGAAACTTGTCTTTGAAAATCTGTGACTGTAAAATGCTGCATATGCCTAGTAATGCTATAGAAATTATTAGTAGTACTAGTAACTGTTAAGCAGCAGCAGATTTCTGGTGATATACAAATAATAATAATTACAAGATCTCACTGGCTTACATAATAATAAAGGTAAAGTAATCCCTTGTTTCATCTCCCCTTCCTAGAAAAGTCAGAATGTTGGGAGTGACTCCATTTTCAAGTGCTAGAATCACACAAACCCCACCAGCAGTAGGAGCAGGAGGACACATGTTGGCATTTCTTAATGCTAATCGTTAGTTTAAGTTTAATTTGAGCAATCAACGGTTATACGAGAAAAAAATTGACGATTAAGAATATTCAATGGCATAATAATTGTCGCATTCTGCAGGGGTCCAGTATGCAAAAACAGGTTAAATAGGTAGGATATAGAATAAGAAGAGTCATCTCCTTAAGAGATGGGAAGATGAGACCTTGTGTAATGCATGGCATGGCATGCATGAGGGTCAAGCTCCCTGGGAGCAGTTACCCAATGGGGAGTAGGGAGAGGCACTGTCTTCATACCCGTTGGGCATTGTCTCCTTACTCGAGCCCACAGTGGGCTTGCACCCCCTTTCGGCCAAACCAAGGGTTGTCGAAAGAGGGGAGTGTGAAATTAAGGGGATTGTCACTGGAAGGCATATCCAGGATAATCCCGGAATTAAAAAAGTTATGTTAGTTGTTGGCATACTGGACCCAGAATTGCAAGGTGCAATTACCCACCAGCCTAAAGAATTTGAATTTGATTAAAGAATGCGGCCAGTTTTACAACCAAGTACAAGTCTCTGTGTGTTATTTTGGGGGGTGCGTCGACAAACCACCAGTGTTTTTTCCGGCTCTTACCCACTACCAACATCTTTGTCTTAGAATAATTTACAGTCAGATATTCCGACTGACAGAAGAGATTGAACCTCTCCATGCTGTGAAAAATACCAATTTTTGAACGTGAAATTAATATAGTGTTGTCAGCATACAGCATGATCCGGATGTATCTATGTCCCAGAAGAGGTGGATGAAGCCCCTCAGTGTCCATAAATTTCAGGACATTGTTAAGATAGAAATTAAAGAGAGCTGGCACCAGGATGTAGCCCTGTCTTACTCCCTGCTTCACAGGGATCTCTCTCATTAGAAGGTGCTCCCTATTGTATCTAACGCGAAGAGTATTGTTGGAATGCAACTTAATTATCAAGTAGAGGAGTCTTGGGTGAATGGAAGTGTTGTTTAATTTAGACCACAACCTCTCTCTACTTATCAAATCAAAAGCTGATGATAAATCAATAAAACACACAAAAAAGGGGGGAATTATTGTGTCCCTGGGAGAACTTGGATATTAACTGAGCAAGGACAAAAGCATGACCCATTGTTGACTGTCCCTCCTGGAATCCTACGTGCTCTGGTTCCAAAACACAATTGGCCTTCAGCCAATGTTGAAATTTTAGGAGGAGAAGTTTCGCATAAAGCTTGCCCACCACCGATAACAAACTGATTGGTCTGTAGTTCTGCGGCAGACGAGGATCCCCTTTTTTGAAGATTGGAACCACTATACTTTGAAGCCAACATTTTGGCATATTCCCTGTCAAATTAATGTAGGAGAATAAAGGGGCCAAAATATCTGCCCACCAATCAGGATCAGATTTGAGCATGTCTGGAGTAATGTAGTTTCCCCCAGGAGCTTTCCCTTGCTTAAGGCCAGATATCAGTTATTTCACCTCAGAACAGGTGACAGCCGGCCATTCTTGAAACCTATCCAGGGGATGCATCAAAATTCCTTGTATCTTGGAGCTAGAATCTGAGAAGAGGGTACAGAAATGGAGTTCCCACGCTTCAGGCAAAAGTTCAGGTAGCCTGGAATCTGAATGGTCAGTATAATTTTTAAAAATAAATTTCCAGAATTGTTTGGGATTTTGGGGGGTAACTGCCGATAATTCACTCCAAGTTCTTTTCTGAGATTCCAATTTCTTGACTGTCAACAGAATTTTATATTGTTCTGGATGTTTATCACGGCCTCAATATTCCCTCTAGTTGGGTTAATTTTGCGGATTCTAGCTAGATTCAGACATTGGGTACGGAGTTTGTGACAATCTCCGTCGAACCAGGGCAGGCAACCTCCAGCAGTCAGAGGTACCCTTTTCTGGTCTGTAAGGAGAGGATGTAATAAGTCAGTAAACTGCTCGAAACACAGAACAAGATCAGCCCTTTCAATCGTAAAGTTTTTAATTAGATTGCTAATTACCTGGGAACTACAAAATGCAGAAAAGGCTATTCCCAGCTCATCTGACCATTTTTTGTATATCCCACATATCCCTTTCCTTATAAGTCTTTTCCCTCTGTCCTCTATGGGTTTGTTCTGTAGCCATAGATCATCAAGCAGCAAAACCAATGGGAGATGATCCAAGAGAAAGTTAGGGACTACATACTATTCTCTCATAATGTGAAGAGAGGATGTGGGAGTCATCAAATAATCTATCACACTAACCCCCCCAGGCGCATAATACGTAAAGTTACCTTCAAGATCCCCAGGCAAGAATCCATTAAGGATTACTAAATTCAATTCATTTATAAAATGTATCACTGTTGAGGCCCTAGTACTAACATAATTGTCACAAGAAGTATGAACAAAATTGAATGGAAATACAGGCATGTCATCTGAATCTTCAAATAGTGCTTCTTTAGTGAGGTTGCCCATTCTGGTATTTAAGTCTCCCCCCAGTATAAGAATTGCCTGCGAAAATTTATAAAGGGCATCAGTGACCTGTAAATCAAGAGTTGTCCAAAATGCTTCATTATAGAAGGGTGAAGAGGTCGGAAGGATATACACATTTACAAGTAGTAATTCGAAGTCGCTACGGCAAATACAGTGAGCTATTTCTAAGTACGCTGAGGATGAACTAACCAAATGAAGTTTAGTTACCACTGAATCTTTTACAAGAATAGCGAGGCCACCACTCGGGTGGCCCCGAGTGTGCATTGACATTGAATTTGCACAGAGCACTATGAAGCTGGGACACAAGAAATCCATTGCCATCCATGTTTCTTGTAACATAATTATGTCAAATTTATTTAGAAAAGTAATAAAATCCGAATCTATGACCCGCTGGGGCCAACCTGCAATATTCCAACTAAGAAGGCTTATCAAGCCTGATTCTATGGGTATTTGTCAATCAGAGCTAGATCTTTTCCCCACCAACCAGCTTCCACTCCTATTCAGTGGCCCATTATTGTGAGTCTGCTGTCGGGATTTCAGCAAAAAGCTATTATTCGAAATCTCATTGCAGCACGCATTTAAATGTAGTTCAGGAAGACTATTACCAATTCCAACCACCATAGGGTTGGGATTAGAAATGGTCTGCTCCATACTTCCCTGTGAGGCTACTGGTGGTAACCTCTGCAGTAATGTATGTCCACCTGATAATAGCTTCAGTGATGACTGTGTAATTGACTCATCTCCATCATCAAATTGGAGCAACTTCCCCGGGGTATCTATTACCCTTTGCTGAATGATTTGCAAAGGTTTAGAACCCACAGGTAGGCAGCTTCTGGGGGTACTTGCTTTGGGAGATAACAAGGAATGGGCTTTAAGAGCTGAATCAGATTTCTTACGTCTGTCCTGTAGCCCAGCTCCCTGTGAATATAAATTTTCAGTGGAGCCTAACCTCCCAAGCTGGTTATATAGGGAGTCCATATGATCCAAAAGTACACCTTGGCCTCCCATTAAATTAGGGATTAATTTGCCAACTGCCTTATCCTCGGGCCTATCTGATATAATTTTTGGTTGGGCACTCTGCAAAACAACCTCCATTTCCCCATCATCAGAAAGATCTGAAAGAATCTGGACTGAGTCACCATTAATAGCATCATAATGATGTTTGCTGCCCTCCCCAGGGATTCCCTTTTCCCCCATATGTTCTTTCGTATTGCTAATATGTACACAGCCATCCTGCGTATTAATCTTTGACTGGTGAGGGAGTGGAATACTTTCATTAACAGACTGACAAATATCAAACCCATCCCTGTAAACTTTTGAGATAAAAATAGCTTTTGAAGCTAAGATTTTCTCTTTCTTAAAGATTTCTTCTACCAGTCCCACTGAATTAAAGGTAATCTTAAGCAACCAACGACCCCATATGGGGCATAAATGATCAATGGACTGGATATCTCGACTTGTGATAGGGCTCCCAAGAATCAGTCTGAGATGTTCTGCAGCATCAATTGGGGCATTCCAAAGGGGGGGTTTCCAAGAGGGTAATGGAGAAATTGAGAAAATAATAGAACATGGGAGGAGTCTATAACCCTTAACCTTAACCCTTAACCTACCTTAGTTTGTCCAATTTTGCCATCTCCACCTTAGGGGGTGTGGTCAGAGTTTGCAGCACTCACGTACTTTAGCATTTGGGTTTGTGGAGATAGAGGGGTATATGGGTGAGAATAAGGAGGATCTCTGCAAGACCTTGCCGGACCCAAGTTACCCATATGCACTGTAGATACACAAATCCTCCAATTTCCCTCTTAACTGGTTGCATTGAGCAAAAATAAAGTGTACTGTTTGGGTGGTAAGGAGCACATGCTCAGCAACATAACCAGTGAGGGTCCCATTTCTCAAATCCTTAGAGTCGCATACAGGAATACATTTCTCACTGGAGTGTGGGGGTGAAGACTGATTAACAGAACCCAACTCCAGACCCACCACACCTCTCTCCTATGCCAAAGCTGGTAGACATTGAAGAGAAGGATAACAGTCTCGCAAAAATCCTCCTCACCATGCTCCTTAGTGGCTGGAAACAAAAAACTCTCAAACTTCCTTTGCTTAGGGTGTTTAAAGAGGAGCTGGGAGGAAAAGTTTGCTTATGGCCCTGCCCATTTTTGTGCCTGCATCGCACAACAAGACTTATAACTTCAAAAGGTAAATAACATGACAGGCAAATGTATACTTAACACAGTAGAAAGACAAGTCAGTCGCTCCAAGGGCGCTCCCAGTCCCAGTCGCTCCAAGGGCGCTCCCAAGGACACGCACCCTTTTGAATTAGGTCCTTCAGCGCGCGGCTGTAGGCTCCCTGGGCACTTTTCTCCCCTTGCAGGTCACTGGCCCCACCCCCGAGTAGACACCAAACTCCAACCTTCCACAGCTGTCAGGTAAGTGGTCCCCAGGAACAGCGCGACACAACACAGCAGAATCTCAGCGGGCTGCTCTCACGTACGTGGCCGTAGGCTCACCGGGAACTTTTCTCCCCTCACAGGTCACTGGCCCTGCCCCCGGGCAGATGCCAAACTGCAAACTCTGGCAGCTGTCAGGTAAGTGGTCCCCAGGAACAGCGCAACACAACACAGCAGAATCTCAGTGGGCTGCTCTCATGCACATGGCCATAGGCTCACCGGGAGCTTTTCTCCCCTCGCAGGTTGCTGGCCCCACCCCCAGGCAGATGCCAAACTCCAACCTCCCGCAGCTGTCAGGTAAGTGGTCCCCAGGAACAGCGCAACAAAACACAGCAGAATCTCAGCGGGCTGCTCTCACGCATGCGGCTGTAGGCTCACTGGGAGCTTTTCTCCCCTCACAGGTCGCTGGCCCGACCCCCAGGAAGACGCTGAACTCCAACCTCCTGCAGCTATCTGGTAAGTGGTCCCCAGGAACAGCGCAACAGAACACAGCAGAATCTCAGCAGGCAGCTGTCACGCACCGTGGGGAAAATACAGATTAAAACCTCAGATCCCTAACAGAGAGGCTCTAAATTACAGGTTGGTTCAGATTAACCTGTAACAGTCCATCCTGGGCAGTTATGTGTTAATCAGAAACCAAAATCCCCATCCTTAGTGAAAACCGTGCATACCCCACACATTTAGGCCCTTATTCCATGGCTCTGCTTGCTCACCCAAGTAGGTGATGCAATGTGCAGTGGCAGGGGAGAAGGGACCCACAGGAAGCAGCCACCAAGGGGCTTGAAAATGAGAGGCAGGAAGAAGACCCCACAAAACAGGATATCCCAGGACCTCAGGAGCACAGGACTGGTATCCTTGTGGGTTCTCTCCAATCAAAGTGTCCAGGCCATGGCCCTGACTGACCCTGCTTAAGGCTAGCCCTGTGGGCTCTCTTCTAGCATAGGAATGTTTGGCTACAGACACACTCACTGATTATAAAAAAGAAACTGTTACCATAATTAATTTTTGAAGTTCAGTTAAATCATGATATCTCCTTTAGGGACTCCCTGCATAACAGCCCCATATGCTACAGAAACGCTATTGGGTCAGACCAATGGTCCATTAAGGCCAGCATCCTGTCTCTGACCATGGCCAATCTCTGTCTCTCATTTATTTATTTATTTATTTAAATAAATTCAGTATCCCACCCGTCCTGCCACAGGCAGCTCAGGGAAACTCACAACAGCGTAACAACCAAAATCCTAAAACTATAAATCACACCCCTAGACCCTCATCCCTCTCCTCCCCACCCCCTCCCCATCTCCCCCACCAAACACCTGGCAAAACAGCCAGGTATAATTTTAAAATATCTTCTTCTTCCTAACACTGCAAATTAAATCCTGGGAATAGAGTACAGAGAAGGGGAGACTCTTTCTTAACAATATTGACTTCGTTTTACTGTATAACAACCGTACAGCAGCAGTGGCCTCAGAAAATAAATGCAGCTGACACAAACATGTTTGGAAAAATGGGATGAGGTGAGAACCCTCCTATATTTCTTTCTGTATTAAATTAAGAAAATGACAGAAAATAATAATGACAGTAACGGTTTTCTCTTTTGTTATTGTGTGTGGAAGGACTGAGACTTGTAAAACTGTGACCATTTATACAAGCTTTCTGAAATTTGACAGGGAAAATACCTTTGGTGAGGGGTACAATCTATCCAAATCCCATCCAGAGTGGATGGAAGACAAAGACATCACAGCTGGAAATGAGCAAAATCTTAAATTACTTATAAAACAGGGACCATTTATCCAATTTTCTGGAATTTGGCAGGAATGATCCCTTGCATGAGGTGTACAATGATTTCAAATTATATTCACATTGGATAGAAAACAAAGACATTACAGTTGGAAATGTCTGTACAAACCACAAAGTTTTAATTGCCTATACAGCCCTTTATTCACTCTTCGTGAAATTTGTCAAGGATGATCTCCTGGTTGAGGATTAGAATCTTTCCAAATTTCATGCAACTTCAATGAAAAATGAAAATGTTACAGCCAAAAATGGATTTCCAATTGAAAACAATGCAAAACAAAAATGAAAGTAAAAAAGAAAATGCCCCCCTGCCACATCCAGGGCACGGGGGGCGGGGGGGTTTGTCATGCCCCATCTCTGTCTAAGAGACGGGGCATGCAATTTTAGTTGCTGCAGGGGTGCTTGTTCTAGGTGCGCCCCTTGCAGGCTGCTCCCGCGCTGTCGGGAAGGGTTGCTTAGCAACCCTGGCCAGCAAGTGGGGAAAGGGAGCAGCGCAATTGGAGACCTGTGGCCATGTGGTTCGTGGCCGTTAGATTGCTCCCCGCTCAGTCCAGGACAAGCAGGGAACGAAGCAGCACACACTGTGAGGGTTCTCAGTGTGGGGGGCTGGGCTGAGGCGGTAGTAGCTGCTGTCAGGGTTGAAGTCTTGGTATGGCAGTTCAGATCAGGGAGAAGCGAGGTGGCATGATGGGCTCCCTCACAGGACAACATTACAGGGCGTAGCTGGGCATTGGGGAGTTCCCCACACAGCGGAGTTATTCAAAGGGGTATGTGAGTGTTAAGGATGGCCCGTGGGCGGAAGAGGGGGCCAAGGGCCAGGGGAAAGGTGCAGTCCTCTCTCAGTGGAACCAGTGGGCCTAGGGAAGCCCCTCGTGCAGAAGGGGGGCAGGCAGTGAGTGAGGCCCGTGCGGGGCCTAAAAGGGCCAGCAGAGCAGGGAGGCCTGGTGGGCCGAGAACTGGGAGGCAGGCTGGGAGCAGGAGCGGGGATGTCCCCCTGCCTTGGCCTAGCAGTTCTGTGGAGGCATTCCCAGGGCCTAGAGGGGGAAGGAGAGGTAGATTAGTGAACAGAAGGAGAGGGGGAACAGCCCCTACCCCACCTCGAGGTGGCAGCGTTACACGGCGGGGGGCAAGGGAGTCCCTCTCTGTGGGGGGAGAGGAGATAGGAGAGGAGGAAAGGGAATCTTTGTGTGCCCCCGTTCCCCCCTTGGAATCTTTGAGGGTGTGTGGAAAAAGGGGGGGGGCAGAGAATGTTGGCTCTTCTGTGGCACACTCAGATGGGGAGCGATTGGCAGCATGGGAGGCCATGCTGTTTGGGTTTGCTCCTTTGGCCCTGGTGGTGGGTTCTGATCAGATGAGCCAGCAGGGGGCGCAAGGAGACAATTACAGGGGCAGGGCTGGGAGATGGCAGGATGGGGATGTGAGGCAGGGCCCACTGGAATTGGTGGGCCTGTACCTTCCCCAGGGTACAGTGGGTGAGGATGGTTGGACAATCCTTGGTCCAGCAGGGGCAGGGGTAGGTATGTATCCCCTTTGCGGCCTGGGGCCTGTAGGGGCACCCCTCCCTTCGTGGGACCTTGGGGTGGAGGACAGGATGCCCCCCCACCATTGAGGAGCAGGGGCATGTATGGGTCAGCTCCTTCTTTGGGGCCTAGTGGTATTAATTGGCTGGCACCTACCATGGTGGCGCATTCGTTGGGGGGTAGTTTTGGTCTATGTCATGTTAGTGGGGGGGGCAGGAGACCCCCATGGCAAATTTGAGGCAGGAGCGCATTTAGGACGGGGAGGTAGGAGGATCCCCCTGGCGCGTTGCAGGGAAAAACACAGGGAATGGGGGGATGGTCAAATGCCGGTGGAGTCAGTGCAGGAGGATTGTGGGGATGATGAGGCTAATCAAGTGGGGCCGTCCCCCTGTCAGTATGATTGCAGGCCCTAGGAAGGCGGGGACACTGTGGAGGATGGCGAGGAATCGAGCGAGAGGAGCAGGCTTGATGCTGTGGAGCGAGCATTAGCAGAGAGGGGCCAGAGCACTGCTGGAGGAGTGTCAGCTAGTGGAGTTGTGTCAGGTATGGACCAGGGCTATGGTGAGCCGGTATGAGAGGGGCAGGCTCAAGGGGTCAGTGTGGCATCTCAGGCTGCGCCTTTCTTAGGTACGGTGGGGGGTGTTGGATACCCAGAAGGTGCAGGGAGTTATGAGGGGATGGAAGGACCCCCGCCTCACAATAAAACTTCAATATTTGTGGTGGAATAGTAGGTGGGTCCAGGTAGCTACCCCAGAGATAGGGGCGCAGGATGCGGGGCACCAGAGCTTGGGTTCAGGGAGTAGCATTGGGGGGTATGGCCCCGAGGGAGTGCAGCAAGCGTTGCAGGTGTGGGGGCAGCTGTCTATGGGACAGGTAGCTCAGACAGGGACATTTCAGCATCAGCCAGCACCGGAAGGGGGGGTCATATGTGGACCTTTCAGCTCCGATCGGGGAGCACCTTTTGCTGGCCACCAGGGAAAGAATATTTATTTATTTATTTATTTATTTATTTTATAGATTTGTATCCCGCCCCCTCCTGCAACGCAGCTCGGGGCGGCTCACAGCAATAATAAAAACAATTAAAATCAATTAAAATATAAATATAAAATACAGCAATAAAACAGGGCTAAAGGACAGTAATAAATAAATAAATGGGCGGGTGATTAAAATCACACACCCCACCCTCCCTCCCAAAGGCCTGGGCAAACAGCCAGGTCTTACAGTTCCGCCGAAATGTCAAAAGGCTTGGGGCCAGGCGAGCTTCCTCCGGAAGGGAGTTCCACAGCCGCGGCCCTA
>QEPC01014129.1:42799-60203 GCA_003113815.1 Sphenodon punctatus | reverse complement strand
TTTGAAATTGGTACCGATAATGGAAAACAACATTTTGTTATTAACATAAATGACACATTTTAATAACAAAAACCAAGAAAACGACATGGGTCCCTGGTGCACACCCCCTACTAAAACAACTTTTTAATCCTCACAACAACCCTGTGAGGTAGGTTAGGGTGAGAGAATAATGTGATTGACCCAAGGTTATCCAGTGAGTTTCTGGCTAAGGCAAGACTAGAAACAGGATCCCCCCACTACCTCCTGGTCCAAATACTGCTCATTTAGTCATTACACCACACTGGCTCTTGGTATGATTTTGCCTGAAGTAAACACAAGATGCTATTTAACAAGATGGGTTGAAGTGGAATTCAGGCACGTGTCATTGCACAGGCCTGTGTGTTGGCACCTGGGGTCCATGAATAAACCTGAAATGACAACATGGATGTGATAAGCACTGCTGTAATATCCAGAAAGCCACAGAGATTCAAATCAGAAGAGCACAGCCCTGTGGGGTGGTTAGACTCCTGCAGAAATTCAGAAGAGGGTCTCCAAAATGGGTGGCCAATGTGCGAACTAGAAATAATAATGTTAAGTACCTGTAATTTCGGGAACCTTCACCCATAGAGCTGGAACTGATACCTCATTTTCTACCCATGAGTAATACCTGTAATTTCAAGTACCACATCTCATGCCAAATAGGCAACCCAATTACTGATCAGGCACCTAATTGCCCATAAATACCAGGTATTACCATTGCCGACTTACCAACTGGTAAGAAAGAGGAACAGTAAGTAAAAAAAAATTGGTATCAGATGTCTGAAAATGAATACCAGAAGTCAAAAAAGTGGGACAAAAAAATGGTATACTGGTACATCGAGTAGTCTAATCTGTCGGGCACTAACTGAGTAGGTATCACATAGTACCCAATGCTAGCAGGTCAGGTTGAGTACTGCATCAGCTCTGTGTGTGGTAGCAGTCAAAAAGGCAAACCAATGCTAAGAATTATTGTAAAAGTAATAGAACATAAAAGGAGAAAGTGTCACCATGCATCTGTATAAATCGTTGGTCTGACTCCACCTTGAATATTGTGTGTGGTTCTGGTCGTCTCATCTCAAAAAAGGTATATTAGAACTAGAAAAGGTTCAGAGAAGGTCAACAAGGATGATAAAAGGGATGGATCAAATTCCATATGAGGAGAGGCTCAATAGGTTGTGGATGTTTAGCCTGGAGAAGAGGTGATTAAGGGGGAGGAATACGATAGAAATTTATAAAATTATAAGTGACAAAGAGAAAGTAAACAGGTAACTGTTGTTTGCCCTTTCTCACAATAAGGGAACAAGGGAACACTCTCTGAAGTTAAATGGTAGCTAGCTGATTTAAAACGAACAAAAGAAAATACTATTTCATGCATCATATGTACAAGTGCTGTTCACACACCCCACCCCTCCACTGAGTTGTGGAACTCATTGCCAGAAGTGGCTGTGAAAGCCAGCACCATAATTAGCTTTAAAAAGAAATTAGATACATTCTTAAAGGATGGAGCCATAAACATCTACTAGTTGGGGCTTGAACCCATGTGTAGCTGAGAGTGGTTAGCAGGAGATGGGTCACACGTCCATGACCTGTACATGTACTTCTCTTGAGTTACTAGAACTGACCACTGTTGGAGACAGGATGCTGGGCTAGATGGACCACTGGTTCAACCCGATCTGGTACTTCTTATGTTCTTACGTAATTTTGACAGTTTACCTGGTTTTGCAGGTACTTGCTTCAGCTCTACTCTGTAGGATATGTTATGTTTAATTAAACATGAAAGATTAATTACAGTAACATTTTTCTTTTTCTAATGGGCAAGTCAGTGTGTTTTCATCAAATATTTCTATCTGAAAAGTAGGGCTGAAGCGAGATCTCACCTAAGGTGAGTATCTCGCTGAAATCACAGTGCTCGATTCATCCCAGAAAGAAATGAGTGGCAGAATTGCCACCACCAGGCCATTTTCCACATGTGCAAAATGTCCGCTGCCCTTAACCAAAATGGTGGCAATAGCATTGTCACCATTTTGGTTAAGTGCATTTTGCGCTTGCATATTAACTTTTTTTAAAAAAATAAATAAAAATCTCACTTAGAAATCACACTGAACTCAAGTTCTCAATCGCAATATCCCAGTCTCAAACTCAACATGATGTGCAACTCTCAAAACACCTATGTTCCCCTGAAAGCAAGGGGGTGTTCAGCAGACCTTTGCTTGCTGCTCAAACATTTTCACACAGCACCTCCTTCCCTGAAAAGGAGAAGCTAGGGGTGTGCTCTTAGTTTTCATTATTTTGATAATGAAAACAAAATATTTGTTTTTCTTTTTTGTTATTACAATAATGAAAACGATAATAATGAAATCAATAATGAAATTTTGTTTTTCATTATCAGTGTCATTATTGGTATCGGTATCGTATGAAACTGAAAATTTTGTTTCCAGATTCATTTCCCTTTTTTATCAGCACATGGGGGGCGGGGGGGCTCTGTGTGTGGGAGGGGCTATAATGAGATGCAGTCTGCTGGCACTTCTGCCACTGGCACTTCTAACACACACACACACACACACACACACACACACAGAGCACGCCCAACACACATGCTGATAAAAACAGAAACGAAACTGAAATAACAATAATGACGTTGATAACAAAAAGTGAAATTTTGTTATTAACGAAAATGAATAACAACAGTTTTTAATAATGAAAACAAAAAAAGAAAACACATAACGACATGGGTTTCCGGTGCACACCTCTAGGAGAAACTGGAAAGGACACCATTCTGTGTCAGAGGGCACCTGAAGGTATGACTTTTCAGAGGTGTTGTTCATCCAGGTTCTCATTTAAAATTCATGGGTTTAGCAGATGTTTAGCATTTCTGAAAACAACAGACCTGTTGTGTCTGTATTAGGCTAGATGTCTGAAAAATTGTGCACTTAAACTTTGTTTAAATGGTGCACTTCTCTCAGGACATTTGCTTTAAATCTTTGGTGAACTGTAAAGATCTTAATACTTTGCATGAAACTGTAACCAGGGTTTCATCTTGAGAGCTAGTCAAGCTTGTGCCAGTGCAAACAGTAATAGGTATTTAGCAATGCAACAAACAGATATATGTATGACATGCTTCTGAATCCTTCCTGAATAAAGCAGCAGAACAGGGGCGTAGCTAGCTTGGAATAGGCCCAGGGACAAGAAATGTACTGTGGGCCCCCACCCCCTGCCTATCACCATAGTCTTCCTGTCCCTCTCCCTCCTCTCAATGTCCTTATTGCATAAAACTATCAACAAACATACTTAAATTAAATGTTATTTATTAAATAAAATTACAGGGTAAAGAAGAAAACATGTACTCAGCTACTGCAATGGCCTCTTCCTTGCTTTTAGCTCCGCAAACACAACAGTTATTTTGTAAACATTCAGCTTCCTTCTGCCTTAGTCCACCCTGTCTCCCCCTCCCTACACCCTATTCTTGAAGGGAGAAAACCCATTCTTTTATCACCCCTCCCCCTCTCCTCAACCCCACTGGAAGCTCATGAGATGAATCTGTCCCACCCCCTCAGCCAGACCTAGAGGGGGCAGCAGGAGCTAAGCCTCCGGGAGCCCCTCTTCCTCCCTCCCCACTTTCCCTCTGTCCTTCTCTCTTCTCTCAATCCCCCTCTCTCCTTTCTCTGTTCCTCCCATCTTCCTCTCTCTGCTTAACCCTCTTCCTCTCTCCCTTACCTTGCCATGGAAGAGGTGCGGTGGGGCCTGACCCGGGTACTTGAAGCCCACAGACTGCCCCTCCAGAGTCCAGCCCCCCTCCCCCACGCAGCGATCACAGTGCACAAGCCCTAGTCCACATGGCAGAGACCCGGAAGTAACTCTGGGTCTCTGCCATGTGGAGGGCTTGGCCTCACATGCTTGACCCACCCCCTCATAGCCATCCATGTCCTATGGCGGGAGGGTCAAGCATGATGTCAGCCCACGACTGACCAATGGGGGGGCCAGCAAGCACGTTGCGCTGGTGTCAGGGAGGTGGGTCTTGGGTCAGCCCAACCAGCGGTGAGGCATTGACTCGGCGGGGGCAAGGGGGGGGATTTGTTAGTTGGCTGACTGGCCAGGAGGCTTAATTTTAAAACAAAAACCACAAAAAAAAACCTCAGGGACAAGCAGCCGGGACCGGGTGGCTTAGCTACCATAGGGATGGGCCCCCAGCCACGGTGGGCCCCTGGACAAATGTCCTGTCTGTCCCTATGGTAGCTACGCCCTTGCAGCAGAATGTAAAATAAAATTAAGATTCAACTGATAATGCACTAGTTTCCTCTGGTAATAAATTAAACATATTCAGAAATAAATTATTTTTAACTGATTGAACCCACTAATGTTTAAGATAAAATCCTGGCCCATTGACATCATTGGCAAAAGTCCTGTTTACGTCAATGGTTGATGAGAACCTTGCCCTTTATTTCTGAAAAATCACTTTCCATCCCCTCTGCCCTCTTTTGGCCCCCACAGAAAAAGTTGAATTGCAAAGCTATTATGATGTGTTTAAATTTATTTCCATATACTTAGGTCCTTCCTGGTTTTAACCAGAAATGGAATTAATGAAATACTGTTGAAAAATATAATTTTGTGTATTCTATTGCGTAATCCATAAAGATGATTTATTCTAGCATTGTAAATTATGGATACAGGGTCTCTTAGGGGAGAGGTTGAATCTGTAAAAACTTTAAGTCAGATTCCATAATAAATGAGTGAGATACGGCTGTTTAGAAATTTCAGGTTTGGGGGGAGCAGTTTTTTTAATTGATCCGACCATCTCAAGTTGAAGGGCCTTTGAGGTTTTAAAAGCCTGTATGTAAAACGGAAAAGCTTGTTATATCTGGATATTATATATATATGATTTTAAGTTTTCTCTGTATGATTGTTTTATTGAAAAGCAGAGAGGTTTATTTATTTATTTATTTATTTATTTTGTGTATTTTGTGATGTGTTATGTTGATGTATACTTTATATAGCAAATTTGCTGAAATAAAAAACCTGTCTAGAGATATAAACATATACAGTATGAGATAGCCCATGTCCAAAAAAGTTTACTTTTTGAATAGACAAGACAAATAACGGTAGTAGAAAAGAGAAACACATGGAGTGAATTGGTGACACAGCAGGTTAGTGGACAAACTCAGCATAAAACTTTGATGTTCTGAGTCCAGTCTTACTTGTTCAACTGCATTGGCTCTGCATGTGTGGCTTCTAGTGAAGTCAATGTGAACTGTGCCTTGTAAAGATATGTAAGGGCAGCACGTGGCCCATAGTATTCACAACTATGAGTGTAAGTGAGCAGTTGGGATGACCTCTTATCAATAGAGGTGTCATGCAACAATTCACTATCGTTCCAAAAAGCGCTTTGCAGCCACTTTTGAACAGAAGGTACATTTAACATCTCTGGGTTTAATAAAGATCACACAGCAGTAAACATACTATCAAAACTTCAAGAACAAATAGATGTCTGGCTTATCTCTCAAGGTCTCTTCCCTGGTTTTATTACAAATGGCAATGCTGACAGTGTTGGACAAGCAGTATAATATATAAGAAATTCACATTTGCTCTTCGTGGTTTTTTTTTTTAAAGATGTCTTAACTGCCAACCTCATGGTTTGCATCAGTAGTATAGCAGTATTACTGCCTACCTCCTAGGAATGGGCATTCAGATTGAATTATGAATTTGGATCCATTGCAGATTTATATATGTAATTTGTGGATTAATTTCAAATTAGATTTGTATTTTCCCATTGAAGACAATAGGAAATTTTACCATTAAAGTCAATGGGAAACTGATCCATACCATAGCCCGAGTCCCATCCACTCCTAGCCCAGGACATTGGATCCAACCTCCCCCAACCCCTATTTCCCAGGGCTCCAGAGTGGTACTTATCACCTTAGAGGCCTTGATTGAATCACCGCCAGTGCTGTGGCAGCTCCGACAGGCTCCCTCACCATGGAGTGCTCCCTGCTCCAGATTGAGCATGTGCAAAATGGCCTCTGGGGCATTGCATATGTGGAATAAAGAGCAGGGAGGATGCCACAGTGAGGGAGCTTCCTGGAGCAACAGCAGCAGCAGAAGTGCATCATCAAGCCCTCTAAGGCCGGTAAGTAGACTCTAGGGAAGGGGGTGGGGGAAAATCTGGATTCTTAAGTATGGCTCCATATGTATTTTAGATTATACAGATTAATCCACAACTTCCTGTTTTTTTACTAATACAAAAGTTGCGGATTAATCCAAATCCGGAATGCCCATCTCTATGTGCCTCCTAGCTGGTACATATGGAACTTCTCTAATATGTTGTCCATCAGAGAAAGAGAAAAATAATCTTTATTTTAAAGGCTAAATGAGGTGCAGGAAGAAATTTACCCAAATGAGCATAATTCTAGGCTGAGATTTTTCCAATACTGCAACAGGCACATTATGAATAGGGGTGTGCAAATGAAAGAGTTCAGATGTTCGGATGTTCAGTCTGAAACCTTAGTTCGAGTTTGTGAGCCCGGTCCCATGGGGTTCGGACCCCCCCTGAAAGTTCAGAAAATTCGACCACCTGGAGGCTTGGGGCGCTCCAGGGGTATCTGTGGGGGCATGGCAGGTCATCTGAGACACAGCAGCAGCAGCCACCAGGAAGGCTTGGGGCTTGGCACCTCAGATTCCCCGGGCAAGCAGGCTCAGCACTTGGCCCCTGGAGGTGCCCGTGGCTGGCCACCTGAGACCCCAGCGGCAGCAGCACCAGAGGCTGGGAAGTCTTGGGGCCTGTTGGCTGGCACCCATCATTGACCAGGCATTGCAGACTGGCAGGCATCGGTGGGTCTCAGATGGTCAGCCATGCCTGACGGGAATCAGGCAGGCACCCCCAGGGGCCAAGCACCAAGTCTAAGTTCTTTTTGAGAAGGGGAAGCTTTTAAAAGTCCTCTTTACCCTGCAAAGAGGCTGGATATGCAACAGCAATACAGCTTGGGGAACTGCGTACCCCAAGCCTAGTTCCCATACAGGTTCTTTCTCCTGTGATCTTCCAGAATGGTAGCCCTCTGGTTTAGAACTGGGAAAACTGAAATGCAGAGAGGTCAAAGGACTTCCAAATCAGGAATTAGAACTGGGGTCTCTTGACTCCTGTCTAGTCCTACAAATGAACAATGCTGCTGCCCACCCAAAGGCTGATGAAAGCAGATATTCTGCTGGGCTGCCTGTCTGTGCCTGCAGGCCATGACAACACGCACAAACCCACTTTGGGCACCAGCAGGCATTACTGTAGCCCTGTCACTCCTTCTGTGATGGTGACTAGAACTGGAAAACCCAGCATAAAGCAAGCAGAACTGAAGGCCAACCAGACTGCAATGTCTGGCCCGCTAGGGATGCCAGTCACCAAGCCCAGGCCAGGCCTCTGTTGCTGCTCCACCGATGCCTGGCAGCCTGCAATGCCTGGCCAACTAGGGGTGCCAGCCACCAAGCCCTGGCTGGGCCTCTTCTGTGGCTCAACCGATGCCAGCCTGCAATGTCCAACCAAGTAGGGGTGCCATACTGGCCATGCTGCATAACACATAGGTGCCATACCATAGAGCACCCGCTCATGGACACGCACAGAGCACTTGCCAAAAATCCAGAGTGTTTTGTGCAAGGCAAGCTGAATAGCTCCATGGCAGTGAGTAACCACTGAGTCCCTGCCCGTGAGGGCAGTGGTGGAGGTGGTGCCATGAGACAGTTACGTGTGGGAGTACAACAGTGCCTCAGCAGCAGTGGAGAGCTAGCTGGGCAGGCAACTTGACTGAGGGAAATGGTAGAGGTGGTGCCAAAGTAGAGTTACATGAGAGAGTATGACAACGCCTCAGCAGCAGTGGAGAGCTACCTGGAAGAGTAGCCATGCACAGATACCAGCAACAATCCCTTTGCCTATTGAGCCAGCAAGAGCAACATGTGGCTGGCCCTGTTCAAAGTGGCCAAGGATCTGCTTTTCTGCCCCCAAACCAGTGTCCCCAGCGGGCAGGTGTTCTACATGGCAGGGGGCATTTGCTTGCCACAGCATCTGAGTCTGGGGGCCAAATTGGTGGAGCAGTTTATGTCTGTCAAGGTGAACCTTCCACTGCTGGGATTCCCTGAGCTGCCACTGGAGATGGACTGATGTTGCACAACAGAGACTGCATTCAGTAGCAGCAGCAGACATTGGACTGCCAGGGCACTGAACCCATGGCACAGCAGAGGCAACATTGGCAGCAGCAGCAGACATTGGATTGCCTAGTAGCAGTACCCATGGCACAATAGAGGCAGCAGCGGCAGCAGCAGCAATCATTTGAGCGACCAGTCAAAGAACCCATGGCACAGCAAAGGTGGCACTGGCAGCAGCAGAAAAACATTGGATTGCCCTGTAGTAAAACCTATGGCACATCAGAGGCAGCAGGAGCAGCAGCGACAGACATTTGAGTTCTTGGTCACAGAACCCATGGCACAGCATCAGCAGCATCAGCAGCAGCAGTACCAGTCACTGAATAGCAGCAGCATAGATTGGATGGCCAGGGCACAGAGTCTGTGGCACTGTAGAGGCAGCAGCAGCAGCATCAGCAGCAGACTTTAGTTTGCCCGGTAGCAGAACCCATGGCACAGCAGAGGCGGAATTGGCAGAAGTGGCAGACATTAGATTGCCCGGTCACAGAACCCATGGATTGCCTAGTAGCAGTACCCATGTACAGACATTTGAGTTCTTGGTTACAGAACCCATGGCACAGCAGAGGCAGCATCAGCGGCAGCAGTAGCAGTCATTGAATAGCCTGGTCTCAGAACCTGTGGCACAGCAGAGGCGGCATTGGCACCAGCAGGTATTGGATTGCCAGGGTATAGTACCCGTGGCACAGCAGAGGTGGCATCACCAGCAGCAGCATAGATTGGATGGCCATGGCACCGAGTCTGTGGCACTGTAGAGGCAGCAGCAGCAGACATTGGATTGCCAGGGCACAGAACCCATGGAACAGCAGAGATGAAAGGGGAGTATTGGGACCCTGAGGCTAATAGACTGCCCATGCTGCTCCCACTCTCCCTGTGCCCCCTATAGCTGCTGCTGCTCCTCTACCTGCTGCCATTGTCCATGTATTCGTCCCTGCTTCTAGCAGCTGGGGTGGGATCCACCAGCCCTAGACTGCTCGGTATCACATCAACAATGGGGGTCGGGGACATCAGTGGCCCTAGAGGAACATCCAACCCTGAAGCACCTGCACCTACTCCTGCAGCCGTAACAGAGACAGCCGCACTCTCCTGGACTGCAGGCCTTCCAGTGCCCTGCATGGTAGTGAAGGATGCTGGCAGGAGGCAACACCGAACCACACCCCTAGTGCCACTGCTGGGAGCCTCTGAAGCCTGTCTCCCAAAATCAGGCCTGTGCAGTTTGGGATGTCATGATGGGTTCGGGCTGCTGCTGATTGATGTCTGCTGCCACTCTGCTGGCACAGCCCCTGCCACCTCTGCCATGTGCCCCATTGCCTGCCTTACGGGCAACAGACTGGCCTCTACTGCTTCCCTTCTCCATTTCTCCCACCCAAATAATGCAGAGGAAGATATTATATATTTTATTTATTTATTTATTTATTCAAATTTGGAATATAATATATATCTACATTAACTCTAACTGCTATTAACTATTCTAAGCCCTATGGAACTAAACGGAATATCTACAAAGGCCTACTCCAACAAACACACTATAAAATATTAAAACTGAATCACTTCACACTATCTCTATCTATCTCTGTAGCTAAGCTAACACATCTATCTATCTATCTATCTATCTATCTATCTACAGGGATGGGGGCAGGGGACACAGACAGCTCACAACAAACAACACAGGGAAGGGTACAAAACTGAAATGAAACCTAAATCAATCTAATCCTACTCTAAATAAATCCAAAAACAGGGGAAGGGAATCAGGGATGGAATATATACAGGGAGAAGGGAAGGATTCAATGGAGCGTAGGGAGAAAGAACACAGGGAGGGCTAAAAAATAAAAATAACATCTAAATCTATCTATTCTAATCTAAATAAATGAAACTATGAGGTAAATGTGTGGATATGGGTGAAATAGGAGGAGGATGGCAAAGGATTGGGGGGAACACAAATTGCTGGGAGAGGGAGAGTTCTGAAAACGCCTGCTTACAGGATCAGTGACTATATCAGAATGAATTGGAAGGAGGGGAGGGCAATTACTTTTGTTACTTGCTGCGCCCACCTTACCACAAGCCCCATTGCCTCTGTGCAGCCTAGCCTGTGGCCAATCACAGACTGCCAAACCAGTAGTCTGAGGAAAAGAGGGATAGTGGTTGGGCAGGCTGGCTGCTACTCCAAGCCTCTCCACCCCTGGCACCAGGAAGTCTGCTCCTCAGCTGACCCCCCCCCGGGCCTGCCATTCACGTTTTTCCTGCCCGAACATGGCCAAATGCGGTCAAACTGTTCGGGAGGTTCTGCATTCAGTTTGGGTGTTCGGTTCGGCCATCCTAACTGGCTGAGTTTGGTCCAAACTCCAAACATCTGAACCGCGTTCTCACATCCCTAATTGTGAAGAGAGAAACAGTCCCATGCTGATCGCTGATTCTGTAATGTGTCTCTTTTCTTTGGTGTATATACCTTTTAGAAAGAAGTTCATAGAAGGATTCCAAGGTCTCAGTGGTAGTTTGGATTTGTCAGGACAATTAGAACCTAGAGTCTGAGGTTAACAGTTAAAAGCAATTTTAAAAAGAAAGGTACAGAGGGAAGGAAAGGAGGACACATAAAAGGAAACCAGCAGTGGACCCTAAAAGTAGGGAAGGGCGAACAGAATTGAGTTCAGAAATTCGGTTCGGTTTGGTTCGGTTTGGAAATTCAGTTCGGTTCGGACGTTCGGTTCGGACGTTCGGTTCGATCGACCGAACTATTCGAGTGTGGTCCGAACTCCAAACTTACGAACAAAGTTCAGAAATTCAAACCCCATTGAACAAAATGGAATATTATCTTTTAGGGATAGGCGAACAGAGCCGAGTTCAGAAATTCGGTTCGGAAATCGAGTTCAGTTCGGAAGTTTGGTTCGGTCGACCGAACTGGTCGGGTTCGGTCGACCGAACTGGTCGAGTTCGGTCCAAACTCTGAACTTCTGAACCACGGTCGCCCATCCCTACTTAAAAGTACCTGGAGAATAAATAAGTCTTTAGGTGCTTTTTAAAGGTAAGGATTGGAGGGAGGAACTAACACAAACATTTGGAGGGTGGGAGTTCCAAACTCATTAGGCTCATAGTTTTTACATTTATAACATTGGATTACAGGAAAAAAGTAACAGAACACAACATGGTACCAGGAGTGGTGGTTTAAGCAATAAACCAAATGAGATTCTGTAGGAATCAGGAGTAAATATAAAGACTAGATAAGATGCTGATGAAAAGCTGAGAAAAAAACCCAGACAGCAAAGCTGGTGAGTGAACACATTATAGACAAAAATAATGGAACAGTTGGATTTTAGATTGGATTTAATGCTAAGTGCAGCAGAGAAATGGAAGAGATTTATTCAAGATTTTAATTTATTTATGAGAGCTAGTGGATTAAATAAAAGGATGGATGATAGACAAAAAGTATCTATATTTCTAAATATTGCCAGTACAGAAGTTGTTCATGTATATATTAGTTTTAATCTGACTGAAAGAGAACAGAATAACTATGAAGTTGTTCGTGTAAATTTACAAAATAATAATTAAAATAATTCTATGACAGAAAGTTTGTGAGTGGAAAGAATGTGAACAGGAAAGAGGGAATAAGAGGAACAACTTGCTAAGGATACCAAATCCAATAGCAGTTTTTCCCCAGTACATCAGAGGCAGGAAACCTGCAAGAGAGGCAGTTGGACTGCTAGATAATAAATGAACAAAGGATGGTGTTCAGTGATGACAAGGCCATTGCTGAGAACCTAAATCAGTTCTTCGCATTCGTTTTTACTGCAGAGGATGTTGTTGGTGAGGAATCTGAGGAATTACCTGAAATTAGCATCACACCAGAAGAGGTTTTATTGCATATCAATAATTTAAACAGTAGCAAGTCATCTGGGCCTGATGCTATTCATCTAAAGTTACTGAAAGAACTCACATTTGAACTTGCTGAACTACCATCAGTAATATGTTACTTATCACTAAAATCCTCCTCTATTCATGGGGATTGGAGGTTAGTAAATGTAATCCCAATGTTTAAGAAGGGTTCCAGAGGTGACCTTGGAAACTACAGATTGGTAAATCTAACATCAGTACTAGACAAACTGATGGAGACCATTGTTAAAAATAGAATTATTAGTCATATTGGCAAGCATGCTTTGATGGGTAAAGAAACAAACAGCATGGCTTTAGCAAAGGAATGTCATGCCTCACTAACCTACTAGATTTTTATGAGATTATTAACAAGTATTGGAGAGGGGTGATCCAGTTGATATAGTATATCTTGATTTTCAAAACGCTTTTGACAAAGTCCCTGACCAGAGACTCCTGAGTAAACTAAGTAGTCATGGGATAAGAGGAAGAGTTCTCTCATTGGTTAAAAGCTAGGAAACAAAGGGAAGGAATAAATGGTCATTTTTCAAGCTGGAGAGCGGTGTAAACAGTGAGGTTCCTCAGGGGACAGTACTGGGACCAGTATTGTTTAATTTTGTTTGGTGTTAACCACTATTGTTTAACATTGTTTGGTGCATGCAGCCAGCCACCAAACAGCTAAAGGGGGGTGCTCCTGGGCCCCAGCCATTAGATGTTTGGGGCACTCAGCTGGCCCGTCAAACTAAAGGAGAGGGTGGGGTGCTCCTGCACCCCTCCATGAGCTGTTGGGTGCATGTGCCCAGCTTGAAAATAGCTGATGGGGGACCCTACCCCATGAGTTGTTGGGTACGTGCACACATCCCACCAAACAGCTGATGGGGACAATCCTGAGGAAAGCACTA
Organism: Sphenodon punctatus; assembly: GCA_003113815.1. Classification (NCBI taxonomy): domain Eukaryota; kingdom Metazoa; phylum Chordata; class Lepidosauria; order Sphenodontia; family Sphenodontidae; genus Sphenodon; species Sphenodon punctatus. Next base: position 47,250 of record QEPC01014129.1, on the reverse strand, counting down.
ACCAGCCATTCCAAGTAACCTGGGCCACTGCCACGGGGCTGACTCCCAATTACTTGGAAATTCCAGGTGCAGCTTTTCCTCTCCAGCACCACTTGGGATGGCCAGATAGTGCTTTCCTCAGGAGTGCCCCCCAACTGGGTGCATGCACCAAACAACTCATNTCACTGATTGAACACACCTCCCCATTGGACCATATCTCCCCCAACCCGTAACAACCCTGATAGCTTCGGAACCCCTCCCCTCCTCAGAGAACCCCATTAGACACCTCCTCCATAGGCTGCCCTGACAGGTCGGTGAGAGAGACCCCGACTCCCCCCCCAGAACCCCTCTGCCTGCCTCTGTCACCAGCGGGCAACCCTCCCCCCAGAAGGTTACCCCTGCTCACACCAGGGGTTCCCCTCCATACCACCCCCTAACCTCCCTCTCCTGCCACCAGAGGGAGGTTAACAACCCACCACCACCACACCTCAACACACCAACCCCCAAAATTCCACCCCTCCGATATCACAATTCCCCACACAATACACACAATTCCCCACCCCTCCATCAGTATCTTTACCCCCCCCCACTATCACCCATGTAGGGGAGGGGGGTGAGGCAGTGTCCATGCTACTGTCACCATGAAGGGCCGTTCTGAAGAGCAGCTATGATGTCAATGGTGGCCACCTCCACCACCTCCGTCCACCAACGACCCTTTGGTGGCGCCCTTCGGGCAGCTCCCCTTTGTAGCTGAATGGATTACATGGAGGGGGAGGGACAGCAGAGTGGTTGCAGGTGGAGAGGATTCCCTGGCCTCAGCACCAGAGAGCCAACACCCACCCTCCTTCCCAGTCCTTATACACCCTCAGGGCTCCCCTTTGTAGCTGAATGGATTACATGGAGGGCAATGGACAGCAGAGTGGTTGCAGATGGGAAGGATTCCCTGGCCTTAGCACCAGGGAGCCAACACCCCACCCTCCTTCCCAGTCACAAGATTCTTGAGTTTCTCGTGAGATTCTTGAGTTTCTTGCAAGAATCCTGCGAGATTCTCACAAGAATTAATTTTATTCTCATTTCAGCCCTAATTCAGGAACAACATGAGCAGTAGCACTGCCCACCCCTTTTCCCCTCCCTTAGCAGAGTCTTGTTGTCACTGGCCCTAAGGCTCCACCACAGTCCTGCCCTGTTACTAATCCAAGGAGGCTCTGGGGTTGGAGGACACTGCCACTCCTGTTGGCAGCTCTTGACATTCAGAGCAGGAACTTCTGCAGTGTACTCCCTGAGTCTCCAGCACAGTGCCAACAGGGGAAGGGCTCCATAGTAAGTACCCAAATGGAAGTTTCAGTATTGGCAGCAGAATTCCACCACTGTTCCAGTACAGAAGCTCCCAGGGCCAATGTCTCATGTGCCCCACCACTGGGTGGATTTCCCACCCTAGGCTGAGCCTCGGGGTGGTCATATCAGAAGAGGGGGTACATAGTGATTTTCCTGGTTTGCTTTCCAGGTTTACTGGATTTTTAAAAAATCTGAGCTGCCACCATAGCACAACTAAAAAAAACTGCATAAAGCAATAGAAAGGTACAGTAAAGATTCCTGTTGTCATGCAACAAGACTTTCGGAGAGCAGAAGATAATAGAAGATATTTTAGGAAACACTGGAGAAGGAAAGCCTTCTCTCTCTTAAAAACTAGAGGTTGCAATTAATTTATAATTCATTCATTAATTATGTTTTTGTAATTATATTCCAAATAAAAATTGACCATTTTGTTTTTGTAATTATAATTATAAAATCAAATTTAATAATTCAAAAATAATAACAAAATTTGAGAATTAATAATTTTTGTTATTTTCTGACTCTGGGACACATACTTTAGGCCAGATTTTTTTGTTTGGTGTCTGATTTTAATAAACTTTGGACAGGATATATCGCTCACCCAACGGAATATGTGGACAGCTCTCAACATTCAAAGCAGGAACTTCTGCAGTGTCGTCCCTGAGTCTCCAGCGCAGTGTCAACAGGGAGAGGACTCCATAGTAAGTACCCACATTGGAGTTAAAGGATTAGCAACCTATGAGGCCACCATGGCTGCCCAGAACTGCTTTGGCCATGGGCCGGGGTTAAGTCGAGCTGGCCATCAGACGTGATTTATTAATTTNGAAGTTTCCACAAGTTGGAAAAGAGCCGCTCCATATCCAGTTCAAGATTATGTCTGGCTGGACCACTAAGCACATTTTCCTGTAGAGGAAATTAAGGCACAACATGACATGAGGGCACTCCTCCAGGCCTCTCTGATCAGCTGATCAGTGACTGAGGTGAGTGCACTTCTCCAGGTCTTCCCTGATCAGCTGTTCATCAGGGACAGGTGAGCGTAATTCTCCTGGCCTGGTCCACAGACCCCAGCTTGCAGTGGGGCTGGGATGACCTTTCATATGTACGGGCTTGCATTGGCCTTGTCCTTGGATGCATCTCCCGAGCTTTTCCAGAAGATATATCCTATAGCAGATGGCCACCTGCCTCAGAGCAGTCACAGGCCAACATCTGGCAGGGACATAAGAAATGTGCAGGTGAGTCCTGGACTAACGTGGGCTACTGTTGCACCTGTTTTCACCCACAGTGTGAGATTGTAGGATGGAGATATTGGTGGGAAGGAAGTGTAGTCATCTGTCCCTGTTCCCATCCACTTGCCATCCTCTCCCTTACAAAAGTGACTGTAGACTGAAGAGACTGAGCCACCATCAGAATATTCTGCAAACTGCTGCTATTTTGCAAACTGTCTGTCATTCAGAAAGAGGGAGAAAAAACAGAGGGTGTGGTCAGTCTATCAGTGAGAGAGAAGGGTCAGAGGCAAGGAGTTAGAACACACCTATGGAATAACTTTCCAATTGCAGAATCAAAATATTTTTATTTGGGTTTTTTTTTTTTAAAGAAAAAGTGTAAAAGGAAAAATTACCAAATGTCACCTCAACAACATAGTGACCTATTCTTGCCAGGTAATTTTCTTTCTCTAAAGTTTGACATCAATACATTCAAAGACTAGTGACAATTGAGCAAAGAATGGTAACTCTGTATGTCAGTTTTTCTATATTTAAAACAGGATTAAAGATACACCCCATTTTATACACCACAGGGAGTCTGATCCTCAAAGCTCTTTACTGGTAAAAGTTCTAGGATCAGAGTGCTGATAGTCATAAAGTGCCATGCAAGTAGTTTTTCAAGGGGCCAATAGGTCTTTCCCGTAAACTTGGTTCTTTGTAACTTTCAGTGATTGATTTTCTCCACTAGGGACTTCCTCACAGTGTGTTCTGCTTCAAATTTCCTCATGGGTACAGAAACAGACACAACTCACTTACTCCCTTTCCAATCTCTTGATTCTGTGAGGAAAGATTCTCTTCTGCCTCATCTTCCCTTATCAGAATGTCTCTGAGGAGCTATATTCCACAGACCAGCAAATCTTTCAAGGAGATGGATCCCTATTGTTTACAGGGGGCTATTTTCACTAATCTAAGGAGAAAGTATTCTGTTTTTTTAAATTATTTTTTAAAACTAAACTGGCAATATGAAAAGAAAGCAACTGTTATTGGATAATTGTCTTACAGCCACAGTCCTAGCATCTTCATAAATCATTCTCCAGAGAGTAAATCAGCCTTCGAAGCTTGATTTATATTTCTTCATTTAAAAAAGAAAAAATGAATTCATGCTGTATATTTACATTAACTCCCCTCCCCCCGAGTCTTGAGGGTGTAGATTTAGAAACCAATATAATTTGGCCTCATTTTTGAGGTGCTAACATCAAACATTTATTTTCTTGAGGAAAATGTTTTTAAAAAGCAGTTAGGCTACTTGAAGGAGACTTTTAAATTATTGTAACCCATAATCTAATTAACAGGCTTATTTGTGATTTTCTGAGTGAGGATGTACCATGCTGCTCATATATAACAGCAAGGCTTAATATTTGCTTTAAGTGCAAGTTTCAATTCATGGGGAACTTAGGAGTCAGTGTGGTATCTCCACATTTCTTGTTTTATAATGCAAATGCATATATTGTACGTATAACCACTGGGTGCCACCATTAGTACTTCTTGTTTTTTCTGTATTTCCTCTCTTGGCAAATAGATGATTCTTTGATAGTTAGCTATGCCACTTCCCTAAGCAACAAGAAATGCACATATATGTTAGAACCCAATTTTAATTTTCCTGTATATGTACTCTATTTTTTTATAGTACTGGAAACATCTTTGTCAGGATGTCTTGGGAAATGTAAATTTACAGTCAAACTTCCTTATAACGATCATTGTTGTTGTGTCCCAGTGTACTAAAACCTGCGACCACTGAGCCCTCCAGGTCGGGGTACATGAGAAGACCACGCCAAGGTACTTAAAGTTGGGGACCTGTGCAATCAGGTGGTCGTTTATCCGCCACTTTTGGAGTTTTTCCGGCCGTCCCCGACCAACTATCAGCACCTTGGTCTTCTC